>OX465094.1:73276219-73876219 GCA_949987625.1 Chalcis sispes
AGTTACAGTTATTACTGTTAATTTTTGGTACTTAATTCAACATTTTTATTTTATGTCGTCATTACTTCATAGCAGTAAATCATAATGGCATTTTTATATTTACTCAGTGCGACGTGACAGTCAAATTATTATATTAATAGGTACATCAAATATCACTCAATAAGAAATTTCTTTTAACGGTACTCTGTAACTTCATAATTCTTTTTTTTATCGTAAATAATTATCTTAATAATTTATGTGTCATGAAAATAATATTTCTAAAAAATTATCATATTCCCATTGCATATTTAAAAATAAATATTTTTAGCATGAACACAACACTTTAATTAAACCTAAAATAATGAATTGATTATTATTTTTGATATATTTATTTATTATAGTAATTCAAATATAAGAGAACCAAGAGTATCACGCACATCTTTAAAAACTCAAAACACGATTTTGATTCGAAAAGTTTTTCAATTTTACGACTTTTTACGTGCGGCGTTAAACAACTAATGGCGTCGCCTTAACAATTTGTGGTTTTATTTCTCTATTAACGTCGCCCTCTGTGATTGATAGCCATAGTTGATAGTTCGAGGCGTATAACGATGCACCTACATCTATTAGAAAGTTGCTTATCTCCAACTTTGCCGATCTAATCGATCGGAGCGGACGAAAATTTAAGTTTATCCGGGGCTTTTTGCTTCTCTTTCTATCCATTCCTTTATCCACGTATGCACGTATACATACACACACACACACAGACATCACGTATCCGAAACGCAACTAATCCGGTTGTAACGATTTCAAGTTTATTTACATGTTATTATAAATTTTAGAAAATTAACAAAAGTTACCTTTTCTTCTTTTTTTAATCATTTTAAAATTTTATTTTTTAGACAAAAATAATAAAATAGTAAGTTTTGTTTTACAATATTGTGAAATGTATTGTTTACTCTATAATCTTATAATATAATTAAAGATTAGTAATAATGAAATAATATATTACTTTATTTTAATTAAAAATTGATGAAAAAAATTATATAAATTAAAACAATTTAAATCATCGTTCATTAATTTCTTTACGATGTAATCCAACAAATTATTTAATATTTGTAGCGTATTTTGATGACAAAATAGATCAAATTTACTGTTCATTAATATTCACTGCGTTAAAGTTTTAGTTATAATTATATTATAATATCGACCGCGCTATTAATTTATACGCCGAGTAAATTAATGAAGCGAGGAAACGATCTTAAATTTAGCGAAAGAAAATAAAATTATAACAAAAATAAATCCATACAACCACAAGTTTTTAATCGTTAAACGAAATAATAATTTCGAAAAATCCACTTAACGAAACTTCATCGTTATATTCACGACAATGAAAAAGTTCAAACTACTCAAATTTTTCACGAAACGAGTTTGTATGAAAAAAAAAAAAAAAAAAAAAAATTGCACGTATATTCGCATAATCTCGAAACAGCCGCAGCATTAGCTTATTTTAATAGCTCGTAAAAAGAGCTGACGCCGCGAGGAGGAGATGCTTTCGCGCTTGTCACTCGCGAGGATCGCTGGGAAAACGAGGTCGAATAATGGGTGCCTTATCCATCTACCATACGGTTATGCACGCGCGCTCGTCCAATCCATTTAATTCGCCACGCGCGATCAATCCACCGGCCGTGCGTGACTCTCCACACAGCCGCTGTCATTTACATTTCTCTTTCTATCTTCCTCCCTCGCTCGTTCGTTGTATTCGTTATACGTACGCGAGACTAGCTTCCCCCTATTTTTTTCTTTCTTTTTCTTTTTACGTCGAGAGTTGGAATGGTTGTACGGAGTAAGGTGAGTGATAAGGGAGATTGAGATGGATTTAATGGAAGGATGCTAATTTTTTTTTTTTATTATTTTTTTTTATATTGTAGTTTGTAGAATAGGTGTGGATTTTTTAAATCGTTCCAGAGGATTAGTAATCTTTTTTATTTTTCGAGTTGTTGTTAAGCGTGGAAAATTTCGCTCTTCGGTGCATAAAAATGACGATAATACTTGTAAACGATGTAATGGTTTCAGAATTACATGCCTGAAAGATATTGATTTTTAATAGTAAACAAAGTATATGATGCATTAAATAAGTTAAAGAGATCGACGCCCATTCGTTAATGAATCATTTCGTATAATAAAACTAAAGGCAGTTGAAAAGGAGTATTTAAGCTTGTATGTATAATTACATAAAATGATAAAATAATTTACTTAAATAGCCATCGACTTACAACTATTACTCAACTCATTACATCATCGAAATATCGGTAAAAGCGTTTCGTTCAATCTTGCGAGAAAATAAACTAAAAAAACCGGACACGTGTCCGTAATATAAAGCCACATTGTATCGTGGAAACCCGTTTTTCTCGATTCTTGACATTGACCGGTAAGCCGATAAAACGAAAGTACTTGAACTGACAAGTTGTGTTTAACTATATATACGACTATACAAAGCAACGTTTCCTCAAAATACGGAGCAATCAACGTGATCGCGCGCTTTCGCGTAAATTGCCGTAATTCGGTATTACCCAAAATTCACATATATGTATACAGACATGCTCATATGCATTACACGCATCTTCAAATATATATATATATATATGTATATATATATATTTTTTTTTTCAAAACGCACGTATACATACGAGCATAATTGGGTATTCGACGGGGAATCACGATGAATTTCACGAACGAATTTCCCTTCCCCGGTAAATTAGCCTTATTATACATGCAAGCGCGTCCGATTGCCCAAATCCCGTCGGTACACACACACACACACACACACACACACACACACACACACACACACACACATACAACTTGTATTTTGCGCACGCGCGCACAACCTATTTCGATCGATCGATGTGCATGTGCACGCGAGACGATTTATACAGCAGCGGAACGTTGGGGCGATCGTCGAGCGATGGGACGTGGGTTTTTCAAAGGGACGAGAGAAGACGAAAGTTTATCGGGTTTGGTTTTCCGCAGCCGTCGAGGTATATGTTAGCTCGGATGCGGAATGACACGAGCGGTTTTGAAAATACGGCTAGTTCGACTAGACGTCTCTGTGTTTATGCTTTGATAAGCTAGCGTTCTGGAATTTAAGGGATTTTCGTGTTGTTTTAGTTCAGTGAATTTAATTATTTTCAAAGAAAGTTTAATTATATTTTGTAATTTAGTATTAATTAAATTTAAATTATAGGCAATTTATAAAAATGATAAGAAATTTTTATAAATTTACATTTTGTTATTGTTGATTTTGGAATGTTCAAAGGTTTTACGTAAAACATATAATGGTTTATCAATTTAGAAAAGGAATTATGTAGTTTAATACAATGAAAATGAAATTTGTATAAAAAAATATGTATTTATTACTTGAAACTGATATCTAAATTGTAGACAAACATCATTTATTTTTTGTGCATTTAATTTATGCAGTCATGAGTAAGTTATATTATGTATAATGAAATAACAATGTAAAAAAATGTTTTTTTTTTTCTGACTGACAGATTGGTTACTATTAACTTTCGAATGGCTTTGTGTATTATTGCAAATTTATTCAAAAAATAAAAACAGGTTATATTATTATTTTTTCTTCTTTTTTGAGTGAAATAATAAAATAATTTTGTGTAATCATTACGTGATTTGATTCGGTCAAATTTGAATAAAATTAATAAACATTTACATTAACATTTTAATGCGATCGTTAAAATTTTATATAATTTACCTATAAAAAAACCAGGGAAAATTGATAAACGACTCTCACCCACTATGCATACCACAACCAGCCAATATCCACTTAATAATCATTAACTTAAGCGCATCCATCTCAGGAACCGCGAACGAGGCGCAATAAACACCTCTGATTAATAATAAGCCATTATTTCCATAGCAAATGGCGTCTCTACAACGAGCTGAAAAAAAATTAGTCGTCGTTCTCTTTGGCGTGCGCAAATAAAAAAAAAATAAAAAATAAAAAATAAAAAACAGAAAAAAATAATAGTTGGAGAGAGAAAAAAATCGAGAGAAGAAGGGCGATGGTATAGATGCTCCGGTGAAATAGCGAACGCCGTTAAGATAACAAAGCGCACTGCGAGGGGTTTAATGGTCCGAGCGGCCAATCTGTCGGTAACGAGTTCGGACGCTATATCCCCTCTTTTCCTCTTCTCGCCCTTTACGGATTGAACGAGTTGTGCGGTTATGTGATCCGACTACTCTTTCATTCTCTCTCTCTCTCACTCTCTCTATCTTTCTCACCCTCTCGCGGAACGTTTAACAAACTGCTTTCCGCGTATTTCTTTATCTCGATCTACTTCTCTCGTTTTTTTTGTCTTATTTTACTTTTTACCTATTTTATTCTTTTCCTACCTTCAGCTCTCTTTTTACTACTGTTTTTTTTTTTTTTTTTATATTTTTGTTGCTTTGTTTTCAATCGTTTTTCGCGTTAGATTAAAAAAAAACCTTTGGAATTAGTTTTATGAGTGAGCTTAGTTATGAGAAGAATGGAGTTTTGTATTGTATTTTTCTTTTTCCTTTTTTTTTTTTTTTCGAGAACGGGTGAGCGGAGAATGTTATAGGTAAGAAAGTGAAATCGGAATTGCAATGGCTTTCAAACTCATTGCTTTCTGTTTTGAATATTTCTCTTTGCGTACGAGTAAGCGATATTTTCTTAGAGTTAACGAACGTTATTAACTATTTTATAGCAACGAATTAAATTGAACTTGTGCAATTAACCGATTTTTCAATTATAATTCATTTTTTTTTTTTTTTTTTTTTTCTTTTTACTACTTTTTGCAAATGAGTTTTCGTAAAATAAGCAAACTAAGTATTTGAAAACTATTCTACACATTGAACTATATAAATTTGCACGCTGTATTTGTTATACTTTGTTTGATTTTTTTTATTTTATTTTATTTTAATACACAATGTATATTTTATAATAAAATTTTTATCATTTCGACAAAAGAATATTTTTGAATTAATATTGACAATCGAATGCAATAAATTTTATCTTCGATTTATAAAATCTTTATCGAAGTTGAGTAAATATTTATTAATTTAAAATGAAAAAATTTCTTAAAATATTAAAAACTCATTATTAAAAATCAATAAATTCTTTTTAATAGTGAACTCATAAACCGCGATATTCGTTTCTGAAAATAAAAAAAAAAAAAAAAATGTATATGTAAATCAATAATTTAAAACGCAGCTCCTTATTAAACCATTTTGTCTATCAATTAAAAAAAATCTAATCTTTATTCTATTTAAATATAAAAAATGAAAATAATCATCCAAAAAAAAACTCTTAATTTTAGTATTGTTTTTTTTAAAAACAGAAAAAAAAAAGATCCACATGCAAAGTCAGTGGTTAAAATCCACATATATACGCGGGTTTCAAAGATGAAAATTCAAACACCGCTTCGTTCCTTTTTCTGTCTCCGTACGAAAGCTACCACACCCGCCCCTTAGCAATTAAATTCAGGTGATGGTCGGGCTCAGTCACTATATATATATATATATATATATATATACATGCAAATCATGGGCGAATCTGACGGTGAGTAAACGCAAAAATAAGCAAACCCATTCGTTCTCCCGGCTTTTTTTACCTTTTTATTCGCGAAGCAGCGACTCGCTCAGCTTTGTCCGCGTTCCTTTCCGCTTACCGCTTTTTGTTTCCGCGTCCGCGTGCTCGCGAACACGTTTTGTAGATTTTCTGTGCGAGATCGCTTTGTTTATTTTTTTCTTTCCTTATTATTATTAATTTTTTTTTTTTTTTTTGGTAGTTCGTTCGCTGCTTCTTTTTTTTGATCTTCTGTTATTTAGATTTTTCGCGCGAACTTGGTTTTAGAAAGTGGGTTGGGAGGTTGTAAATTACGTGCGCTTTCTTTTTAGATTCCGTATGGGAGGAAAGATTCGGTTTGTAGGTGAAATTAGGGCGGAAAAACTTTTAAGCATCTTGAAATTCATTTTATTTCGAGATGCTTTTTTGTTTCATTTATATATATATACATATATTTACTGTAATTAAAGTTAGTAACAGTAAGTTTAATATTCTTTTATTTTATTATTCTTTTGAAGAAAAAACTTATTAATTCAAAAGAATTTATTCATAAAGAATTATAAAATATAAAATTAAATTCAACTTTTTTATACTCAATCTAAAAATTGTTCAAAGTTTCGAGTTAAATAATTGTTAAATTTTAAATACTGAAAACAATTATTTTGAAAAAATGGCATTTAAAAAAAAACTTTAGATAAAAATTGATATTTTTCTTAATGAATTACTTAATTGAAACGATTTACTTCAGGCATTAATATTAAATAATAAAAGAATTTCAAAGCCAATTACATTTTTTATATTCAAAATCATAAAAAGAAATGTCTTTATATGTTCAAGTATTTTAAAAATAAAATTAATTTGTTTTTTTTTTTTCATATTCAAACAATACTAAAAAGAAAAAGTTATTTTTATTGTATTTATATATTGCTTTTCATTTTTTATTCTAGATTGTTATTGTATATCTCACAAAAATAATAAAAAATTATTTAATTAAAAGTATAAAATTATATTAATTAAAACTAACATAATATGAAATACAATATTGACATATCACAAATTAAACGTGTATTATAAATACCACGATGCAAATTAATTAAAAAACAATTAAATGTACTGTACGCATATGTTCATTAACGTAAACAATATAACCGAGTATCATATTTTAATAAAAAGCCAGCATTGTGATTATTTTTAACAATAAATTCAATTTTATTGTATTCAAGGTTTTGTTGAAACATTTTGTTCGACATTAATTTAAAGTGCACATCCACTCGGATAAATGCTAGCTAATTCCATTTCATAATAAAGCGTAAACATTCTATTCCTTACTTTACAATATAAATTTGCTTTAGTTATATTGAAAACCTATCCATTTACGTTCAAGCATTCGTTTAAAAATTTTAAATTTTACCATGCGAACATTTTCTCTGTGAAAATTATATCGTTTCTACTTCCGTCAAAAAATAGTATAGGATAAAAAAAAATTTATTAAATTGGAAAGAAATTTTCTTTTACGCCATTTTAATTGTTGCGTTTATATCCAGATGTAAATGAATTTTACATCGTAACATTTTAATCGTTCAATTTTATAGAGTAAATTGATTAAAGGTCAATAATACTATTCATTTCTGAAATAATTTAATCAACGCAATATTCAACTAATATTAATTTACAAATAAAATAAAAAATAATCTCTTAAACAAGCAAAAACTCTCCGAATTAATAATAAATAATGGGAGCGCATGCGAATAAACAAAAGACAACATATTATAACCCACGTATCCATTAACTTTTCACCGCGATCTAGTTTACACGGCGATGAATGCGCATAATAAAACCGGACTAAAGCAGGAAGATGAACGCGAGCAGCGCGTCACGAGGAAAAAGAAAAAAAAATATAAAAAAATAAACGTGACGTTTGCGCGAAAATTAATGCTCGAGTTTAGCAAAGTGGAAAAATGTCAGCGTTTACGTTGCGTGCGTACGTTTTTTTTTTTTTTTTTTTTTTTTTTTTTATTTATCTTTTCCTTTTTTTAAGATACGTATACACATATATGGGTCACGGACACATTCGCACACATTTTCCAGTTACGCGGGAAAGTTGCGCGTTGAGAGGAAAGGAGAAAGAATTTTCAATACGAGCCGGGTTTCGCGTTGCATTATAAATTTTTTTTTTTTTTTTTTTGTACCGTAGGTAGGTACGTGATTTTTGCACTCGACGAATAAGCGAAATTGGATTATTTTGTGGGGAGTTTATGGGTTTTGTATTATTGCGGAAGTGTTTATAAGTATCGGGGGGACGAAAGTTGCGATGTTATAAGTTTAACGTCGCGACTTTTTTTCCTCTCTTATTTCCACAGAATTAAAGAATGGAAGCTCGAGATTGTTATATATATTCCCGGAACGAATAAAACTTTAAACTTAAATTGGATATGAAAAAAGTACAATCAGCTGAGAAAACGATATTTTAAAATTTTTTAATTAGTTTAATCGTTGTGTATCGTTTGATTTTTACACCCTATAAAAAATCAACGACTACGAATTTTTAAAGTAATATCCACCATAAAATTTTCTTGCAGCAGTTTTTTTATACATTGAAAAATATAAATCTAAAAATAACAGATATAAATAGTTTATCATGGATTACTATTAAAATTTTAATTATATTCAACAAAGATACTTAAGTTTGAGTCGTGAAAAATTAATGATCTTGTTGTGTATATGCGAATCTGATGTAAGTGATCTATTGCGTTAATACCATCCAACGATATGAACAATTTTTAGCTAAATAAATAATTTTTTGAATTATATAATATTTGTTTACGCATTAGTTCATGTTATAATTTTCTTCTTCAAGGTTGATTGTATCGATAGTAAAAGACGCAAGAGTATTTTTTACACATTCAAAAATTATTATTATAAAAAAAAATTATTATTTTACAATCTACTTGTATAAAGATGCATTATAAACAATGTTTATTTTTCAAGCACAAAACGAGAATTAACAAAAGCTTTACCGTTAAAATATACTTTAATATCACAATTATCATAAAATTAACGTTTTCACGAATTATAATTCTAATTAATACGGGGTAACCTATACCTTGGCTCGAATGCACATCTCTCTCTCTCTCTCTCTCTCTCTTTCTCGCCCTCCACCTCGTAGTTTGCATACAAATTTCCAAAAACAGCGGAAATTGTTGGAAATACAAGTCCGAACAAAACTATGTACGAGTACATTTGCGCATGCATATAGCGTACAAATCGAAAACAAGGCGCGAAATCGAATTACGAAATTACTCTTAATCCATCCCAGCAGCGAATGCATATGAAAACGATCGACCAATTAGTACGAAAACAATTTTTCCTCCCTCATACCTTGGGCAATAATGCGTGCATAACGCGCACGCAAATTGAAATAATCTCGCCAAAACGTAAAACGTATAAGCGCGCGGCCATCCGTTAAATAAGCTAATGTGCCGTATATACGTATACACATACGTGTAGATCCATAGAAATAGATGAATACCGAACCGCGGAATAATCGTATTCATTACGCGTGCGCGCGAGCGCGCAAACGCATACCAGCGAGATGATGTGCATTGTAATAGAAGGAGAAGCAAGCGGTATACACGCGCGCGCGCGCGTTCGTTACTTTCACCTTATACGTCCGCTTGCTTTCCTTCTCTCGTCGAGTCGAGTCTTTCGGTATAAGGTTCGGTCATCTTTCGCTTCGCTCGCGTTATTAGTCGAGTCGTAAAACCGATCGGGAAAAAGAAAAACGTTAAACTCTACGTGTAATGGATTCGGGAAAAATTAAGCAAGACAGATTACGAAGTTACGAGATATTCGAGGAAAAAACTATACCGCGAAATATTATATTCGCGCGGCCGGCGGAATTTTAACGCGATTGGAATTTTTCGGCTCGGAGTCTTTTATAATTGCCGTGTCTAATGACGGCTTCGTACGTTTGTCTCTGGAATCGGTGAAAATGTAATAATGTGACTTGAGAAATTTCTCGAACGCTTTTATTTTGCAGTACGGATATAGGACAAGTATTTGCGACTTGACGTAACGAGGAAATTGAGTCGTTGGAAAATATATCACAATGCATTGTTGTTAAAGTACAAAAAGGTAAATATTTTATATTTTGTTTTTTTTTTTTTTTTTTTTGTTTTTTTTAAATTTATTTTTTTAATTATTTTAATTGAACGTTGAAAATGAATTGAAAATTTGAATTTCTCGTATATTTCTCGTATTCTCGTATTCTTTTGTATGACGAAAAATTTTTTCATATTATTTGTTTAATATTTCGTTATTGATAATTCAATAATTCAATAAAATTTTTATGCGAAATAACTTGAAAATTCATTAAATAATAATTTAATTACGGTATTACAATATTTATATTTGCAGGAATTCTTTCATATTGAAACTTCTATTTTGAAATATTTTATAAAAATTAATGGTGTGTTTCAAAAATAACAAATAACTAAATTATTGAAATAAGAAAAATAAATTAAAATTTAATCAAAATGTATTGCTTTTTAATTTAAAATATTCTACAATTCCAACGCAACGTATAACTAATTTATTTCATCGAAGCGTAAAGTATCTCGCGGATCAAACTACACGAAACACAAAACAAATAAATCAAATATCCCGTAAGCTCTCACGTTTCGATATTCACACATATTGACCAAAATTTATCATCTTCCCTCCACTCACAAGCTCAACTAAAAATCTCATTACTTGCCGTTGATTTCTCGTTGAATCCTGTTCATGCGTACTCACACATACACACCTGCGTGAAAATTCAATAACGCGAAACTATAATACACAGCTGCAAAACTGACTAGGAAATCTCAATTGGTTCTTTCTCTTTCTTTCTCTCTTTCTCTCTCTCTCTCTCTCTCTCTTTCTATATTTCTCTCTGATTATGTACACTTCGCGCGGAGTACTCGAAAATTCGTCCGTTTGTCCGGTCAATATATAGACTCTCAACTCGACAGGTGTCTCTCCATGGTCTTACCCCTACCTTTCCTCGGGATACGGAGGGAGAATTTGTTGTCGGGAGATATATAAGCGTATGTATATATGCATGAGTGTTGTTACCGCGGACTTAGCGCTCTTTTGGTTAAATCGTAAGTTGATAAAGTTTGTTTATCTTATTTAAAAATGTTTTTGATACGATAAAATTATGTTTCTTTTAAAATGAAACGTATTTTTAATGTTAATTCGAATTTAATTTCAACGAAAAATGACGGATATTTTTTGTGAAAAAGGATTTCTTCATTTTTTTCAGGATCACGATAACAGATGCGCAAATATTAGAGAATAAATTAAAACCGTTTGAATAATTCGTTAGCATAATTTCGTCATTACGGTGGCATTAACGAAATGAGCTTTGTTAATTAAATTTCAATCGTTAAAAAGGACATTTCGCCGTTTAATATTGCCTCGAAACTGTAAATAAATTAATGTACTAATTATTTATTCGATTATTCTACGAATTTTGGTAAGATGATGACGATATATTAAATGACAATAATGGCGATGTTGTAGAGAAAATAAAACGAAAAAAAAACCCTTTTATCGGTTTAAAAAATTGAAAATCGTAAACATCAATGTCTTTTATTATATTTTTAAAAATATTAATCATCGTAATTTAAATCTTAATTACAAACGGTGCAAAATAATTAAATTTATTATAATTAAGCGAAGCGTGAAGAATTTTTATTCAATTATTCTTCAAACTAATACATAATAAACTCAATTCAATGATAAAACAAAGGATAAGAAAATTTTGTTAACACGTGCACATTCAGACTAAAGAATAATTATCGGCATCGTTGAGACTACATAAAGGGCCTAGCTTTTTGTTCGTATACCGTTAACGTTCAATATGGTCAAGTGCTTAAGAGAGAGAGAGAAAGAGAGAGAGAGATAGAACTGATTGTACGATTCATCAAATCTTCAATTAAAATCGCTGCCGGATGCTGTAAATCTCCCGATCGACGATTTTCCAATTTCAGAATGGCTTGACGAAAAAGTCTACGACTCGGCTGTTATAAAAGCCCGAATAATGTCTCCATCAATCACGTAAATAAAATAATGAATTTTATCGATTAGATACTAGTATATAATGGTGTAGTTCATATAAATTTAAAACTTTGTAAAATTATTTAATTTGATTCTATATATTACAAATTATTTTTTATAAATTATTTTTTCTTTTCTTTCTTGCTCTTTAATCGTTGTAAAGTAAATAAATGTCAAATTTTTCGACAAAGTAAATATGTATTATTTCCATATTGATTGGTAAAATTATCGAAGTAATAAATTTTATTTTATTCGACAATGATTTTTTAAAATACAAAGATATAATAAAAGATTTCTTTAAAAATTTTATACCATTTGAAAAATGACGTGATAAAAATATAATTTTACAATAAGGTAAAATCGAAAAATCGTCGGATCTAAAGTGATTTTTATCGATTCTTCAAACATTTTTCCTTTTAACGGTCTATATGAAAATCCATAATTCATAGTTCACGATGACACAAATAGTTCTCTACCTCTCATAACTTTATTCAACCTTTAGTGGGACATTCAAATCTCGATAAAAACGTTTCGGTACAAAATTTTTCCAACGCTGAAATACGTCGATGTAAATGTACACTACGAATATCATAACATTAATTGTCGCGTTGTAAAGTTTCCTCAATGGTACGGCTAGTAGTTATCGTAAAAAAATACCGTTATACGTACATATTTGAATTGTTTTTGTTAAAAATTTATTATTAAACGTTGACGGGCAGTTAAAAAAAAATATATAACGGAAAAAAAAAATAAAAATATTTTTACTCGTTGTATTCTCGATGTACATGTAATGTAATATTTCGTCCTATAACTGTTGGAAACAATAACTGTATACTCGCTCGCTCATAATAATAAGAAATGTATTAACAATGTAAATTTTAAAATTTTATTGTATTACGCATATAGATATATTTTTCGTACGGTAGCGGTTTCGTCGTGAATTTTCACGTATTTCGTGGCTCGCGACAATAAAATTAATGAAAATGATATCGCGATGCATTAAAAACGATTCGCATTTAAATAATATACATAACGTTTTTATTTTATCGATAAATTGTCAATTTTTAATACATAAATCTTTGCTTCGTCTAACCCTCTCTTTTCCTTTACCAAAAAATATCGTTACTATATTTAATAGAAAAATCAAAATGTAATTCAAAAGCCGAATATTTTCAAAGCTCTTGGCTTTCGTCATCGAAAAAAAAAAAAAAAAAAAAAAAGAATGAAAGGAAAAAAAGAAAAAAAATTTCACGTAAATACATTATAACGGATTCGCCTGTTGAGTCGATTGCGTTACAACGCGAACTGTGAACACATAGACACTTTGAAATCGCGCGCGCTTGTAATTTACAAACGTTCTCTATTTGAGGCGAGTATACGAGTAACGTCGACGCCGCGGTAATGAACCGTGCCGTTGTAAATATTACGCGCGCGTTGCCGCGACATACATGATTAAGCGATTTTTCTTTGCTTCTACCTTCTTTTTCCTTTCTTTTTTAACGTTGAATTTATTTTTACTCGCTTTAATGCTATTATTAAAGGCGCGATTTAGTTAATGTAGTTCAATCGTTGAAATTTGGCAATATCCTGGTCAACGAAATTTTCTTACGGGACCGTAATTTGCGCGAGGAAACTAATAATTAAACGATAATCAAACGATGGCTTTGAAATTTAGAGTCACTTTTAATCCGATAGAACATTTTGTTCTTATTTATTAAACAGTTAATGTTTTGAACTAATGTTTAAGCCTATATATTTTGCTTTGTGTAAAGTGATTTGTAGTAGAAGTCGTAATAATTTATGATAGCCTTGATTTATACGACATTATTCATCAGCTGCTGTTTATGTATTAGAAAACGAGTTTTGAATTTAAGAAGAAATACGTGTCAAAATTTTGTTTTACTGATTTAAAAATTAAAATTTTATTTCTAATCGACAAATAACTAAAAAAAAAGAAAAGAAAAAAAAAAAAAAAAAAAGAAAAAAACTAATCTTTTTATCATAATTTTGTAAATTTTAAGACTCAACCGTACGGCGAAACATCGATTTTAATCAACCGATCCAAGGAACACATAGTCATCTATGAAATTCCATTCGCACATTGTCTTACGTTATATTATATATTTTTTTCGTCCGAGTCCGCGCGCACTGATATTTACGATCCGGTGGTGTTTTTACCGTAGCTCCGCTCGTAAAAATAAGGCCTTTCTCTTCCACCGTTCTATACCGAGAATGAGAAAGCGAAAGAGAGTAGCGAGCGGTCAACCGCGTGAAGAATTTACGTCCCATTAAATTCATCGGCTTCTTCTTCGTCGATCTTCGCAACGATTTTGGGCATTGTGCGAGCAGCCCGTAAAGGAAAAGCAAAAAGTGACGTGCTCGCGTGCATCTTATCTAGACGTATAAACTCTGCTCGATCGATCTATTCGCCTTTTTTTTTTTCTCACGTTTTATGTACGTACATTTGATGGATTAATCGAAATTCGCGTGTATACGTAGACGAGCAATGTCGACGTTTCCAATTCGAAATCAAATACCTGTGTCTTTTGGACGAGAACTGTTACGTAATCAAGTGTTTATTTTAAGGCAAAGAAGACGCTCGCACATTGAGACAACTGAATAAATGATCTAGGTGTTTTTTCGATGTTTTTTATTTTTTTTTTTTTTTTTTTTTTTTAAATGACGACGATTTTGTTTGGTTATTTCAACAAAAATTTGTCAAAGTATTATAAACTCCATGTTCGATCTTTTATCCGACTAATTCTCATTTCATAAAGTTTACCTTGAATTCGTAATCAAAAGAAATTTTCGCAAACATGTGTGCACACATATATAGACACCTTAAATTCGAACGAATAAAAAGAGCTCGAAAAATAATAACGTAACTTCAGAGGATCGATTACAAAAATAAAATGCAAATTCCAATTTAAGAATTCCAGCGTAATTACAACAAATAATAAACTAACTTTCTTGCCGGTTAAAAAATTTTTAACTACCGACTATAACTATAAACCTACTTATAAATGAGTATGTAAATCTGCAATATATTCCTTTGGTGCATGAACTATTACAAGTCAAAGTTTTGCCGGCTAAATTTTTCTTTCAAGACTCTCATTATTAGTTCGGCAGAGGGAATTCGTAATGAGTTGAAAGCGCGTAAAATTATTGGTCACGATATGCAAAAATTTTCATCCGCATTTCGTACACCTTGTTAACGGCATAATTAATCGCTGTATTAAGTTATGTCGACGATGAGTTTTTTCAGCTATATAACATATACGGTTAGTAAAATTCAAATTCAATTTTTATTTTTAGAAGAGGCGAAAAAAAGCTACGATTAATTCACACAGATAGAAATATAAATAAAATTCATAACGATTTTCATGCTTGAGAATAGAAAAGAAAATACTCGTTTTAAAATAAATGACAAAAAGTTACAGCGTTTAACGATTTAAAGAAACCGCTCCTTCCATTAATCTTCCAACGATATACAATTTAAAAAAATCTTTAAGACGTAGCGAGTTCCAAAAAAAAAAAAAAAAAAAAAAAAAAAAAGAAAGAAAAAAGAAATGAGAAAGTCACGGTTTTGAGCATAGCTAATAATTCGCTGTATAAGCTACTCGTACCTTCTTCTTTTCTACGTCTTACGCTCGATTGAGCAACTCGATTATTTCGTAAAAAATGTGGAAGGACGCAAGCGAATAAAATTCAACGCAATAAGTGATTTATAACTATAAAAATAAATGGTAATTCGCGTGTATCTATGCCGGGTGAAGGAAAAATAAGTTATCATAGACAAAATATTGAATCTATAAATTGCAAACGATTATTATGTCGCATTAAAAGTGTTATTTGTATTCTCGGCTATTACCGCGAGGTTATATTTTATCAAGCGGAAGCAATGAAAACTGAATCAGTATTTTAATTTTTATATCTTACAACATTTTTAAAAGGTTTTGTTATCTTTTGGTTAATGTCGATAAAATATATTTCGTATCATTTGTTTGACGTAATATATCAGTAGAGGATAAATATTTTTATACATTTGAGAATAACGTAAATAATTTTGCATTATAAATCGTTTAAGCTTAAAAATATTAATTTTACGAGTCTTAACGTTGATAAAGTAAAAAAAATATTTTTACTTTGCTATTTTCAATGCTATTTTTTGTCAACCAATTGTATGAGACTTATTGACTAGAAAAAGAAAAAAAAAAAACGAAACTAAATAACTATTAGTATCTCAGGAATAATTTTAATGTATCAAAAATATAAAATGCAAAATTGGTTTCATTGAAATTATTCAAAAATTCATTTTCGACAAATATATTTTCTCATATTGATTTAAATTTCACTGGATTTTAATATGAATATTAAATTAAATATTGTCATTAGAAGTATGAAAAGTGTGCTTTGTGATACTTGACGAATAAATTTGAAAAATAAAATAATATGAGCATTTGATAATAAATTGAGTATTAAATATAATGAAAAAGTGTTTATCATATCTCTGAAGTGTATCACTTATGCCATCAAAAGTGCTCAAAGAGTCATTTTTGACATTATTTTTACGCATAATATTTCAATTATTAATATTAATTTTATTTTGAATTTAAATATAATATATCCTTTTAATACTTTTCTGCGAAAGGCTGCAAATATAAATGAAAAATCAATAAATGTCATTAAAAACTTGGCTTTTACAAGGATATTTTAAAACTAATCCCAACAAAAAATATCACGCAGTAGTTCAAACTCATTGGGCATTCGTTCGAAAAATGTCACGACCCGTTAAATTTTCCTAAAAACAAAGGAAATGAACGTAAAGGAAAAGTTACACAAAAGATAACCCAAAAATGCGAACAAAGAAAAAGATAGAGAAAGGGAAAAAGGGAGAGGAGGGAGAGAGAGAGAGAGAGAGAGAGAGAGAAAGGGAAGGACAAAGCTCGCGAGAGAGATAGCGAAATGGGATCATTTTGTTTATCTAGCGCGAGTTTGTCTTCGGCGAGCTGCAGATTCGCATTATCGTCACAATAGATCCATGTTATCCCGGTGTGTAACTAGAGCACCAACACCTACTCTTTCTCTTTCTCTCTCTCTCTCTCTCTCTCTCTCTCTCTTTGACCCACACATACACCAATGGTCTTTCCATCCTCTTCCTGAATATAAGCGAGGCTCGCGACGGCCCGCTCGCTGCCTCGTAAAGCAGCGAAAATTATTAAACGATGCTAACATCCACCAACGCACGCTATCCGACGCTTATGGTTATAGTGCTCGTACTGGGGGGACCGATAAATCGTCGCGGTTGTGTTTGGCTACTGTGCGACTGCTCCCCTCAGCTTCCACCCCCCCCCCACCCCTTCCTCCTATGTAATTATTGGTCAACGTTACACGCTATGAGAGCTAATTTTACCCATCGCGTTATTATTATTATTATTATCATCATTATTATTATTGTTATAAAAATGTATACGGTACGATGTGTATTATGGGAAATTATGTTTGATAATTTTCGATAAACTGATGACAAAAATTTGTAATGAAATTTGGTTTATCTAGGCGGAAAATTTGACGATGTTTTTTCTATTTTAACGTTGGATTTTAATTGAAAAATGAATGGGGAAAAAAATTAAAAGAATCAGTACACATTGGATAGGTTAATGAGTCAAGCTGTTTATAAGAAAATTGACTTTTAATAAAAATAATAGTCACAAATAAAAAATCAAAGTTCATTCTTTTATAAAAATTCAAAGTAAATTTTTTAACGAAGAAACTTTACAAAAAATATAACCTTTTTTTTTGCTTCCGTGCAAAACGTTAACACAACAAACTTTTATCCAAACGTTACAACAATTCTGCCGTGAAATTCGTTGTTCAAAGAATTCAACTTCTATATTCTTTGACAACTCTGAAAAAAAAAGAAACTCGTTTGCACCAAAAAAAAAAAAAAAAAAAAAAAAAATAGAAAAAATAAAATAAAATAAACACGCATTGGAGAAAATAGAAAAATAGTAGTGGACAACAAGCAGTCGAATATCGGAAGTGAAGAACGCAAAAACATTCCGAGCTATTCGGAATGAACGATAAAATAGGATATTCCATTCGCAGGTATGGAATCGAAGCCGATCTCGTCGATCGCATCACCGAAACAAAGCGAAACGTACACAGTCGAAGATAGGGAGGAAAAGCAAGAGGAGAGAGGATTATATGCAGTTTGCGCTTGAGGGATCTATATACATCTACGCAACGGAAACGCGAAACCAAGAGAGTTCGAGTTTCATCGAGTTGGATTTTCTCTCGCTTAGCTCGTGTTCCATTAGCCGATTACACGGGGCCTTTGCAATTCATGACTTTACCGACCAAGAATATGTTAATTAGCTCGCGCCCGATGGCTTAAGACGCGTCGAACGAATCAGCCGTAAAAAGTACAGAAATCGATCGAAGGGGAATATTAAAGAGATTATTAGTATCCTGAAAGATGCGACGATAAGTCGAGAGCTGTATTAGTTATTTATGTACCTTGTGCGAGCCTCGCGTCATTACAGCTTGAGGCAAAATATGTTGTGGATGGATAGTAGGGCCGCAGTCGCGAGCGCAGCGAGCGACTAAGGCGCCTCTATCCATCCACAAAATATGAGCCGAAAGCTTTAATGACGCGAGGTTCACTCATGGTGCTTAAAAAATTTTTCAGCCTTGTAACCCGTACGAAAACTCTTACTTAGTAAACAAAATAATTAATTTTATTTTGTTGCATATCAATATAATGCAATTTCGAACCCGTACTGACAGTTCGTAAACTACAGATACCGTCTGCTAGCGCATGCGCATTTTGTACACACACGCGTGCATGTACATGTAGTGTCAGAAAGTGATAGACAACATAATGTAAATATAAATATAAATTATGAAATTAAAAAAAATAGTAGATGGATTTATATTTAAAAACAAAATTAATTCTTAAACAATTATTATTTATTAAAAAATATAAATTTCTTGAATATATTTATTAACCATTTATATAAAATAACATTCTTAACAAAATTTTTTTTTATAAGATTTTAAGACTTATAAATAATATTAATACTATTATAATTAATATAAATACTTTCTTATATTATTTTTAACATAACAATACTATATTTGTTGAACACATATATAATCAATGAATTTTAGTCGTTAACATGAAAAAATAGAAACTTTTTAATTATTTATCTAAATCACAAACAAAATTATAAACTAAAAAATTGTCACCTTTAAATCACTTATTATTAATAGTTAAATTGCAATTTGTAAAAATATAAATTGGTTTTTCTTTCTTGCTTATATTACTTAAAAAGTCAGTAGATAAAATTTTTTCTTGGGCAATATTTTCAATATTGCTATTAAATTGCTTTTTGTTTTTTTCCATTTTTTTCTTTGGTAAAGAAAATTCAGTCTTTACTACTTCTTCTAACTCTTCCTGGCTAATATTTTCTAAGCCATCGATTAAATTATCGTTAATCTTTGACTTTCTTCTTTTAAGTTTTTTATTTGAATAAAAATCAGTTTCTATAACTTCTTCTAATTCGTCTTGTGTAATGTTTTTTATCTCATCCACTTCTATTTGTGTTAGAATCGTGCTTTGTTTAGAAGTAGATGGACCAGCACAATGCAATTCTTGCATAGAATTTATTGCATTAACACCTATGTTTGAAAAAGCATTTCTTTTTGCAGAAAAAACTTGTTTATTATTTATTTGGATAGCCGTTGAAATTAAATTACTTATATCCTTCTTATTTTGCATTGATTCATTTATGTAGCTTTCAGCTACAGTACTACTTTTCCATGCTCCATGTCTTTTCAGTGTCAATATATCTACTCCTTTGTCAGCGATTAAAGTAGCCGAAGTTCGTCTAAAGGCATGTCCTGTGTATTTTTCAGCTTCAGGAAGATTGAGAAATTTAGCTATTTCTTGCGGAATAATGCCAATTTTTCCTTTTCCCACATTCTATAAACGTTAATTATGTTATTTATTAATTTAGTTTTGTTTTTCATAAATAAATTGAAATGGAAATATATTTTACCTGGCGTGTACATTTTTTGTTTTTATACTGAAGAAAAAATCGCTTCATGCCTTCAGGACGTAGCTTTATGTATTTTTCAATAATAGGAAAAGCACTTTCACATGTTACAAACGATTTGCTGACACCTGTTTTTGTAACAGGTATTGAGATATAGTAAAGCGACCCTTGACGTTTTATATCATCTATTTTTATATTTAACAACTCTATTTTACGTAGACAGCCATATAACCCAATAAGTAAAACTACCTGTTCATGTAAATAAGTCGAAAAATAAGTTTTTAGTATAGTAGATTCTTGTTTAATGATACCTTGTATTTAAAAAATAGCATTTTTTTACTTTGACTTACCTTATGTAAAAGAAACTCATCATCTGATGCATCGATAATAAATTTACTGATTTCATCTTTTGTAAATACTTTTGACTTTTGTACTATGTCATGTTTTGTCTTTGTTTTTAGAAAATATTGCACCTCCATGTATTTACTAATGTCGATATTTTGTTTAAATATGAGCATTGATTTCAACTTAGTGTACGTTGCCCATAAAGTTGTCGCTTTATAATTTTGAGACAATTTTTCAAAATACGCTAATACGATTTTTTCATCTATTTTCTTTATTTTCATTTGCAAACACCAGTTTTGAAACTTTTCATACTGTATTTCATATAACCTTTTTGAATTTTGCGGGATTATATTACACTTGGCTTTTTCTACTAGTTTATTTAATTCACGTTTACATTCTTCATCACTGTCACTATCACTCGTCCTATTTTCATTATTTAATAAATCGTCCATTTTTATTCCTCTTATCACACTTTAAGAAAGTACGTTACCGGCACAACGATGCAAAGAAATCTACACAAAGAAAACAGAAGAAAAGCCAGAGCCCCCGTGGTCGCTTGAATGTATATTGAGAGAAGGAGAGAGCGAGACGGAGATAGGGTGGTCACGTGGGTGCAATGGTGCGCGCGCTTTTATCGCTATCTCGTTCTCTCTCCTTCGCTCAACATACATAAGTCGTATTACGCGTTCCAAAAATGTAAGTCTCGATGAAGACTCACATGCTAGGCTATATGAAGCGACAAATACATAGCAGTGGCGCTGTTAACTTTTTTTTCTCCTGGCACATATACAGCCTAAAAGGACGTATAGAATGTCTATACAGCCTAGAAGGACGTATAGAAAAATGTTAATACGATCGAGAAGGCGCTTGCGCGTATGGAAACCATTTACCCGCTGAGGATGCTCCGTCGGTAAGAGTCGCCGTACGGTCGCCGTACGGGTTAGTAGGCTGAAAAAATATTTATATTTGTTTTTCTTTCTTTTGTTTTTTTTTTTGTGGTTATCGTCAAAACATGTGGATGTTTAGTAGAAAATAGTTCAGAGTGGATTGGCGACGTTTTTATATTTTCTTTAAATTTATTAAATAATCAACCAAAGTAATAACTTTATCTTAAACAACTTATTATCTTCATTCGTGAATAGCAATAACCAAACGAATAATTTACGCGATGTATGCAAAAACTTTTGCCCGTTGAATAATTGCCATTAATTCAAACGATTCATTGAAAGTACCGTCTCACCGCACATACCTCATCGGTATTTCAGACCTTCCCCATAAGTGTGACTCCAATTCCGAGCTGTTCGCCTTACACGCTAATCGATCCAATAAATTACCCAAGACATCTTCCGTCGCGATCCTCGCACATCTGTTAATTTATTACGCTCACCTCTTAAAGCTCTATTTGAATATTCCTTCTGCTTATTATGCATAAACGTATATACGCATCGTCGGTGTACTCCCACCGTCTCGAAATTAAAATCCAATTACAAAGGATAAACAGCGTCGCAAACGACGATGCTTAAGCGATTCCCTCGGCTTTAATATCCCCGCGTTATCGCGTCGCGATATACGACGAAGCCTTTTTTACCTCGAAAGATAATACACCGGTTTCCGTATTAAAAATGACGAACCGTAACGCTTAAGCCGATCAGCGACAGTTACTCATACGAGAACGCTGGGATATCGTCGTGGAGATGATGTAGTAGCGCGGGAGTGTGGGTTAAAGGGAGAGAGACTTCGAGTGCGATATGTACGTCGAGAGTACCCGAGCTTGAGTAATGGCGGCTTATACTCCCTATGCCCGATCCTACGACGCTCCTTAGCTTTACTCTCTCCTATATATATATATACACACACATACACACACACGTATATAAACTAAGGGTTTGACATTTTTCGACGAGGCGAGAAGATTTTTTCTCTCTCTCTCTCTCTTTCTTATATCTCGTTTTTTACGCCGAAATCGACGCGCGGCAGTAAGACGACGATAAAAAAGAAAAAAAACTGCAAAACATAAATCCTTCGGCTTGCACGCATGTGCTACAACTGAACTGAATCCCTTCGGCCTACTTTGTCTTTCCTTTTTTATCTTTTTACAAGCATGAGTTTAATTACTCGCGGATGATTTTAAAGTGCGTAGCCATGCGTCGCGAGTCTGAAAATTTATACCGTGTACTGCTTATGCGATCGACAGACTTTTTTTTCTTCGTTTTATTTCTTTTTTGAATGAAACCGTTACGGAGACGCGGATGTTTTGAGTTTGATATGTAAATAAGCGATGCATGAATTTTGGTAATAAAATTTCTACGAATCGCTTTCGTAAAGTGAAAAATTTTTGTGAACCGTTCGTGCGAATTGCACAATATATGTATATAAAAAAATTTTTTTTTTCAAACTTTGGTCTCATAAATCTATGTAGATATATACGTTTGATATGCTTTTTCAAGGTGTATATATATACAAAAAAGTTTTCTGTTCAAAATTTTATAAACATAAATCAAAATTTAATATTCAACGCTCTCAATTTCTCTTTTTTGTTTTATTGCATAATTCGTGGGAAAGAATAAGTTTATTAAATATTTAAAATTTTATTATGTAATTAAAGTGGAACAACTGCAAATCTTGAAAAAATTTCAAATGATATCCTTAGCCCAAATTAAATATTCGAAGAAAATATATCGTTTCTGATGAACTAGTACAGTGAGATTTGTTTAAAATAATAAAGTTTATATATTTTATAACGTACTTTTTTTGATGTAATATATTAATTCATTCTTTATTATAATATTTTGAATTGAAATTGCAATTTTACAATAGTTTAATTGCACAATAGATTTTTTAGAAAGATTAATATTATCCCCTAGTTATAAAAAATATTAAAATTTATTTCAACAATATTAATCTTCATCTAATTTTTAATATTTATTTTCAAATAGAAATTTATATAATCTTTATTTATGTAAATTTATAAAAGTCAACCGAGTACTTGTGTATTTTATAAAATACGTCAGTCTTAAATATTTGTACATCAAATAAATTGTGTAAATATTTTTATTCAATCATATATATATATATATATATATATATATATATATATATATATATATATATATATATATACTCATAAATCGTATCCGTAAAAATCTAATTTTACAAAGTACAAATCCCAAGAATTCCCCCCATCAATAGTGCACATCTCGAAAAGGACACGTCATCCCGTGACGCACGCAACATAGAAAGTATCTAGTTTTCAAAGGATCTCGCTCCGTTCGAGCAGCGTCGATTCATTTGCTAATTCTATTTCGAAATACGTGGACAAGAAAAAAGAATAAGAGCACCCGAGAGCAAAGCGTAGAAGAATAAAGAGCGCGGTGAAAAATATTTCTGCTTTCTCGAGATATTCGAAAGTTTATACTTTCAAAGAGAAAGAGAAAGACACAGAGAGAGAGAGAAAAGATTCTCTCATGCACTCGTCGATATAGCCAAGCGTCAAACTTGAGTAAGGGACGGAGAGGAGGAGAAGAATCGGATCGTCGATCGTAGAGTGACCCTCGTCTATATACGGAATAGAAGTCTCGTCGTCTTCGCGGAATCCGCGCCGCGTGCCGCTCATACTTTCGAGGATTTGGCAAATCTCTACGGCAACGATAATTTTATTTCAGGTTTCTCTCTAGCTCCTTCTCTTCTTGCGTTCTTTTAAGAATCGGTAGAATAAAAAAAAAAAAAAAAAAAAAAAGAACGAAAAAAAATTATTCTTTTTCTTCTTAATGCCGTATAATGTATTATGTAGTCATCGCAGCGGCGTTTTTCATCAGATATCGAGCGATATTTTTCTGACTTTAAAAGTAGCTGGAAAGCATACGATATGACGCGTTTTTTTTTTATCGCCCACTAAGCTTCTCAAAGTGATGTTGTACTTTACGTTGGAGAAAAATTTTACGTATAGTAGTAGTTCGGTATGGAATTATATATTTTTTAAAGGATATAAATTTTTTAAAATTGAGTAAGTTTATATGTACCTTTTAAAACTAATTTTCATAAAGCTACGGTTGTTCTTGAAGAAAATATTACTATATATGCATATCGATTCGTCCAACCTCGATAAAAAAAAAGTTGTTTGAAATTACAAAAATTAAGAATTGACGATTCTTGACTATAAACGTCATGCTGAAATAGTAACCTATTTTTCAAATAATAAATGTAGAACAGAACGTCGATTAACGGGATTATATATTAAAACTATCATCGTTTCATTATTCCATGATTTATTTCACCTACATCTAAACCAGCCAGTTCTGGAAATAGCCGAGAGAAAATCCGTTATGCAATCAAACTCGAGCTGGTATACACACACAAGCAGATTCATACGCGGATTGTAAATTTAAAGAGAAACTTTATGAAAATCGGTCATTATTTGACCAAAGTTATGCTTCGTTTGCCGATAGCCGAAGCGTTTTCTCAAAGTGCGACATGTGTGACACCTATATGCATGCTGAAAAAATAAAAATTACGAAATCGTGTAAATTAAGCGCGTGACTTTTTTTTTTCTTCTTTTTATAAGCTTACTTTACAAATTTGCAGTACGTTAAAATTGTCGGTAAAAAAATATCAAGATTTTATTAAATAAAAAAATTAAATTATAATATAAAGTATACGAAAAATTGTAGAAGCAAACTTTATATGATTTTATATTTCATTTATTTAATTTCCGCACAGGAAATTATGCGAAGAATCTTCAAGCTAACCTGTAAAGATTTTCCGCATTGGATTTTACTTTAATTTAAAATAAAAAATTTTTCCATTTAAAAATACGCAATTTTCTTCCACCTTTTTAAGAATCTTTTTCTCTCTCTCTCTCTCTCTCTCTATCTATCTATTTCTATATAAAACACAATGATTTCTTCTTTAAAATACAGTTAACTTTTTTTTAAACATTTCCAAGATTATATACGCTATATATATATTGTATGTAATCTTGGAAATATATATATATATATATATATATATATACACATACACAGATGTTTTTAATTTCTCGATAACCCTTAGACAAAAAAAAAGTTCTTTTCGAACCGCCGACATAAAGGCGTCACTCGCGGTACCACACGCGCGCGACAGACGCGCCGAAAATTTATGGTTTCGTTCGTAGGTTTGTGTACTTACACATACACGTCGACGCGCGACAAATAATTTAGTCCACGTAAGAAAAATATATCGCGCTTCATTTATCCTCTTCGTCGAAAGCGTGATTTATAATGCGCGGAGAGTAACCGATCTCTCTTTCGACTTACTACTTCGATTCCGCGATCATGTTTTTAAGGGTTCGACGATTGCTTTTCCCGAGTGCGCGAAAGAATATAAAAAGAAAAAAAAAAAAAAAATAGCGCACGAGAAATTCCGTTGCCCGTTACCTCGGAGAGTTCGCGCTGCGTGGATACGTGCCGCGGAAAAAGATTTCGAGAAAAAAAATAAAGAAGGAAGAAGACGAAGAAAAAAGGACGAGTGCCCCGTGAGAGTTTCTCGGTGTTTTTTTCCCCTCTCTTTGCTCCACCTTGCTTCTTTTCTTGTTTCTTTTTTTTTTTTTTTCATTCCTTCGACCCTCTTACTCTCTTCTGTTATCTCGCTTCTTTTATTCGCTTCTCCACTTTGCTTCCGCCATTTTTTTTTTCCTTTCGCTTCTTTTTTCTTACTTTTGCCGGTACCTTTTTTTTCTCCCCTCTCCTTTGCTTTCTACATTTTAGTGAGTTTTTCTTTGTTTCTTTTAACGCTATCCACTTGCGTTGCCGCGCGCGCACTTTCGCGCAACTTTCAAACTTTATTCCCATTGTTGCCATTATCAACGAGACGTGAATAAGAATTATGGAAATTCAATATTTCAATTGTATTTCATGGATGTTATTCTATGAATTATTGCGCTTTTTTAGAAACGCGCGAAATTTTTTCATTTCTCAAAATAATTTCTCCGATAAATGATTTCAATACTTGAGAATGCAACAAGTTATTATATTTTTTGCAAATAATTATAATTAGCGATTATTGTTGTATTTGAAGTGGCGTATCCAATATAACTTTCTATTCTATATGAAAATAATATTTACTGCAGTAATATTCGTCGTAAATTTTGAAAGTCGATTAAGAGTTAATAATGTTCAAATGGAATATAATGTAAATTTTACACAACATATAGTATTATAGAATAATGTTTATGAGCCGCTCTATAAATGATTATTTACTGGTTTAATCGGTATTATTAATCTTATTTTATTTATAATATCACGTATAATTTTGTATTTAACAAATCGATTTATTTTTCGAATGACTAATAATTAGTAAGAGAATATTATTTTGCAGTTATTGTAAACAATATATCGTATTACTGTTCAACAATTGCTGCTGCAATATCTACAAATTTCATACGAGAAATTCCAATCGATATTTAATCGCAAAAACGTCACTCAAGCTTCACAAGCATTCGTTATTATTTCCATCTTCTCCAACATCCTCAAAAAGTGATAAAACAAGCTCGTCACGATTCGGCATAAAATAAAGAAAATCCGAGCTTTTCTGCATCTCGTTCCGTGCACGCATACACACAATAGATCGTTCTAAAACCAATAACTCGTTAGTCTCGTTAACGGCTCGGCTAATACCGAACGAGTAGACTAGCGAGAGAAAGAGAGGTACACATCTCGAGCTCGTCGTTTTCTCCGGCAAGCATCTGCAATCAATCGCAGGGGATAGAAGGACATCCGCGGACAATGGGAGCGTCTCGCGCGACGATGACACGGCGATTGATTAACAACGCCCGCGGCGGTTGCGAAAATCGATGCCTCTCTTTCTCTATCTCTCTCTCTCTCCTCGCTTACACAATACTCCCTTATTATTATACACGAGGCGACGCCGGCGAACTCGTTACACCTGTTGACTCGAGCCGTTTGATTTATCGGTATTCGCGGAAGTACGCTCACCGTCGTATATAAACCGCACGGTTTCGTTCTCCGACAACGCTTCTCTACGATGCGCGCTGGATACATTGTCACGCTTCGAAGTTGAGGGGAGTATGATTCGCGTATACACCCTGAGAGGATCCTCGAGGATCCGGCTATTGTTTTCGGTTCGGATTACCATGGATATCGAGCTCTTTTCCATCGCGATTTGCTCGTGAATATAACGGCGCTTTGTTGACGCCGACGAAGCTGTAGTTTCTTTCTTTTGTTTAAGGGAGTTCAGAGCTACCCTGTTTGTTATTAAATAAATGAGATTCTTTTTATATTTTTATTTATATGTATAGATTGATATAAGACTAATTTTACTATATTGGAAATCACGTCTAACACAACTCGTCTTTTTTCTACTAGTTAGAAACTTACTTAAACTTCGAAATGAATAAGTATATAGTTAAACAAATATTATTTTCAAGTAAAAAAAATCATTTAGAAAATTTACCTGAATGCCATCTGCTTCTAGTATATGAAAATATAAATATCGCAAAATAAATAATTATTCGAATGTTCTTTTTCTATTGTTTTTGTATTCCGTTGTTACTTCTTAACATTCCCGAAGTAAGCTGAAAACTCCTTATATAAGAACTAACAAAAGACTCATTATCTCGGTCGTATTGTTATTTATTGCGAAGTGTAAAACGCAAGCGCATTTCTTAACGATAAATCATAGTCGCCTACGCTTTACTATTTTATCTTTATGTAGCCTACTTTGCATTACATATTAAACTCCTTGCGTATACTTAGTAGAATTTAATTAGCCGTAATACATGTCTGTAAAAATTTTTTTCTTTTTTCAAATAACATTTTTTTTAACGTTATTATTATTATAAACTTTTAAACCAAAATACTGCGTTCTGATTTAGAAATTTTAAACTCGTAAAATCGCATTGGGGTAAATTTTCTTTTACCAAATCTTCATCTTTACCATCAAATTTTCGCAAAATTTTCATTCAAATAGAAACTATATGAAAAAAAAAATCCCTTTCACGATTCATAAATCTTCAAACGATAATGAAAAAAAATAAAATAAAAAGAAGAAGCAACAGTTATCGGAAAACTTCTTTTGATTCATCGATTCGATAAACCGATATATATTTTTTTCTTTTCCATCGGCATTCTTCCTTACTTTACTCTTTTCTTTGTGTTCTTCAATCATTGCAAACGGTTATACTCGTTCCATTTGAAACAGCGACATCGAGAGAGAGAGAGAGAGAGAGAGAGAGAGAGAGAAAGAGGAAAGAAGAATAAACGCGAGACTCAAAACACGCAATAAAAAAGAGAGAAAGAGCTAGTGTGTTATTCTTGATGGCGCTTTTAAACCCAAGGGGGTCATAAGACTGACACGCGACGATCTCCTCCCATCGAATCCAAGCTGTTATTTCTTTGCGCTAACTTTTATTCTCGGTTATAGCCAACTCTATTTTTTTTTTTTTTTTTTTTTTTTTTTTTCAAAATCCCAATGCGCGTTTAAGTGCGTTTTCTCTTTTACGAATAGTCCATGCGCGCTTAATGTTTTCAAAAGTTTATTCTTGCTCTTTGCATTTTTATAAATTTTTGGAGATTGAATAAAAATATTTCAAACGTGAATTGTGTGTTATTTCGGTGTCTGCGCAGTGTTATAATTGTAAGTTATTCGTTTAGAAACTAGTCATCGGTTAAATTGCTTAATGTTAAATAAACATTTGCAATTTGCACTATTTTTTTTATCGAACTAATGTTAAGTAGTGGAAAAATTGAGTCAGTTTTTATCGAAAACTGATAATTTCTGAACTATAAATTTTTTTCAATTATGTAATAATTTACGTCTCTTAAAAAATCACTCTTATCGCTTTATCGTTGGAAAAGTCGTTGGAAATAAGTTTTGTTTATTGAAATGCAAGTTAATTAATTCAGGAATAATTTAAAAACAATTAACGAACGTTAAATGGAAAATTTTATAGCTTTAATGATGAAGTATCGGATATTAATTAATAGAAGCAAACATTTTCAAAATCGTTTTTAAAATTAAAATTTTGAAATCAAAATTTAATCGAATCTTTTAAAATTTACTAATGGAAGATGAAAACTAGATATACGACACTTCGTTAGTTGAATTATTCCGATGTGTAATGAAACTTTATTGTTAAAAAAAGCAAACAAACTGAAAAAAAACATACATTTACATTATTACATTAAAATTATTAAATAAAAATCCTTATTTTACCGTTATTTTCCGCACATATCGTAAGTATAAAATCATTATAAATTAGATAGAAAAACATATTCGTAATCAAACAGTGTTGAAAAAAAATCGACAAGAATATTTTCTTAAGTAAAATTGAAAATAAATATTTGTACCCATAGGGTACGCATAAATTTAATTAATCGACAACAGTTATTAGAGCGTGAATTTACCACTTAAAATTTCAATTCGCAAGCTTTCCGTCGAGCCATTCACAAGTTCGACTATTTTCAATCACATGTACACGCACAACAAATCTATACAACTTTCGTCATTACAACGCAGCCAGCAGCTATTAAATTGTACAAAGAGAAAAAGAGAGAGAGATAGAAATAGCGCCTCGCGGATACTCCTGATGTGAATAGAAAGAGAGAGAGAGAGAGAGAGAGAGATGAAGGTTCAAGCCGTCGCAGCGAGAACTTTTTTCCAACCTGCCTAGAATCCCGCGAGTTCACTTTCTCTCTCACTCTCTCTCTCTCTCTCTTGCTTCTGTATGTTGTTCAGCGGTTGAGTGTACGTTTGATATCTTTCTGTTTTTGCCCGTCTTGCGCGACAATCTTTCTGCTATTTTGCGTACGCATGTATCATAAAGAATTATTGCTATGCTAAAATTAGCGGATTTCGATTTCTTTAATTAATTTTTTTTTAAAGCGAATAAGTTTGAGGAACAGTTTTTGTATCAGATATAAGATTTTTTATTTATCTACCGTAAAGTGAACACCTCATCGTTATTTTAATATAGCTAAGTTTAAAAGGTAAATGTTTTTAATCTGTAGCTATAAAAAATTTTTTTCCGCAACGATTGAGGCTATTTAAATTTTTTTTCTCGATGATTAAAAAATGTTGAAAAAAACCAATTTCGTTTCGTAAATCTAAATCATAAATCATTATCGCATAAATCAATCGTAAGTAAAAAACTTGCAAATAAACGTTCTAAAAAAAAAAAAAAAAATTAAAAAAGAATCATTATACATAAAAAATTTTAATCGCACCATATACAACCTATAAAAAATATATAGAAAAGAAAAAAAAACCTCAGATCCATCTTTAAACAAAGCCACACAAGAAGGTTAAGCATTCGATGACAAAACTTTACAAAGCTAAAAAAAAATTTTATCATCGCGTGATAAACTCGAAACCTAGAATGCAGCTATACTTGATGTATCGTACGAGTTTCAGCTTGTCTTAGGCACATCTCGAAGTAAAAGATCTCGATTAATTCATGCTTTACGTTATTTTTTTACTCTTCCTTCGCTATGTCTCTTTCTCTATATTCCTTTGACCTTTTTCTTACACTCTTCTTTTTTTGTTCTCTTTTCTGGAGTCACAAAGTATTAATATTTATTAAAGAATTTACGAGCGTTTTCCTCGATGTATAAGTTATTTTTATGATCAATTTTCGAGCCACAATTGAGTTATTATTGTTTACATAAAAATTTTATTGCTGTGAAATTATAATAAACTTTGAATTTTAAAAATTACAAAATTTTCCTTAGTCCTTTATCTCTAAAATATTTAGTAAGAAACTCTAGAACTTTGAAAATTTATAACTTTAAAGAATTTAATCTTCAAAGAAAACTTATAACCCTATTAAAAATAAAAAAGAGAAAAACGAATTTGTTCTAGACCTAACTCGATCCTCGTTTTAAGTATCATTATACTTTTAAAAGAATTAAAAACCGCAGTCGCTAAGAAAACAACTTTCATTCATAAAAATTTCTTGAAAAAAAATTGTCACTTTTTTTTTCATTATATTATAGGAATTTAATCTAGTGTGCATGTTTTGAAAGATTCGTACATTTATTTATAAGTTGAATGTATATGTTACATATCGAGTCGATTATTATAATGAAAAGTTAATTTATTATTTAAAATTCTTCAACAAAATTTATAAGTATTAGAATACAAAAAAAAAAAGTAAGCAATTATTCAACAAAAATAATTTTGCCCAGTAAAATCTGACAATTAAATCCAAAATAAGAAAATTCCACGTCACCAATTCCGCGCGATCATTAAAAGCATCGAGGAGCGGCAGTATCGCGAAAATTTCAAAAGGGAGTTCAGAGATAGACATAGGATATGTGTACACAGCCACACATGCGCTCAGAGAACTCTCCGGTACCGGTAGCTTATTCCGGGGTTAGACGGAGAGGACAATCGGCTTCGTCGCAGTCGTCGCCTTGGAAACGCCTCTCTCGTTGGTTCCGTAGCGGAAGCCTTTGCCACCGAAGGTATGCGCTCGCGCGCGAATATAACTGCGTGTGTGTATGTATCTTATGTACTAGTCGTTCGCAGGATGTAACGAGAGGCAGAAAATTACTTTGCCCTACAGAGATTATTGTCGCTTGTATCGAATCTCTCGTTTCGCGTCTCTGAAATTTTGAATATTGCGATTGTTGTTGTGTGAGTTTGAGAAAATTCAAGTTGATTGTTGATGATTTAGATAAGCAAATTAATATTTCTTGATTATTTATTGCTATATTTAAAATACACATATATTATCTCTCGTTCTAAATTTTGACGATATTTGAATGCAAATTTCCTTTATGAAATTCTTATAAAATTTTTGAAGAAATAATCATTTTACTTTCGAAAATTCTCTAATTTTAACATCTATTAATAGTGTAAACATAGTACATTCTCACTCTTCATACATATACATCTTCGTTAAAATAAACGTCAGGTTCAACGAAATTTCCAAAACATCAACATCGTCGTACCATCGACAAATTAACGAAAGTACTCGTCTCTTTTACAATCCTCAATGGCAAATTATACGCTATTCCAAATTAAAGCTAACTTTCGCGCACGCTGTTACTAATGTATAGTCTCGACAACTGGCTTAAAGAGGATGTAAAGCGAGAGATACAGATAAAGCTAGAGAGAGATAGATAGAAAGAGAGAGAGAGAGAGAAAGTGCAAGAAGGTAAGGTCGTCTCGGGATATTTGCTGGTGACACACGGAGACGTCGTCGGCGTCGTGTTTACTCGGGATGTTCGCGAGGTGTACACATACACGTGTATACGCACACACATAAACTCATACTCAGACGCACGCACGCACGCACACCTCGTTGAATCGCTTTTTCTCCGTGTGCCGCAAGCTTCGTTCGTGTGCTGTTTACACTTACGAATGTCTAACGTGTGTATATGCATACGGAGATACGCGTCGGGAACGGATATGCGCAGCGATATGGGTAAACAGCGAATGGAGTTAAAAGGACGTGTTAAGACGGAGATGTGAAATGTAGGTGAGAAAATTTTTTTGGCTACACTATTTTTTTCGTCTTCTCCTTCTTCTTGTTTTCCTCTCTTTGATGTTTGACTCTGACGGTTGCGCAACCGTTTCAAAACGTTCGCAAACCGCGAAGCGTTTTGAAATTAATCTTTTAAGCATTTCTCTTCTTTTAAACATTTGGGATTACAGTTTTTTTCTGATTTTATATATTGATCACGTAATATATTTCGACGTTGAAAAAAAAATTAAATAAAATATAATAATTTAATAAAAAATTTATATAAAACAATTGGAATTTCAATATGATTTCAACGTCCATTGTACATAAAGATACAGCACGGATTTAAATTTTAGTTTACTGCGCGAGAAGAAAATTTATGCATTAAAAATGTAAAAATTAACCAACCAAAGCCATTTTTAGAAAAGAATATGATATAAGCCATGGTGTATACTATTGTAAAATTTTTACTGACCTAGAAAAAAGAAAAAATTACATGCCTTCGTCATAACTTTTTTAAAGCAACTTTCATGCTTTATCACGTTAAAAAAAAAAAAATAAATAAATAAATAAAATATAAAACAGAAACAATAGATTACATTAATTAGAATAGATTGTGCTGAGAATCAATTTCCATATTATTTCTAAAAATTTTTGTTGCCGCAGTAAGCATTCTATTACACATAAAGTATTGAAATTCGTTAATGAAATAAAAACAGCGCCGACAATAAAATTATTTTCTAGATTTTACAAGCAATATTCTTGGCTAAAATGTTTCACTTTAAAATTTAAGCTTAACTCAAACTCAAAGTTTAAATGTTTGCCAAGTTTCATAAATTCTGGCGGCGCTTGCAAATTTCGTATAATTAGTAATTTCAGAGTCTTTTGGGCTGCATAAAAGCACGTAAATTCAGGAGAAAACAAATTGAAGCATTTAATTGTGTTAAAAGAAGCTTAATTATTTTTGACAATTCCAACGTTATAGAATTATTGTTGAAACGTGATTTAATATCCGCGCAATTGGATAAGTGGAAAAAAATACTAATAAAAATTTTAAAAATTTAAATGCAGAGACAAGATTATTAAATTTAACGAAAGAGATACGAATTGATTAATTATATTGTTTTTTATTAGATCTCTTTAAACTTTTCATCGAATCCATCAGTATTGAAATAGTGCGAATATATAATAATAGTGCGTGTAGGAGAAACTTTGAAAATTTTTACAATATCGACGTAAGCTTTCGTTCGACTTATACGCTTAATTTTAACTTTTAAATTTCTTTCAATCCATAATCAAAACTTTTATCATCAATGATGTTCCACATATTTTAACGTCTAAATTATACAAATTTTACGTCTCGCGCAATGCAAATATCAACGAATAACATCGACAATTTAAATTTCAAAAAAATTCACATCGAGACAATTTAAAACTTTTTTCTAGTGCAATGAAATAAAAAAACGAAAAAAAAAAAAAAAAAAAAACAAAACAAAAACAAAATTAAAAAAAAATGTGCCATATCGCGTAACTCGCCTCTACAACGGTAAAAATTCCGCGTCCAAAACATTATCACCGGATGAGCAAAAGGTCCATAAAATAGAGACATTATAAAAAGGGAATGAGAGAAAGGAGGCGCGAATAGTAAGAGCATAAGCATATTCGCGCACAAGTTGATAATAACCCCGCAAAAGTATGTATACGGACCCGTTGGTGTTGTACACACACACACACACATATATATATACCGCAATAAGAATGAGACAAAAAAATAGGATAAAGAAAAAAATAGAGTAGAAAATAGAAAAAGAAAGAGAGAGAGAGAGAGAGAGAGAGACATACGGCAGCAGGCAGACTTGTGTAAAAATGCAAATTGAAATTCTCTGGTAATAAAGGCTAGTCGTAAATTTTCGCAAAAATTCTCTCGCGCTAACGACTATGCGTTTGCTCCCTCTCTCTCTCTCTCTCTCTCTCTCTCTCTCTCTCTACATTGGCAATGCAGGTAATAAATCGAGAGGAGCTTGCGCGAAGAAATACCAGAAAGAGAAAGAGAGAGAGAGAGAGAGAAAAGGGAAGAATGCTTACGCTCTCATTCTCTTACTCTCCTAATCCTCTGCTTCCTCTTTCTTTATTTCGTCGAAGGTATTTCCTACCGCTATGAGCTTTTTGCCTTTTTTTTGTTTTTTGTTTTTTTTTTTTATTTTTTTTTTGAAAGGGAAGTTCGCGTATACACGTGCGCGCGCGTTATGTTGTACTCTTCGAGGCCGGCTCCATGAAGCGCGAAACTGCCGCTGCTGCAGTGGAAATACGACGAGAGCATCGTTGTTGCACGAGTGCGTTTTTTAGGAACCGAGGGTACAAAAAAAAAAAAAAAATAAAGAAAGGAGGAAAAAGAAAAAGAGAATGGTCGATTGTTTATTTGGGGACGAAGGGCTATTCTCTCTCTCTCTCTCTCTTTCTCTCTCTCTCTCTCTCTCTCTCTCTCTCTCTCTCTCTCTTGTAGATCTTTTATTTTCTCGTCGAGTGCTGCTGGTATTGTGAGAACATTGTTGTGCAAGCGTTTCACGAATGAATGGATAGCCAAATTATCGAGGAAGAATTATGTAAGAATAATTCTTTTTTCATTTTAGTTCGTATTTTTTATTTTGTTTCTTTTCTTCCTTTTTTTTTAAGTTCAAAGTGCGCTTTATTTGAAAATTTCAATTATTTATATTTTATTTAATTTCGAATAAAAATGTAAAAAATATAAGAAATGTATTTTGATTTTAATATTTGTTTGAAAAATTCTTTTATATTTTTAGCAAAACATAAATATCTTTGGGCTTTAATAAATAAAATTATATCCATAATAAGAGTTATTGCTTTTTCAACTCAGCTGTGGATTATTGATACAAATTTATATCAAATTTTGTGAAAGATTTGTCATACAAAAGGCTATTTAGTCGTTCATTAAATGAAATGTTTTGTTTAGAAAAAACCTATTAGTGTAAATATGTGCGCATGACCGTCGAGCAAAGAGATGAAAGTTATCAAAAAATTTCATTTTATCTTTATTTTGGCATTAAAATAAACTGAATTTCTTTCGTGAATTTAAATGCAATTGAGCATTAATTTTTTGAGAATTTTTCAGCTATTAAATTTTGCGCTCAAAAAAAACTCATAACATCGAAGTTGAAATAAACTTTTTTTATTTAAATTGCAAAAGTAAATGATAGGTTTCAAAGAAATTTAAAATGTTGCACGGAAACACGTAACTTTTAAAACATCTAATAAACCGATAAATTTAAGCTAATGACGCGCGAAAACCACACAATACTCAAGTACCGCAAAGTGACAAAAATAATACTAAAAAAAAAAAAAAAAAAAAAAAATAAGTTAACAAATAAAAGAAAAGAAAAAACAAAAAGTGAAATAATCGTAAACGTATACAAGGTGAACAAAGTATGCCAAAAAGAAAAGCGAATAATTCGAGGGGAACGCGCGCGACGTTGGAAATTAACTACGCGCTTAGAGGCCAACATGAAGCTATGGGTGGCAACCCGAAAGCCTGATAAGAAATTATACTGACGGCTGTTTAATTGCTTGCCGTCTGGCGCTTACCAGTCACGCAACTCGCTGAACTGAAAACTCACGCGTTCCTGGTGGTTTTTATTCTCACTTTCTCTCTCTCTCTCTCTCTCTCTCTCTTTCTCTTTCTTTCTCTTTCTTTCTCTTTCTTTCTCTTTCTTTCTCTTTCTTTCTCTTTCTTTCTCATTCTTTCTCTTTCTATCCCGGAAGATCTTTCCGACCACCTGCCCTTTGGACTGTTTCCAAACTACACGATGCGGATGTCGAGGCTTCTTCCTTTTTCCTTTCTCTCTCTCTCTCTCTCTCTCTCTCTCTCTCTTTCAATCTATCTATCTATCTATCTATTTCTTTTTCTTACTTATTCTTTGATTTTTGTGTTGGGAAAGAGAAATTTTTGGTATGTTGCGGTTTCGTAGATGATAGAGTTTTGATTCACCGCATGATCTTTGATGATTGATTTTTTTTAATATATCGAATATATTTTAAAAAATATGAAACGAATAATTAATAAAAATTTATTTTCAAATATACGTTTTTGTAATATTTGTAACATATTTTATTAATGAAGAAGATGAAGAAAAAAATTTGCTTTATCAAAGATCAATAATCATCGTGTTCCAAATGTCGAATAAATCAACGATAAATTTTCAATTTGCTTACAAAAGTAATTTGTTTCTCAAACTTTGACAGTATCGATATTTTCGGTGTATACGCGGCACCCGCAACAAAATCAACTACAAGAACAAAACACTTGTTATGTGAGTCACGTATTTGCATCGGTCTAACGACATTTTCATTTTTCGCATATTAATGCCTATTTGCACAAGCTGTTAACTAAAAGTATTAACATTGAATGCGATACAAGATTTTCTTTTATTATTTGTCTTAGATATGTAAATAAAAATTTGAATTTTGATTGTTTTGCGAAGATTTTTTTAATCATGAGAAAGCAAATACGTTTTATTATTATTGATTATATAAATTAGTTATCATTGATAGAAAGTTGAGTTTTATCACCAAGCAATTTGAAAACTAATTCAAGTATTTTTTTCTTCAATTTACTTCATCTGTTATATATTATATAACAATATTTATTTATAAAAAAAGTTAAAGTTACGAATAATGATGAAAAAAAAAAAACTGACATGTTTTTACTCGCTAACATGAAGACATTGGTAACCATAATATTTTTGAAATATTACATAACAAACAAAGCATTACGCTTCTACTTTAGTTTCCATCTCTTTGAAAATTTACACTCTTACGGGGGTGAAAAAAAAAACCATCAGGAAAAAAAAGATAGGTATCATAGTACTCAAAGCCAACATCAAACCTTCCGCGTGTACATTTCACCGTCAAACTCCATCATTCGCGTAAATATGTACATTTTCGTTTTCCTTGATGGGATCTGCGTTATGCACGTACACACATACACAGACGTAACGTTATAAACTCACTTGCACGCGCGCGCGAAAAAGACATAATATCGCAGCGCACATAACACGCGGGGAATAAGTTGGACGAGTGAATCCTTTTCCTCTTTATTTCGCAAAGCCTCGTGGCTCCTTTAACGAGTCTCGACTTTTCAGCTACTCGTCCGTTCACCCGTGCACGCAAACGAGTAATTACTCGCTTGTAATTACTTGTCGCGCGGTGCGCATTGTCCTTCCTCCGACCAAGCGTCCATCCGTTCGTCCGCTTTCCTCTTCTCGTTTTCTCTCTCCTTTTTTTTTTTTTTTCTTTTGCTTCTTTATTCCGCATTTCTCATTCGAGTTTTTCTTTCGTTCTTGTGCGCGCGCATAAAGGTGCTCGAATTAAACGCGCGAGCTCGTATAGTACTGCGCTGCTTTCTTTTTTTTTTTTTTTTTGTTTGTTTCCCGTTTTCTAATGCTTTTTCTTCTTTCGCGTTCGTTTTACAAAAATGCAATTCGACGAATGTGTATACGCACGCGCGTGTACAATGTACACGGGAAGTCATTCTATTTTATCCTCGAAATCGATTATATTTTCCTGTTTGTCTTCGGTTTTTCGTTCACCGCCCGCGCGCCTGTTTCCTTTTTACGGCTCTATGGATTTTCAAAGGGAGTAGTACGAGAAGAAGGAAAAATCAAGAGGGAAGATTATGAGTATTGAAAGCTGAAATGAAATTCTTTTCTTTGTTTAAATATCGTCCGGTACGGAAATTGAATTATTCGATGCAGACTCAATGCGTATGCGCATTTTTTTTTTTTTTTTTTTTTTTTTTTTTTAATTTCTACGCATATTTGTCCTGGAGCTTTAATTTGTCTCGTACCGATAATATTACATATCCATACGTACGTACATTTATTAATTACAAAAATTTTAAAATACCTTAACGCTCGATAATTCTATTTTAAATAAATATTGATATTTCTTGGAATTAAATTTATCAGTTAAAAAAATTATGAATAAATGTTAATTTAAATTTTAATAATATCGATAAAAAATATTTATATTACAATATAAATACAAAAGGATTTTCTCTTATGTAATTACTTCGAGTACTTAAAATAAGACTATTTACTTATTCTTAAACATTGACGTCATTGTATAAAGTCTACAACAGTCAAGGTATTATATAGTCACAAATAATTCACTTGAAATCTCTTCAAATTAACCAAAAAACATTCGTGCAATAAACGAAATGTATATAATTTTCTTTAGCATGGAAAGTCCGCATAAAACCAACAACTCAATTAATTATATTTACGCTCAATTAAAATGAATCTCTATTTATTATGTGTATGTACGCGAAGCCTTACAAACAGTTATATTTTCAAGGTGAGCTTTTCGAGCTCTTTGCCCGCAATAAAATTAATTCGCGACGAACAATGAATTGAGCTCGTGCGATGTTTAAGCTCTAAGTTTAGAGTAAGAAAGAGAGAGAGAGAGAGAGAGAGAGAGAGAGAGAGAGAAAGAAAGGGAAAAATGAAAGCAGCTGCGACAACAATAGCTTCTATTTCTCGAGACTACAAATTCGCTGGCGAAGGGAAAATGAGAAATCATCGGTTCTGCTTTGTCAATTTAAGAAAATGAAAAGTTTTCTTTTCCGCCCGAAATGAAATTCACGCGCAAGTTTATTCGACCCAGACCTGGAAAATGACACTTGTAGCGACGAAGTTTTCGTTTCGCAATCTTATACTTCCTCTCTCCGACTCTTTTTTTTTTTTTTTTCTCGCGTCACAAGTTTGGGTACCCTTTCTTTTTAATGCTTTCTTAGGATCTTTTGTTTTGGCGCGAACCTTTGTGCAATGAAAAAGTTACCGTGAGCCAAGATAAGTTAATCATTTTCTCGTGTTGTTAAAATATTTTGAACGCCGTAGCGCAAGAAGAGGAATGAGAAAGGGAAAGAGAATGTGAGAAAGAGAAAATAATCTGCAGTAACTTGTTTCAGTTTTAGAACTTTGGAATTGTTTGATAATTAATGAAGTTTTACTTTAATTATGTCTGCAATGGAGTCCGATGGAATGAACGTTATTATTATATTATTTTGTTGGTAAATTATTACGGTTACGATGATGAAGACTCTACATTCAATTAAATTAATAAATTATTCGTCTTGTACCAAATAAATATATATTCTTTTATTTTTCAAAAATCAGCAACCACTCTATCAATTCCAAATATCAATTATATATCCGAGTAAGCTCCAAAGAATTAAACCCCGTACACAAAAAAAAAAAAAACGTTGGCGCATTGTTCTCGTAACAAACTCTTTTCAACTATACAAAAGCCAAAAACGCGCTCATACAAACGCGTATATAGCTTCTTCAGCTGACCAAAAAAAATCTATTCACTTCAGAAAAAAAAAAAAAAAAAAAAAAAATGAAAAAAATTCCGCATCTCTGCACGACAAATCACGTAACGTGCTCCAGCTTCTGGTCGAGCGACTTGGTCGAACGAGAAAATAAGAGAGAAGACCTCTCGATCGTCGATATAAAAGTAGGCCAAACGCAATAACAAGAGACCGAAAGCATCGTTCGAATTAATCCGAATGGACCTTCCCGTGTATGCATCTCGCCGCCGGCTGTAATTATAGAAAACGTACTCGGTACACACTCGTTCTTACCTCTACAGTTATATACGTACAAGAATTATTCCCAAATGCAAGAAGAGGAAGAAGAAGAATAAGGAAACGTAAAGCAAGCGACAAGAAAAGGCGCAAAGGTTAAATTGGTGGAAATTTCGCTAGGAAAACGATATCCCGGCGCGCCGTTGATTACTCGTCTAATGAGGCGCGCGCCAAGAGCCGCGGATGCGTTGCAACTTAATTAGGAAGGTTAAGAATGCGGGATACTATAGAGAAGGATGGTGAATGGGGGAGGGGAAGAAAACTACCACAAAATTGAACGAATCCGACGATTTTTTCCTTTATTATTGAGAGCGACTTCCGACGGATTTCGGATTCCCGTGGCTTTCTTTCTCACTCTCTCTCTCTCTCTCTCTCTCTCTCTCTCTCTCTGTCACTCTCTCTTTTTTTTTTTGCTGGCTTAACCTGTGGTATTGCTTATAGTGAAATGGATTATTAAGGTTTCGTTTTCGACGAAATTTTCAATTTGAATGAAAAAAAAAAAAAGTACAACATTTGCGGTGGTTTTATTTCTAACGATATTTATTTGTTTGATTGGCAATCGGCTTATTGTAACCAAATATTTTTATTTGCGCTTTTATACTTAATGGTATTACAGATTTTTTACTTTTACAAAAATGTTGTTATTATTCTTACAATATATTTAAATTTCAATATTGCATTTGTGAATGCGTTATCTAGTATTTTGATTAATAATTTTCAATATAAAATGTTTATAAAAATTGTACAATGTATGATAGCTTAAAATTATTTTTTATGCTTCAGATAGACGTTTCCTTGGACATGGAACTCGGATCTCATATATCGGTGAGCCTTTCAGTAATATATATATATATATATATATATATAATAATAATAAAATAATTCAAATTTATGGATAATTTATTTCAATATTTTACGCAAACATTATAAATTAAAAAATGCACATTATAGATAAAACTATAAAATATTCCCATAACCACTAGCTTAATATTTAAAAATCATTTTTCTCTTAAAATATAAACGAATAAGACCTCTATTTCTCTTTGATCCAAATTTGCATTCCAAATATGTCGAACAGTGCGTTAACGTATACATATATATATATATACATACAGATATATACTCACGAAATACTTATAGATCCAAATTTGTATCCCAACGATAAGCGAAAAGTGGGCACTGCATCAGCGCAGCGCTGATTTATTCGACACGAAGGCGTCGGATTCTCGAGATATAAACTGCCCGACGGCTTTTAGCCAGCCGCCAAAACTTACTCCCGAACTTTTAAGTCCTGGCCATCCGTACGTGTATATATACGCTTATATGTATATATATAAGGAAAAAGTCGAACTATCTTCACGGTCAAAGATCCTAACGGATTTTTCGTTTATTTGCCGCGGGAATTTTTCATGAAGCCCGTTCGATGCCAATGTACTTACCGAGCCTTACCTACTGCATCCTTGAGCTTAACTCCGCGCGAGCGAGCCCATTTATATTTGATGATGGCATCGGTATCTTGTGAAAGTTTTTAAAAAATGTATGACGGGAGAAATGTGTACAGGTGTAGTTATATAGAAGTAGAATGAACATAGATCGATGCGTATGGTTTGTTTATTTTTAAAATTTTAGTGTATTTTGAGACGATTAGTTATGACCGATAAAAAAATAATTATGTAAATTAATGTTTATAGATTAATTAAAAAAAAAAATATAAATATAATTAATTTTTACAATTAACGCTTGAAATAAATTAAAATTAAGATCATTAGATCTTAAAAGATGTTACTAATGTTTGACGATCAATGCTGAACAACGATATAAATCTTTTTCACTCGGCTTGATAAAAAAAAAAAAAAAAGAAAAATAAAAATAATAATAATAATAATAATAAATCTATAAAAAAAATTATATTTTGTACGTCATGTAATCATTGTAATCATTTTGTCGATGTGATCATTGGCTAATATATATAAAAAAGAAAAAAGAGGAATTTTTATCTTAAACAGAAAACTAAAAATAAAACCATAATAAAAACCCTAGAAACGACGTTGACACATTCAAAGAACATCAAAATAAACTTCTCCCCTTTCCCCAACATTGTTTCCGACCGTTAAAAATACTTGCGCGACAATGAAAACAACGCCAACGATCCCGCTGAAGTTCATGAAAAAAAAAAAAAAAAAAAAAAAAAAAAACGAAGAAGAAACAACCGTTCGCGAGTGCTTTGTGCGGTATGGTAGTGTAACAACAAAATAATAAAAAGAAAAAATCAAAGCCTCTCTCTCTCTCTTTATCTTCCCTTTACGTACAACAGGGGTGCTTTTTTTCGACCGCGCATCCACCATCACACGTATACACACGCGCGCGCGCGCGTGTAGGACATCAAAAGCATCGCGTCGCTCGAATTTAACTCGTGTGACGAAAAGGGGGAGAAAGAGGGGAGAAAGAAAACAAAGCGAGCGAGGGATCGGACGCTTTTTGCAAACTACTACTTTCCCTTTATCGTACGCGTCTTTCGCCATTGAATGTTTCCTGCGCTCTCGTCAACCGCTCTATACGTATGTTTACACGTGTATAGATATATATGTGTACACAACTTTACCGGGAGGAAACACTGGACCATCGCCAAAATCACTTTCGAAATGCAGGAACTGGAGTTACGTAGCATCGCGAGAGGAGAAAAAAATCTTAAGAGATGATCGTCGTTGTATCTTCCCGTGCCTCAATATCGACGAAGAGGATAAAAGAAACGAGTTGCACTCGTTAAAATAACTGGTAACGAGGCCAAATGGAATGTCTGTTATATTAGTATATTTATCTTTAACCTTTTTACCAGTCGATTGAATTTATTTCTTTCTTTTTTATTTGCGGTCGTAAGACTGATTTTTCTCTTTAATAAATTTTTGTTTTCAATTTCGAATAGCTTGCCAGCGTCTTTATGAAATTTAAATATTGATTCATATTTACAAGCGTTATTTACATTATGTGATAAAAACGAATGACATTTTTTTCATATCAAAATGTAAAATATCACAAATCATTGACAAAAAGCCCTTTACCATTAACATTTTAATCAATCAATTTTTCCAGTTCTTGACAATGGTATCCTCACTTTTATGCTCCTAAAAAAAACTTCGAATTTACATTAACCATCAAATTATCGAAAAAATGTAAGAGCAACGGAAACTCGTTCAACAATCGACAAAGTCAAAAAAATAAGAGATCGGTAGGTCAATCGGTACGAAGAAAAAGATAGGAATAGCAAAGAATCTTGGATAACGAAGCCGGGAAAATCGCGCCCTCGTAATGATAAGCTTACACCGTTAGATATGTGTGCCGATGTGCCTCGTGACCCAGAAGCCTCTTACCCTCGCGCGTGTGTGTACTTCAATCCCGAGAGCGAAGCTTACGCGCATGCGAGGTAACGCTTTCGAGTAAGATGAACCGAGTTTACCAACGCCCGGGTAATAATGTGCCATTTGCATGCGTGCAACCTGGAGGAGATCTTTGTGTGAATAGGTGTGTAAACGTGTATAAAATAAGTGGATAGAGGACGATTACGGAGGACTAATCCGTTTATGCACAATGAAAAGAGTTTCGACGATGTTTTGATAAGGTAGGACGAAAGGTGTGAAAATATATTCTTACGTATGTACATCGTTTGTATTTATTTGTTAACTGTGCGAAACCAATTATAAACTATAAAAAAAGCACAAGTTGAAATAATGCAATAAAAAAATCGATTATAAACTCTCCTATCCGTAAAATTTATACGCCAACCGATAAAATTGTCAAATAAAACTCACTCATTCACTCGTTAACGTATCCATAACTCAAAAACTAAGGTTAAAGAGCGATTCGCGCGAGATAAGTGAGAAAACGGAGGCACATCGCGCGATAAAAAATAAAAAGAAGATGAAACACGCGTATCAAAGCTTTAACCGGAACCGTGACGCATGTCAACGTGTATATGAGAGTATCTCGTTTGTTTCTCGTACACGCATGAACGCGCGAGTTTCAACTTTTGCCGGTCTCCTTTTTAACCATTAATACCGTATGCACTAACTCTCCCCACCCTTTTTTTTTCACTACATTTCCGTACACACGTTGCTCTTCTGCCATTTGGTCGCGGCCTTTATCTCGCTTTTATGAAAAGAAAAGGCATAGGTACGAGTTGGAAAAGCTTTCCGGCGTGTGAGTGTGTGCGTAGCCGGTGTCCCTTTTTATTTTTTGTCTCGTTGTCGTTGTTGTCGCCGTCGTCCAGCAAAGCTTTCATTCGGCTAAGTGAATCTCGGAGACAAAGGGAACTGCAACGAAAAAAAAAAAAAAAAAAAAAAAAAAAAAAAAAAAAAAAAAAAAAAAAAAACGAGAGAATCGGAGCTCAAAAACGAGATGTATTCTGGACGCACTTTTGTGTGAGAGTGAAAACGAGACGTTAGCTTTTTATACGCTGGACTAGCGTGAGTTTAATTTATTTCAAAGTTTTGTATCTGAAACGGTAGAGAGATTATGGAGTTTTTAAAAGTTGAGAGAAAGTTAACGTTTGAATGAAAAATTTAACGTCTCTTTTGATGTTTGAATTGTGGTTTGTGTGGTTATCGCTTTGTGAAAAATATTGCGACAAAGTCAAGATTTTATTTTTCGGTAATAAATTTTATTATCAACGAATTTTTTTATCGAATCGATACCTGAATAAAAATTACGAAACCATTGAATGCATTTTTTTTTTTTTAGCTTCAAATAGGAATTAATAAAAATGTATAAATATGCTTCATTTTTTTTAGGAAGAATTCAAATCTGCTATTTTAAGTCGACTTTATTTAAATTTCCAACGCGTTTTTGATGTAACGTTTTAAAAATGTAATTTCCAAATTTTCGAAAAAGTTTTGGTTAATTCGAAAAGTATTTTAATATAGAAAATATTTTAAAATTCAAATCTTTCGATTACATAAATTTTCTGAATATTTACGAAAAAATACCTTTTACAACGCAAAATTGATTAAACCGCGCCATCAATGATGATAAATTTTTCTTCGATAAAGTATTGCATCAGCGAACGTTTATACATCGGTAAACCACAAAGTTTACCATCAAACAAACCCCTTCTGTACCTTTATCCTTATCTCGCGCCAAAAATGTCATAAATATATTCGGCATCAAAGATCGGCTTTTCACGCTTTGCAACGCAAAAGCACAAAATCACTTTCCGCAATAAAACTAGACAACCTCGCACTTTTCGTACGCGATATAAACCGAATAGCGGAAAACGTCACGAAAATTCAAGGATGCACGCGCTATTGTTCTTTTCACGCTTTGACGCCTCGTACCGTTGTGTCTTGCACGGGTTACATTTACGTCGGCTACAAGGATACGTCACACGCGTATCTCGTCGATATTCCGTTGATGCATGACGTGTTATATACCTCTATATGTATATGTATACGTATATGTATATATGTGTATGTGTAAGGGCATACAAGGGGCGCTCGTGTCGCTGTTATCTCGCGCGCCCTAACGTCCTCTCGTGTTCTTGCAAATTTTCCGAATCTATCGCTAGAGATGAAGGAAGCTATCCTTCGCTCCCTCGCTCAAAGTGTTAAAGGGGTTTGATTTCATAGCTATGTCGATGTCGTATAAAGGAGCAAAGTTAAATTTGATTCGCGTATAGTCGAATGGTTTCGTAAATTGACAAAAGAGTAGAGTAGTATTTTTTGCATATTTATTAGCAATATTGTGAACAAATATTTTTCAATGGATAATAAAATATAAGTTTCTTTTATTATTTGAAAGTTGAAAATATAATATTTGAAAGTTCATTTAAAAAAAAATTTTTGTTTTGGTCGTAAAAACATTTTAGAAATGCATTATTTATATTCATAAATATTATGTTAAAAATAAGATGAAATGATTAAAATAAATAATGCTTCGATTTATCTTTACAAAAAATTAGTCAACTAAAAGCAGTGAATTACGATACGAGAATGATAAAAATTTCTTGTTTTCTCATCTTATCCTTATCTTCATCGACATCTCTTTTTGCTTCTAAGCTTATTTTTCTTCCGTCCAGACAGAAGGGAAGATATGGTTTGATGAGTTTCTTAATATTCTCTTTTAACTGAACCCAAGACACAAAGTTCGAGAACAAAAACAATGATATTGCATTCTATTCGTAAAATTTATCTGATTTTTAATATTGGAAAAAATAATTTTCTACATGAATCAATATTAAATCCGATGAAAATATTTCTTTTGTTGTATTTTTACATATTATATTAAAGCAGTTTGTTTGTTTACTGTTTTACATTTTTTTTTACTTGTAAAAACGGCTAATTTTTAACAAATCTAAAAAATTTATCACGCGATCACAATAAGAGAATATTATATACAAAATAGTCGTATTTATGAAACAACCGTATTACCGTTTCCATTTAGCGTAGTTTATTCTTGATTCAGTTTTATTCAATTCATTTACTCGCACACGTCGGTACAAAAAATTGCGCGCGAAAGAGAAAGAAAGAGCGAGAGAGCGAGAGAGAGGAAAAGATAGAAAAGCACGACTGGAAAACTTTCACGGCTTGCGAAATCGCGCGCGAAAAGTGGTTGACGAAAATAAAAGGAAAAGGAAAAAAAAATGAAAAAACGTAAAAGAGAGAAACTGTAGTAAAGCGAAAAGTCGCACGGAATCGTGCGACTAATGTTTCAAAGAGGAAGAAACACAGCTCACGGAATTGGCTCGAGGGTCGTTATATCCAACGAAGGAGAAAGACGCGAAAAGAGAATGAGAAAAAGCATGCAAAAACGCGGGAGGAAAAATTGCGCGCTCGTTCGGGCTTCTGTATATTTTTCCGCTTGTTTCTTTATAAAGAGGAGCTTTTTCGCGAGGATATGCCACCTCCTCCCCTTCGTCTTTTCTCCGATGTTTGCGATTCATAGACAAAGGATGGAACGAATGAAAATGCTTTTTCACGGCTTGATCTTCAAAGGACGAAAAAGAGAGAGAGAAAGCTTATTAATACACGATACGATACTGTTGGCTGTTTTTTTCTCTTTCTTCTTAATTACGTATGTATGTAACGTTTTGGTAAACGGATTCTTGCTTTCTGGAAAAAAAAAAAATAATAATAAATAAATGAATAAAAAGTCGCTGATGAATATTTTCCGTGACCCAGTTTCTTTTTCTTCTCCTAAAAAATGCTTGTAGTGCGTATTTTTGTAATTAGTTGGAAAACTTAGTTGTAATTTGAGTTCAAATTCCGTTTGAGTAAGGTATTCTGTGGATTCTTTTACGTTTGTTATTTGAAATCTTCGCGTAGTAAATTAAAAAGTCGTAGAATTATTTTTGTTTTTTCATTATTTTATAAATATTCAAAGGTTTATTTTTCGCTTTTTTTTGTTCAGTCATCAAAAGTTTTTGTATATTTTTTTGAAAACATTTATTTTACAATAATTTTAAACGCGTTTAACATTCGCGTAGATGGAGAATAATTTAAAGCGAAAATTTAAAAATCTCCAATGAACTTTAAATAATATAAAATTTAATGTCAAAAATATCAAACTTCATCAAAATACTTTATATTAAAAATTATTGGCATTTTTATTTCTAAAAATTATTCATTTTCATCTTTACTTTGTTACCATTCTAATTGAAACGAAATTTTAATAGCGTGCTTTAATCATTTTCATTACGTTATCTTATTTCTTCTGACAAAAAAGTATAATTATTCCAATATAAAATATAAATATTCATTTAAAAAAATATTATCAGCTTTCGCAGTCATATGTGGTATAAAAAAAAAAAAAAAAAAAAAAAAAAAAATTGAACAAAAATCCTCATTAGATTCCAATACTTCATCGTGCCTACTCGACCCACAAAATTACCATACCCATCGCATCCCATAAAACCAACGGATAAATAGCCTCGATAGCTTCGATAGACAGGTCAATTATAAAACGAGATTAAATCCCTGCCCGAGTGAGGGAGGGAGAAAGAGAGAAAAAGAGTGAGAGTATCTTCGTCTGACACTCGTAGCGCTAAATGTAAAATACGAGACGGAGAGGGAGAAAGAGAGAGAGAGAGAAGAAATTCAAAAACCGTAGAGTTACCTACCAGCATTGACTGAATAATTCGTGCTAGCCTCAATTAGTAACCCACATCTGGCTCGATCTGTAGCTCGTTCTCTCTCTCTCTCTCTCTTTCTTTCTTTCTTTCTTTCTCTCTCATTCTCTGCATGAGCTAGGCAAATTACGTACTTGGAAATTTTGAGGTAGCGAGCCCTCGTGAACCGACGACGAGGTAGGATAGAAGGGTATGGGTATAACATCCAATTTCGAAAACAACTCCCCTGGGGATGGGAGAAGTAGAGACAGTATGCTATCCAACCATTTCTCTTTCTCACACACACACTTTGCGGACTCACCGCGCGTCATAATTTGCAACGCGAGATTTTAATCATGCCTTCCATGCGCGCGAATTATACGCGCTCATACCTTTCACTCTCGTGCCCCTTCCTCTCTTTCTCTCACTCTCTCTCTCTCTCTCTCTCTTGCGTTGCGCTCGGTTCATTTTGATGCGTTTATTATCAGGCAGCGATGTCGCTATATCTACCCATCGACCGTAATTGCTCTTCGAGCTTAGGGTTATTCTGGGTTTGCACTTTTTGATGCGCAAATACGAGGGATTCGTTAGCAAAGGGCGAATAATCATCTTTCGTATAGGGTTTCGGCTTTTTTTTCCCTAATATTGATTACTGCTTAGAATTGTAATGTATTCATTAAATTGGATTCCTTTGTCCCGTAAAAATTTTAATAATTGGCATGTGAAAATTATTCATCTCGTGGAACCATACTTTTTTTATATTTACATAAGTTATTAATTAAATAATAATTATGATAAAATTTAATTTTATTGAGAAGATTTTTCATCCATTTTTCAATGAGAAATTTTTTCAATGTACATCTAGTATTTTACACGAAAACTTTGTGTTACAAGTAGTTAATGTCAAGATAATGTCGGACACAAAAAACAACCGTTTAAAAATAAATATTTAGCTTTTTCATTAAACTATTAACTAAAAAATTAATTGAATATTATATTTTTAAGATCTATAAAATAAAATTTTGGGAAACAATTAAACGTTTTTTTTCTTTTTTAATACATTATATGTTTAAATTATTTTTCAAATTATTCCTGTTTGATGATTACCTATTATAAAAACTAATCGCAAAAAATATTCGTCACAACATTGCTAAATCTTTTTACCAAGCATATAAATATTAAATAATAATCACTAACTATAAACAACCAACGTAACATAAAGCCTACAAAATTATCACTCTATCAGAAATATCAAACGATAACAACGAAATCCGTACTATCGACAGTAAAAGAAAGAGAAATAGAAGCAGGTAGTCGATGTACATACATATTCTGTCTCTCAAAATACTGTGTATATAGGCTCCTTATTATCGCGAGCCTTTATTAGATGCTAAATAGTCAGCTGTAACGAACGGTGTTAAAAGCGTTGGGTCGTTATGCGATTCGCGAGATGTTTTTTGATTTATTCACACAAACTTTATTTCTACCTTTGTTTTCCTTTACTTGAAATATCGTTTTTAAGCAGAGACGTATTTTTTTATGAAAGGATGTACATCCTTGACACTGCGAGACGGAGATACTTTAAGGAGTGAAAATGGGCGAAAAAATAATGTTTTTAAGTAATGTTTATTTGAATTAAGACAATTTACGTTTCTCACGTACCCCACGTTTTTCAAAATACGTTTCTCTTTCTCGATCTTTTACAAGAGGTGACAAAATCGATATATCGAACGTAAAAGATCATTTTATTATATTAATCATAAATTAAAACGTTATTTGGTAAGCGTGTAACAAATGAATAGCTCGTTTAATTTAAACGCCGTTCAAGTAAATTAATCACTAAACGATCTTCATTTTATTAAAACGATGCGCGCTACAAATTTCAAAGGTTGCAGATGAATAAATTACGCGCTTAAATCAATATGGATTAATTGTTGTACCAGCAATACATTGCGTTATAATTCATGCGGGTACAAAGTATGCGATAGTGTACCGTTATTAATAACTAAACTAATTTTTAAGCTCATGAAAATAATTTTACATAAACTTATATACATTCTACGTATTTTAAGCGAAACATATATGTTTAAAAATTCTCTTTGGAAAAAAATAGTATTCATACTAAATTTGAAGAAATTTGCTTTTAAAAGTAAAATAGTACAGGTGAAATCATTTTCAGCAAGTAATATTATAAATCCTGTTTCATAAAATTGTTCAAATCACATTCTCAAGAAGTCTACGATAATTATACAAATAAAAAAAGCAATCACATCCCAGAACGTACGTCCATCTAACGTGCGCGACATCCAACCGCGCGATATATATCACAAAGGTGAACCCGATTATTCGACGCGGTCGTTCTGTAAAGCTAAGAAAAAAAAAAAAAAAACAAAAAAAAAAAGAAAGAAGAGAGCGTTATCCATGCTTGGGTAAAGCGCGGGAAAAATTATTACGCGTACGCGTAATGGCCAGCGAGACAAAAGCCGGGGGCGAGCGAGGCGTAACATTCCCGGGGCTTGTAAAGAAGCTTATATACCTCGAAGAACTCGAAAAGAGTAGTCTCTCTTTCTTGCTCTCTCTCTTTTTCTTACCCAGAGAATTAACGCGCTTGAAAGTTGCCCTTTCATCGACTGCTACTGCAGCGCAATTTTTTTCTCGGCTCTCTTATAACGCCGAGTGACGTAAGGTATGGAACGAGTTTCTCCTTTTTCACACACGTATGTGTGTGTGTGTTTGTGTGTCTGTATGAGTTGTTGACTTCTTTTTTTTTTCATTTTCTACGAGGTGTCATCTCCGAGACTATTTTCCAGCCTCTCGTGGTAGTCTTTCGCCTTTTCCACTTCTCAGCTTAACTATTTTCAAGCTCTTTATTTTTCACTTTTCGCGAACTGCTCCCCCGGAGGATGGATTGTGCTTTTTTTTTTTGTATTTTTATTTATTTTTTTATTTTTTTTTTCCTACGCTGTATGGGCAAACGAGGTTAGAAAGATTATGATTGTATGCTTCTAATAAAATATTTGGCGATTACATTGTATTTAATTACGAGTTTTATATTTTAATGCAAATTTCTTTATTAATAAAAAAATTAACAATTTTTTTTCAAGAATTCATGCTTTACTGTTGATAATGTGTACGTTTAGTATTCATTATTGTTTCTCATTCTAAATTTAATTAGTAATTTGAGTAATAAATGGACGACATTATCTCTAAAATTTTATTTAGCTTCGTATGTTATTGTTTCTTCTTGATACTGTGTTTAATAATAAACTTTTCTATTGTCAATTAAATGTGTTTTTTAATGTCGCACATAAATGTACAATTATGCACATTAAACATAAGTCTTGCATTACATCGTGAGTTTTTATTTTTGCATCTACATCTGTGCATCGTTACACGACATCACGAAGTTGCCATTAAATATTTAACAACCCGACACAAATTTGCCACTCGCTTGGATTGCAAATCGTCGTCGTTCTTTTTCCTTCTATCTTTCTTTCATTTTTTTTTTTTTTTTTTTTAAAGCATTAAGTTTTATTATCGCGATAATAAAAGCAGCATTTTTGCTTGATTTCCCGTCGATATCAATCGCATCAGTTTTCGATAACTTCTGACACTCAACGTTTCTCTTTTTTCTTTAACAGCCTTTTTTAAAAGCAAGCAACGCACCGCGACGCATCGCATGTCAGTCATTATATATATATATATATATATATATGTACATACATTATGACGAAGAACGTTCGAATTTTCCAGGGTAAACTTACGAGATTCTATATACGATTATAGTGTATATCTATCCAAAATGACTTATAGTTCTCCTCCCCCCCCCCCTCTCTCTCTCTCTCACTCTCTCTCTCTCTTTCTCCGTGTCTCTCGGTGAGAAGTCGACCATTAACGAATATCGATGCATGTGTACTTGAATGAACAAGAGAGAGAAAGAAAAAAAAGCAATGTAAAGTCGTAAAAAATCGACTGTGTTTTATGGACAGTTTATCAGAGGACGAGAGGAAAGCTTGAAGATCAGTAGGAGGGAAAGAGCTACGTGCAGACTACGAGAAAGTAAGGAGATTCATTGACAGATTCCGGATTTTCCTCTAATCCTTAAAGCGCGATATTTGTTTTAAGTTTTATATATAATATTGTACATCGTGCTTTTTTCTATTTGCCATGAGATTTGGAAAAAATGATGATTCAAGATATTATGTGTACCATTTTTTATTTATTTTCTTTTGTTTTATTTCACGAAGTTAACGGATCGAAAATGATTTTGTAATAAACGATTATATTCTATTTTAATGGCTGGTGGTAAAGAAGATACTTCTTGCTATATAATAAATTATTTTTTCATAAATAAACATTAAATATTCGATATTAAATTTATAAAAATTCCTTAAATTTTTAATTAAAAAATATTTATCGAGTACAGTTTAACTTTTTACAAAAGATTAAGTCCACGATTCCATCATTCCCACGGACAATTTCATTTCAACGAGTTCGAACGATCCAACGAAATGAAGAAGATAATAACGATCGGAGCAATAAAAAAAGGGAGAAAAGAAAAAAAAAACGACGAAAGAAAAGAGAGAATCAAACTATTAAAGAAAAGATAAAAAAAAAATCCGCGAGAATTAAAGTCGAAGAACGTCGTAATTCGTTCGACTCGAGCGCATCCACCGATTTCTTTTCGCGAATCACCGCGAGTTAATCCACTCGGCGGCGCTCACGGCTTAATCATCCGACGTACTTGTACCTATCCTCGTTCTCTTTTAAATCATTCGCTCTCTCGTTCATGAAATCCGCTCGTCTAATTTGTTGTGCAGCCGGATTACACGGAGAGCCGTAGTCCCTCCGTTTTGAATTGGAATTTATATACGTGTATATATCGTCTTGGACCGTTTGCACGTGAATGAAGCTCCTATTCTGAGTGATTAAGGGAATGGATTTTATCATGAGGATTTTGTGAATGTTCTTGTTAATTAAAAGGATTATAGCGAGAATTTTCGTTGTTAGAAAGTCGGTAAAATGTCTCGCTTAAGAATGAATCGGTATAAATATTTTAAAGCAAAATTTTTTAATAAATATTGTGTAAAATTAATTAATATATAAAAGAAGCGGAAAAAGAAAGTTAATTTACGTTCAATAAACATTTATTTTCAAAGCAAAAATTCTTTGATAAAAACAGATCAAAGAAAATGTAAAAAAAACAGCGACTATAATATATCGGGCTTGGAATTGTGCCAATCAATTGCCTACTTTTGAATTTGAGAAATAAACGCCCGCGATAAAATTGTTTGCTCTTATAATTTCCAAAGTTCTCGTTTATTTGTTTCCTATTGCACGTCGACGCGTAGCGGCAACTATTTTTGCAAATAATTATATCGTAATAAAAGGGCATTTAAAAGAAAAAAGAGAGGCTGTTAATCGTAATTCTCTACTAATTAAACTATAGCGCTGTTTTTTTTAATTTTTCATTTTAAAACAAATCCGTTAAGCAGCTTGATTTGACACGCAAACATTCTTAACAACAAAACTTCATCATTTTCGATTATGTCTCGTTCACTTTGTTATTTTTTCTTAATTTCTCTCTCCCCTCTTTTTCTCTCTCTCTCTCTCTTTCTCTCTCTCTCTTTTTCTATCTCTATCTCTACAATTGAAAGAAAGATGGAAAGAGAGAATCATACCGAGAATATTGATTCGCGTATTCCATAAAATGAAAGGTAAATATTATACAGCCAGCCATTCTGTCTCTCTTGGCAATCGCAACTTACTTTTTTCTTTCTCTTCCTCTGTTTCCCTTTTCTGTTCTTTTTTTTTGTAATCTACCGCACGACAGAACAAACGTCCTTGATGCTTGGTCATTTCAAAATTGCGTCAATTATCATTCAATTATACTCGATAGGAAAAAAAAAAAAAAAAAAAAATATATATATATATATATATATATATATACGTGTGTGTGTGTTTACATACGTATACGAAGACGCAGACGTCGCAAATTTCCAAAGGGTGGTTTTCCCAAGCTATTATTTCCCCATTACGTATGCGCGTACTCAGCGCTCATCTACTACTACAATAATCACAAATTGCGAATCTACAGTCCATTAAATTTGGTTTACCGATGTAAGCATCTACCATCCTATGTCCGTATCTATCTTCATCTCTCTCTCTCTCTCTCTCTCTCTCGCTCTCTCTCTTCTCGCGTTTGCCCAAAGCTTCCGCATCATACCCTATATATCTACTGACATTACACTCCCTAAGTTGTATATCCCTATCGCGAATGTCTATGCTTGTATCATGCGATCGTTAATGATGATGTCATTATTTATTTTCTTTTTTTCAAAAAAGACTCGGCTGCGGTGATATCCAACATATACGAGGTTTGGCTATTAAATAACGAGACTGGTCACAAAAAAGGGTTTTATTATAAAAATTATTCTACATTCGAATGCTCCCCTTCAATATACTCCCCTTCCCTCGCCACACACCTTTCCATACGTTTTTTCCATTGATCGAAGCAGTGCTGGAAGTCTTCTTTGGTGAGGGCCTTTAGGAGCTCTGCCATTTTTTGCTTTACCGCTTCCATCGACTCAAATCGGGTCCCTTTCAAAGCAGATTTTATCTTCGGAAACAAAAAAAAGTCGCACGGTGCCAAATCTGGCGAGTACGGCGCGTGTTCGAGCACTGAAGTGCGCTTACCGGCTAAATACTGCTTCACAGATAGCGCGTTATGGGCAGGTGCGTTGTCCTAGTGCAAAATCCACGAGTTGTTCTTCCACAACTCGAGCCGTTTCTTACGAACTCGTTCTCACAGTGTTGCCAAAACTGACAAATAGTAAGTCTGGTTGACAGTCTGACCCTCTGGAACCCATTCGGTCATCACGATACCGTTAACGTCGAAAAAAGCGATCAACATTGCCTTGAATTTTGATTTGGACATCCTTGCTTTTTTGATTCTGGGCGATTCAGGCGTCTTCCAATGCATCGATTGCCGCTTTGTTTTAACATCGTATTGAAAAATCCACGTTTCGTCGCAAGTAATAATGTTTTGTTAATTTTCATCAGTCCGGAATCTTTTTTTAACCTTTCAAGGAAATCTGAGCAGATCTGTTGACGCAAGAGCTTTTGGTCAGGAGTCAGGTTTTTTGGCACCAACTTCGCACAGACTTTTGTCATGTGTAATTCCTCGTGTAAAATTTGTCTAACCGTTTCTTTATCGGCGTTTACAGCCTCGGCAATCATCCGGATGCTCATTCGACGATCTGCACGCACAATTTGGTTGAATTTGGTCACTATTTCCGGAGTTGAAACAGTGACAGGGCGACCTAGGCGTTGGTCATCTTCAGTGCTCACTCGGTCCTGACTGAAGCGCTTACACCACTCAAAAACACGCGCACGGGATAGAGAATTGTCCCCATAGGCCTCTTGCAACAATTTACAGCAGTCAGTCGGAGTTTTTTTCAATTTAACGAGAAATTCGAGATTGATACGTTGCCCCTGTTTTTCGTCACACATGGTTTTCGGCACGAGAAAAAAACACGTTCGTTTCAAACCGCTACTGCACAAATACAATAATAGTGACGAGAACGTGTTTTGGTACGTGCATAGACAAGATATCTAGATACCCAACGCACTACTCGTTTTTTTCCTCACCTCTTTACGGCGCCCTCTAGGCGCGCACTCTCGTTATTTAATAGCCAGACCTCCTAGTACATACGCATATATTCGTTTTTGAAAAAGGATATCGCAATGAGTTTGGTTGTTAATATGTTGTTAGTATGTAAAAATGTTGTTCTTTGATAAAGATATTATAATAAAGTAGTATGAGAAAATAATTATGAACGATTGAGCGTTGTTTATTTATAAATATTATATCAAAAGAGTTTATTTAATTTTAAATAATGAAATAGATATGGTAAATCTTTCCTACACAAGAAAGTTTTTTCAAAATATTATCGAATAGTTTTTAATAACACTCCTATAAGCTTGAAATATCCCAAAAATTGAAAGAGTGAATGTGTGCAATAAAGAAAAAAAAAAATATTTTTGTACAGACACATTAAGACTTTGAACATTTTCCAGGATTATTGAATACACATAAAGTTATATCGACTCTCTGTACCTCCAAACTCAGTGAATCTTCGTGCGCTTCGATTCTCTTTCTGTTTGTTTCATTACATGTGATGCCAAACACAATCAAAGTAGCCTCGGAGAGTTCGCCTAAGGCACTATACACAGAGACATACACATTCGCGCGTAATTTCTCTCGCTTCCTTTCTCACGCGCTTATACGCGTGGGGGAGTTTATCTTGCTTCAGAGGTCAATTTTGCGAAATGAGAATACAAAGCTATCCTCTTTTTCGACACACACGAAGTGGTGAAAAAAATCCGTCGATCAACGTTTGAGTATCTCATGGATCTATCGTGTAAACGAGTCGACTATTAATGTAAATGTATCCGTGGCACCGTGTTTTCTTCTTGCTCTTTTGAATTGGTTTGCTTTTGTGGATGTGTGTATAATTGATCGCTACGTGGAATAAATTTTGTGATAGAAGTTTCATTAGTTATTTTTTTCAAATATAAAATGTTTCATTTTATCCAGCGTAGTATAAACTGAATGGACTTTTTTTTGTTTTTATTTTGTTGCAACAAATTTTACGAGCTTTTGTTTTTTTTTTTTTTTGTTTTGTTTTTTTTTTTTTTTAGATACTACAAAAATTTCAGATGATTGTATTTTCAAAACTAAATTTTGATTATTTTTTGCCTTTAAAAACTACATTTACAGGGTAATGTTATTTCGGAACAATGTTATTTTAATCTCGTTAAATAAAACATTGATTGTGAAATGAATTTCGATAGGTAAAGTTTTAAACGATATTTTACTTCTGATTCTATTAATACTTTTGTGAGAAACGAGAAAACAATTGGTAAAACTAGATTGCACGCTTTAAAAATTGAATAGCGGTAAAAATCCGATTTAATTTTTCACGGTAACTTTAATAACACTGATACTGATTTTAACTAGTTAACTTTGCCGTTAATTAAAAAATAATTTTTAATGAAAGTATGTTACTAAAATATACAACATGTTTTTCTTTTATTAAAATATTTTCACCATTTACTTTTATGCAAATTCGCCTACCTAATAATTAATACTTCAACTTACAAAGCAAGGTCCAAGAAAGTAGGAGAAAAAAAGATTTTAATCTCACAATCTACTTCTTTTAAATTTTACGGTATTCTTGGAAAAATCCACTTTTAGGAAACCTCGTTTAAAGTTAAAATTAGTTATATTTGGATTAATAATATAAAGATATATAACCGGATTATGTAATTTATCGCATATATGTATTTCTAAAGTACTGATCATTAATTAATTTATTAAAATTGTGTACTTAATTACGACATTCGAAATCTATTTTATCGTATAATATTGTTAACCGATGTATTACCAACATCATTATATTTGATAGTTGATAATTTAAGATTTAAGTAATACGACAACACTACCTGGACAAAAAAACAAAAAGCAAGACGCAGAATATAACGAAACCTGTAGTAAATCAAAAATTTTTGAACCTTTCGTAAAAATCGAAAAATAGTCTTAAGCTTTCCTCAAACCCTTTGCATCGAAAACTACGATCTTCATACCGTCATAGAGCATTCTATCAATCCCCGTTTTCACACGGATCTGAGTTAAACATTTTCCATCTACGCGATTCTCTATCGCTTTCTCCCTCTCTTTCACTTCGGTTATATATATAGAGAGAGAGAGAGCCTTTAGGGACGAGCCTTCAGATATGCAGGCTTAGCCGTATACGCACGCTGTATATATATATATATATATATATATATATATATATATATACCCCAGATCTTATATTGCAGAGACAGCGGAATTCCGGAAATCTGCATTAGGAAGACTGACGTTATCGGACGTATACGTGCCGTCCTTGCCCGGTGAGATAACTATACAGGCCTTATGTCTGCGAACTCGATCCCTCTTAAGACTCCCCGAAGACATGAATATAAATAGTCGCGTGACCTACCCTCTCCCTTCCTCATCTCCCCATCCCCTCCTCCCCTTCTCACACGTCGCTCTACTATCTCGGTTATACGTACCGCGTATATGCACGTATGTATGCGTATTTACGAGTACGTGTGTAACGCGCTGTGAACGAAGTTTGGAAAATGTGGTGACGCGCGCGCGCGTCTCGACGTTATATACGCGTTGGCACGTATGTACGTCGATATAACCGAGGGAGGATCTTGAGGTTTGATAGGTTGATACGGACTTTTCCAACTGAAGGAAAGGGGAAGGATACGTGCTTGGTGTCGGGATGGATAGTAAATTAAATTTTTTTATCTTTTCATTTTTGCGAGGAAATCGTGACTTGTGAATTATTCGCGTACGTTTATACTCGTAATCTGTAGAAAATGGTGGTTAATTTTAAATAAACAAGTTATGATAGTAAACTTTGACGTAATTTACATTGGGCGCTGTATTTCTCGTTACTTTATTTTTGGTATATTTTCATAATCACTTTGATTTATGTTTTTAAATATTTACGTATTAAAAATAAACGAATTTCAAAAATAGAATAGTAAATTATCTTCATACAAAAAAAAAACTATTGAAAAATTAACCAATCTTCTACGATTTATTTTATTTTATCAAAATTAGTTCACTTGGCGAATCGATTTCAGATGCCCGACTGTATTCTTTATAGATAGAGGTGGATAAAAATAAATCGCTCTTTTAAAAGTAAACTGGAGCACAGGTATCCATAAATTTTATCGGCTTATATAATTCGTTCTCGGTCGGATGATCATCTAAAAAATACTTGCCCGCACGAATGGAAATACAAAATCGCGCGGAAAAAATAGTCGCGAAACCGCTGAACTTCCACCTCGCAAAGTCCGAAAATACGTACGTCAAACGTCGAAATAAAATCTATAACCGCCCAGTATGAAAAAGATAAAAAGTGGAATCGTCATTGTTTAAACTACCGTTCCATAATCTCCCCGGTACGTATAAGACGATGAAAAGCGCGTGAAGGAATTGAAACTCGCGAGAAAAGCAAAGATTGGGTGATTAGAATCGACTTGAACATTACTCATGAAGCTCCCGAGACCAAAGTTGAAGTTACGTTTCAGACTTAGTTTGAATCTTCCTCTCTGAATCTTTCTGAAACAAAATTTGAATTTCAGCTGTGGCGAGAGTTTATGAAAATTACACACAAATTTACATAAGCTTTTGAACATTATCATATACCGTACCGAATTATAACACGCGTCGCTTACGTTAAATTAACGGTAATGAAAATGTTGCGTTATTATCGGAAAATATAATAATACGCAATATCGTAACTTTAATCGAGTATTAAAAATAAATAACGTTAAATACTAAATATATACACTTTAATATTTTATTTTAAGTCAAAAATATCTTGCAAAGAAATTAATTACAACCAATAATGATTTAATTATATTGTAGTCTCAACGCATCTGTAAAAAATGCACGATCATGAAGCTACCAATAAAATCATCGCGAACTATCGCGAATCCATAAATTAATCAATTTCATCGATATCATCCTTTAAGAAGATTCGAAAAAATTTCGCACTTCATTCCTGCCAAAATTTCCGAGAAAGTTCATATACGGTTACGGGCCATTTGCAAATTGCCAGACGCTTGGAGTTTTGCCTGAACTTCCGTTTCTCCGACCTTCGCTGGCTTCGTACCATGCGTGGATTGAAAATCAGTTTGAACTCAACGCCGCGTGTCTCTTCCGCTAAGTCCGGGTATACGTTCGAGGTAGAAGGAATGTTGAACTTTGAAAAGTCGGAGTTTAAGTTTTGCCTATTGTCGTGCGTTTTTGGCGCAATGAAAAATTGCGGTGATTTATTACAGAGGTATTATGGAAAAATATTATATTTTTATAGAGAATATTCATATGTATTTAATCAAGGCTATTTCATTTTCCTCCACGAATAATTTTAAAGAGTATATTGAGTACTATTGATAATTGTTAAAAACCTTTATGAATTGAATGCATCTGAAAAAAGTACGTAACTGACGTTTCTTTTAGGTATAAATATTAAGCAACCAAAAAAAAGTAGAATATCGTATATTTTTTTTATTATTTTTCATTTCGAAATTCGAGAAAGAAGCACTTGAAAAGAGGAAATCGAACTCTTTACATTCGTTTTGCTGAAACGATACTCTACCACAGAAGTATCAAAATCAATGTTTCAATATTTTTTTCCATGCCATTTTTCTAAAACAAAAAAAAACAAAAAAAAAAAAAAAATAGAATATTATTTCCAACAAAAAATGTTAGATATTCGATCTTTTAACCAACCAATATTTAATTTGATATTTACACTTTGATTATCCAAATCGATGCCCGACTTTATCGATAAAATAAACTATCAGGTTGACTTATCCAAGAAAAAAAAAATAAAAAAAAAATTTTGTTTAAATTCACGGTTTTATCGAAAAAAAAAAAAAAGCTTTTTAGTGAAAAATTGTCGCGGTATACCACGTAATTTTTCCATCAAACAATATTCACCATCGTAGTCTTCCTTACGCGTATTCTCATTCGCGGCGCATCGATTTTTCGTATTTCCAATGTGTCGCGGTAAAATCTATCTCTCGTTCTCTCTCTCTCTCTCTCTCTCTCTCTCTCTCTCTTGGAGAAACGACTTCCGCGTGCGCTGGAAGCTAGTACCGTTACGCGTCTCGTCGGAAGACCGAGATGGATGAGGCCGTGAGCTCGAGCGAGCGAGTTGGAGAGAGAGAAGATTCATGAGATTTTCGCGCCTTCCGTTCTCATATACGTATATATATACACGTACACTAAAAGATTTCAAGGGCCGAAGACGCAAAGTTAGATCATTACTCGCATCCGAGTTTTCCTCGCGGAGCGATGTATACGCCCGATCTTTTAAATGTATACGTACGCGGGGCTTCGCCCTACTCGTTTATTTTTTTTCGAGTTAATTTAAAGTCGATATAATTAATGATATCTTTTCCTTCTTCGTTTCTTATTCTGTGACCAAGATGATGTAATATACCTTTGCAGCAAGAAAATAAGAACAGAAATAATATATTGCTTTACAGTAGAGTACATTTCAAAATGCGTTTTAAAATTTAAATTCCAAGATCATCACTTTCTTCATTTTATGAAATTTTAAATTCTAAAGTCATATTTTTCATTCGAATATTTGACTTGCATTAAAACAATGTTTAAAGATTTTTACCGGTCGGAACGTAAATAAAATAAAAATAAAAATATTTTCAAATAAATAATATATCGTTTCATTTTAATTTCAAAATTCGCTCAAAATGTGTATATATATCCATAAGTCTTTACGTGACTTTTCAAAGCTTCTCACGGGCTTTATTTTAAGTATATTAAAACACGGATTTACGAAACGCACCGGTAATATGTTTATATAAACGAAAGTGCCATTTATCATATAAATGTCGTATAATATAAAGTAAAACTCCACTGCAATTGGCAGAGAAGAAAAAGGAGCTAGCGAGAGAAAAAATGAACGAAAAAGAGAAGAAGAGAGAAAAAAAATATATATTCCCCAAGTCCAGCGGTTGAATAATGCATCTTGTTTTATGTAATATGGATGCTATTACCTTCCATGTAAAATGCATTCTCAGACAGCTGCCTCGAGTTTCCAAGCGTCTTTTGACTGCAACGTATATCCGGCTTATTCTCTGCCACTTTCCCCCGTCCCCCTCCCTCTTCCCCCACTATCATATATTTTTTAAACGCGTCGCAAATACAAGGAAAAACTCACATAAAATCAAATTAAGTCTTAAGAAAATTCAATTGAAAAATTCCGTTGGCCGAGTATGAAAATATTTAATTTCGCAAATATTTTTTTTTTTTCTTCATTTAATTTAAGGAATCTATTTGCTTCAAATAATATAATAGCGTGTTACAGTATTTTACGCAAAGTAGATAAACTGTTTTATTACATTCGACAAAATTAATTTCATAAATTGATGCTTTTTTTTACAATCAAAATATTTTTTTTTTGCTAAAAATAAGTACGCTGCAACACTTAATATAATTAATGTATACAAACACTAATGTAGGATTTTAAAAATTAAAAGTATTATCAAACCATGCAACGCAACTATTAAAAATTTCAAAAACGATTAAGTCCAATATCGTCGATAGCTTTTTATATTTTTTTTTTTTTCCTTTTCATTCTTCTATTTTTAAGGACAAAAAATAAAATTTAATCATTCGAAAAATGGCACGTGAAAGGTATGCGCATCCATTATCAAAAATTTGCAAATGGAACTTGCGAGCGCGAGAACGATAATTTTAAAAGCGACCCTTTTAAAAATAAAGAATTATTATAAAATTATGACGTGCAAAAAAAAAAAAAAAAAAAAAAAAAACGGTGTCCTGTATTAAACAAGTAACTGCCTGTCCTTGCGATCTACTTTGTAATATGAAAATTTAAATGTGAAATGTTAATCTATTTAGTATATAATCGATTATTTATTATAAAGGTAAATTTTCATTTTTTTTTCTTTTTTTTTGTTAATTATATACAAAATAGTATTGTAGCAAGTTAAAAGCAAATTTTATTGTTGGTAGTACTTTTTTTTTTTTTTTTTTTTTTGTTCAAAGTTAAAAATTTTAAATGGAATTTTTTTATTAAAAATTAAAGGTTTCTACTATGTGGATTTTCATTAATACTCTTAAAAAGAAGTAAATTTTAATGAAAATTTCTACGAATATTACCTTGTTTATTAGGATATTTTCATACCTTAAATGAAAATATAAAAAAAAAACTTAATTAACTTTCAATTTAATTAAGCTGTATTTGAATAACTAAATTATACGTATAATATTAACCATCGACTATATATGTATACAGCTCTTTATTTAAAATCAATAAAAAAATGTAAATAAATCCACCGGAAATCCTCGTCATAAACATTTTTTTCATAACTCATGTACATTATCGTATAAGCTGGACCCATTAAAGAAAGACGGTTAAAAATTTGCATGTGTAAAGACAGCCAGCTACCGCGAATCGGCAATATACGCGCATGCGTAAATTTCGATAAGAAGAAGAATAGAAGGAAAAAGAAAAAAGCAGCTGTCATTTACAGCGATAAGCCGAGGCGTTCGGTATGAAGATAGCCGTTCGTTTGACGAAAGAGCGAAGAGCCGAAGATAAGTGATAGATGGTTCGCGTAACTTCTTTTTGATGGAGAAAAGAAAAAAAAAACAAAAAGAAAAAGGGAGAGAGACGCGCGTAAACGGAAAAAATATGGATTGGAAAAATATCTCAGACGGAAGAGAAAGTGATAGATTATTATCGATAAAATCTGCCGCGGATATGCGAGCACGCGCCTCTCTCTCTCTCTTTCTCTCTCTCTCTCAATCTTTGAGAACGTGCCTTTATGATCCTTTTTGGAGAAGAGGGAAAGAAAATACAAAAAAAAAATGCTGCGTTGGATTTTAAAAATGGAAAAATGGTTAATGATTTTGCGAACGTGCTCTTTTTTTATCGCATTTTTGCCTCGATGCGTGATAAATTTTCATTTGTATCTTCAATAACTCATTTAAATAACAATTATAGTAACGGAATTCGCACACTTTTAATTTTTAGCAATTTTTTCAATGAGGTCAACGTAGTAAAGTTATTAAATGAAGATTTAAGTTAGTGATAAATTTTAAACAATAACTTTTAAAGAATTTTATTGTTAGCAATTTTTTGTAATTTCGCATTAAATCTAAAAGATGAAATTGTATTATCTCTGTAGAGTATTAATTATAACGTTAGCAATATCCGAGGTATACTTTGCGTAAATAAATGAATAAAGGTAAGATTGCCTTGTAAACAGAAATCATTTGAAATATAAATGGTGATCATTAAATTTTTTCTTAATCGTTAATTTATTACAAAGTTAACAATAAATAAAATATACTATTAAATCGAAAGAGAGAAAAAAGAGAAAAAGAAAATTTTTACCTCGTTCTTCTTAAGTTTCAATAGCTCCCATATAACCAGCATTCATAGCATAAACTGCAGCATATCCCAGTTAACTCGAGGAATGATAAACAACGTAAAACCAAGTATATAATATTCGCGAGTCGAGTATAGCGTATATACTACGTATAAAAGCGTCGGCGTCAAGTTCACCGGGCGACTAATAATCCTCTTAAGTTCCCTTCGCCTTTCTTTAATGCGTACCTTCTCCACTTGCTTTCCTACTTTGCATTCTATACGATAACGTGCATATATATATATCTCTGTGTGTGTGTATAAGAGAACGAGAACAGAGGTCGCATAGGCATATTTCAAGATAGAGGGTCAGAGGAGCCAAGAAAGGTCATCGTAGTCATAGGTGTGTGCGTTTACCCCTCGTTGTTATATACAAACGCCTTGGCTTGTTTACGGGGAGAAGCGCACTCGACTCTTCCTCGTATACAACTATATATGTGTGTGTGTGTGTGCTCTTCGTAAGCGTCCTCTAATTTATTCGGTTAACGTGCTCCTCTATTCTGTTTATTAAGAATTTGCCCTTTTAACGGCTACGGTGTTGCGTTGAGAGCCGACTCGAGGAGTTGAACGTTGGTATTTGTAAGATGTATGTATGTGAATGTAACGTGAAGATGCGCGTTTTAATTGCCGAAAAATTTTTCGATGAATGGATTACAAAATGATTCTAAAATTTTTAATAACATTTTTTTTATTTTCCGATTATTAATGATTCAATTATCAAGCGCATGACAATTTTATGTCATTTTCTTATTTTCTCATATCATTTTATTACTTAGCACAATGTAAGGAATATAAATATGTACGAGATAATTTACATTACTCATTAAAAGTAAAAAGAAAAAAAAAATTTTATTGCAAAAAAATACGTAAATCATTATTTTCTATATTAAAAACCTTCTTTAAAAATATTTAAAAATACTAATAAACGGTATAAAGAAATAACAAAAAATATAATAATGAAAGAACAAAAACTACGGAAACGTGAGAATTGCGATAAATCATTTTGACCATAAACATATATAGCACGTAGTACTAATGATGCATCAATAGTTAAATCGACGAGTCAATTTTAATTGAGTAAATATTTTTAGTTTCGTACTTCTCATCCATATTTGTTTTCACACATATATATATATATATATATATATAACACAAATATCGTATTTAAAAGCTTTTTAATTTTTTTTTTTCTACACAATCGAAATTAAATTGCATTATTTGTTATTCTTCAAAGATTAAATGGTTCATTAAGAATACGATAAACACGATTTATATCGACTTTTTATCGAAATTTTTTGATTAAGTAAATTTTTATTTCGTTCGAACGAGTCTGTAACCAAACATTTATGAGCAAAACAAAATTATTGCCAAAAGAAAAAAAAAAAAAGATGTAAAAATACTCGATTCAAAATTCGAGAAATTAAGCCTATCCTATAAAACAAGAAAAAATAAAGCAAATGGAGAAGCACTTTATCTCTCTTACACGAGCGCGTGTCGAGTACAAGCGATTGATTCGCCGAGAGCAGCAGCAGCAGCGCGAGTAAATTAAATCCCGACGAGCGAGTGTCGTTGAGCCGCTTTAACAAAAGACGTCGTCTCGGCTTTGTCCCTTTCGATGATGAGGAAGGAGAAAGGATAGAGGTGGGTGGGGGAGGGGAGGAGGATAGTTAATTCGATTATCCGGTCGTCGGCAGATTGCATACGGTATTACCGAAGTGCTACGGTGTATATACGTGTAACGTGAATACTTCAGACTGGCGTGTATACTTGTTGCTATATACGCAACTCGGACCTTGAATAATGACGACGAGTTTGTTTGCTGTGAGACATTCGCTTTCGAGATCTCGCTCTGGTCTATTGCACAGCTGCGCGATTAGTAGATACGGAATGTGCTCGTGTGTACACGCGCTGCGTGAATTAGAAGGTTGACGGAATTGCTTTTCTTTTTTCTTTTTTTTTTTTTTACGGGGGATCTGAGTTTTCTTCATTTCGTTTCTAGATGGGAAAGTTTGAGGAAAAATTGCAGGGAAGCAGAAACTTAATTTTGGTTGGTAATTTTTTTTTTTTTTCTTTTTCTTTGACGAAAAAGATATTTGTTGTTTATTAAAGTTATCAAATAAACTGTTATTGTTTTAATATTAATTTTTGTAATAATGTAACTTTATTAAAGCACGATTTAGTTAAATTAAACGAAAGATTCGAAAATATTTATTTAAAATCGGGCTATTTTTTTATTAATTTATCTGTTGGATAAGATTAACAAAATAAAAATCCAACGAATCATACGCGTGCTTCAAAAGTAAAATGTTGTTTTCCCTTTATTATTATTATTTTTATTTATTTATTTTTATTTATTTATTTATTTATTTTTTTACATAACCTTTTAACTGAAATTAAATTAACTTCTTTTACATGTTAACCTGTTGAAATAACGTAAAATTGCTGCTGCTAGAACTAAAAACAAAATATAATCAAACTAAAAGGTTTACTTTACAATCATGTCGTCTGCGAGACAGGTTTTTCAGTTAATATTATTTTCATTTGTCATGAACAACGAGTTTCCGCTAATTTATATGACATCTCATCACAGAGAGAGAGAGAGCCTTGAAGTTAATAGTCTGACTATTCATTGAATAAACTACTTCGCATGAAAATTCAAGAAAAAATATAATCATCACTTTTTTTTAATTACGTAATTAAAAATATTATTTAAAAATAAGTAAATATTAAAGAGATAATCTTGTTTATACAAAATTTCTTTTATTTACACAAAATATGCTAAATTAATTTATTTATGAAATATTGGATTTTTTACAAAGAAAATATTCAAATTTTGTAATAATCCGCGCAATAAAATATCTAAAAATTGTCAGTTTAAAAATTTTTCAATTTCTTAGTGTCTCAATTAAGGAAGTAAAAGAATTCTCAAGTCTTTTTTTAAGCATTTTACTTCTTCAAACGAGCAAAAAATTCAGACATTGTTGAAAGAAGACAAATATAAGAAATATTTCCATAAACTCCATAAGAAAAAGTTCACGAAAGTCAAAATTCTCTAAAGACGAAACATAACGGCGAGGAGTTGACAATGTCTACCGCAGAAGCTGGAAGAAGCTGCGGAAGGACAGTCGCGCGCGGACGTCGTCGCGAAACTTGTTCCGCTTTATGCCCCATATATACGCGGCTAGGACAATCGCGTACGCGTGCAGCGCTAGGACAAGAGCTAGTTGTTCTCTTTCCTGTCTCGAACTTTGGACACTTTTGTGTTTTACTCTCTCTCTCTCTCTCTCTCTCTCTCTGACAGGCTTGAAAATAGTAATAACTCCGGTGGGATTTTGAAGACGGAGGAGATTCGCCCGCTGAGTGTATGCGGGTGTGTCCTCTCCTACTTGCTGCACATTCGGAGCTCTCTAATTGTCCGGTGCTCTTTTGTTTCGCGCCGCTGGATTACGCGCGCACTTTGTTGTCTTGCAGTTTAACGGACGACCTGCTGCGACTGTGCCCGGAATAGGAGTTTTTTGACAAAAAGTTTCTGGTGATTATGTTTTCAACCGGCTTTTAATTGATTTATTTATTTATTTATTTATTTATTTATTTATTTATTTATTTATTTATTTTTAGTCATTTTTTATTTTTTATAAACATTTCACTCAATTATTCAAATGCAAATAATAGCTTTATTATTTTAATGAGTGATGTTCGTATACTTTTATTTAATTAACAAATGTATAACCGATTTTATATATTTTATATTCGCGCGGTTTATTATTTAATTTATTTGCAAAGTACTTTAAAATATTCTAAAAATTAAACACCGGATGAAAAACTTTTTTTAATTTAAGTAAATCTGCTTTATCTTTGTTTATTTATTTGATTATTTTGTAAATTGAAAAAAAAAGTTATTCGTCATAAATCATCATTAATTACAATTTTATGAATATTGACACAGCAAATTTCAATTCGATTTTAATGACGAAAATTACAATGTATTTATCATAATACGTTGATCAATTCAAAGTATATTAAAGTTTTTATTATAAGTATTTAATCGTTCGCTCAAAAAATCGGTGCAATATATAAGTACAAAACAACAGCTGCAATATTTTTATAAGCGCGTCTATTCGAAACACATGTGGATTGCAATAAATTTTTTAGCGATATAAAATTTTACTGTGAAACAAAATTTAATAAACACCTTGCAGCATGTAGGTATAAATCGCGATTTTCTACGCAGTTTACGATACGTAAAAGTTTATTTGCACCGCTAGTAAAGCGTGCCGTTTTAATTTTCTAAAGGATAAAATTTAACTGGCTGGGAGCGTTTCGTCGTAATAAAATACAAGTTTAACTTTTGAAAATTTTTCGCATATATTATTGCGTTAAATTCAACTTGTAATTGTACGCGGCAACGTGAATGTAGTTCGATTGCGTATTATTTTACGAGTTTTGTTAATGCAACGATTGTTTTTAAAATTCTCGTGTAAATTACAACGACCAGTGTTAACTATTATGTTGTACAAAAAAAAAAAAAAAAAAAAAAAAAAAAAGATACAAAAAAATATCCCCCTCGAATAACCCTACACTCAAGGTTACCCTCTCGTTCTTTTTAATTCGCATCGCATTAATTACACATGTACAATGCTTCGGTGTAAAGAAAGACAGAGGAGTACATCGAACTAGACGTTGTTACGTACGCGGTCGGAAGAAAGGGGAGAGTTTTGGGTGAGAGTCCATCTAGCCGCTTTGGAAATGAATTTGCTCGACTGTTCGGTACTGTTAAATTATCGTTATCTCGAACGAGTGCGGTTCTCATTCGACCGACTCGTTAGTTAAAATGGCATCGACGTAAGCTGATCCGCATTGCAGTGGCCACTAGTCATTCTTCGAAAGCGAGAGCTGCTACATTTTGTCCCCTCTTACTCGATTTATTTTTCTTTCCTTTTTTTTTTTTTTTTTTTTTTTAATGCATATGTATACGATGGTGTTGAGTAAGGTGGTGGTGAGGATAAAAAGATAGGTCGAGCGCTTGATAAGCTTGCAGAGAGAAAGCGAGAGAGAGAGAGAGAGAGAGAGAGAGAGAGAGAGAAGATCAGAAATTTACGATGAGTAAAACTTTTAATATGGTGTAATGTACGTTGGTAATTATGTTTTTTTATTTATAAATAATTTATATAAAAGCATTTATGGAGATACACATTACAAACAAAATATGATGAAATTTAATTTTAAAAGATCAATCATAGATAATTGATAATTTTATCGTCATTTTTTTTATAATAAAGTAGATAATTCCTATTCAAAATGATATATTTTATTGGTAAATTAACTTGATTGATTTCTGAATTTAACTTATTCAATGTAATAATTTAATTTATAATTTTAACCTTTTTTTTTCTTTATATGTTGCAGGTAAGTTCACCATCAATTAATTCTCAAAAGTTTAAATGAACAAAAAATTAAACTCGGTGAGTTTACATAAATATTAAAATCAACAATATTACAAATAAATATAAAATCTCAAAACATATATAATAAATTAAATATATCGTCGTTTTCAAATTTATCGCTGTATCTTCTTCGTACGATAATTTTTCACTAATTGACAACCACTCAAAAAGCATTGTACTCTTTGCGATTCAAAAACCGAGAAAAAAATAGACGAGAATGAAAAATAAAAATGAATAACCGAAAAGTCGATCCCGCCTTCGATTCCAATACAATCTGCAAGGCGCTCTCGAGACGCATAAAGTGTCACCGGTCCTTTCTCTGTCTCTCTCTCTCTCTCTATCTCTCGCTCTTTCCCTCCATCACACGATCACTACGTGAGTTAGCTAGAATAAGAGAAAGCGAGAGGAAAGACATTCCTATCGGCAGGTTAAAAGCTCGGATATAGAAAGTGTGTGCGCGTTAGCGTGAGTGAGAAAAACGTTTCCGAGATTTCGCATGAACGTCGCGTAGAGCCGATGAAGTGTGCGCGAATAGCTCACACGAGCAAGAGAGAGACAAAGAGAGAAATGAAACGCCGCTGCTGCACTGCGGGCCGAGTCGATATTTCAACATCAAGTCGCTGCAGCTTGCACACACGCTCACATACACAGTCGCGCGCGCGTTTACTCTCACGCGAGAGACGTCGCACTTCCACCTTTAATGGCGCACTGGTCTTCCCTTTATGGCCCATTAGCTTTAGCACCCTCCTCCTTACCTTTCTCAAACCTTCCTTTGCACTCTGATATCGACTCTAAGGACATTTCCTGGCATACTGCGTCGTATAGTTTCCCACTCCTCTCTTTCTCTTCTCTTTCTCTGTCTTTCTTTCTTCGTTGGTGCGCGAGTGATAGTACACGCGGCTTTGGATTCTCACGAGATGTTATCTCACTGCCAGGGCGATTGGAGCGGAAGAAGGTGGCCATGGTTTTAACTACGTGGGATTTCTAATTGCATGGCCGAGTAGATCTCTCTTTCTCTCTCTCTCTCTCTCTCTCTCTCTTCCTCTTCCTCTTAGTTTTAACCCCAGAGGGTTACGACCGCAGCCACACGCGATTCTTTCCTTTCTAGAGCTGTTGTGGTTCTTCGATTCTATGATTGTTTTGCCTTTTTTTGTTCTCTTTCGCGAAAGTATCGTTGTACCGTGTGCGAATAGTTTTGTTTACTTCGAATATTGAATTTCCTTATCTATTCTTGTACATCATATACGTACTCTTATTCTTTCAAAGCTTTCAGTTTTTATGAAATTATGTATGTTAGAGCCTCGTTAAACTCGAACTTTGATAGTCAAAGTATCAAATCGAAATACTCTTCGTAATCAACAATTTTAAATTAAATTTTCCATCAGATATATTTCGAAAAAAAAAAGAGAAAAAAGGAGAGAAAAAGAGAAGTACGATACTTGCATCGGTAAAAAGAGAATATCTTAATCTTTTCTGCACTCGAGACTGTCTGTTCACATTGCTGCCGGGTGCAATTGAATCGGTACGTAATGGTGTCGTTCTCGACAACTGAGCGATATCGAAAACACACCCTCTTAAAATAAATCCGTCTGCATTTTAAATGAAATTTTTTTTTTTACAGTTTAGCAATCATACTTTTATTAATAATTGCTTCTCATGTAATTATATACTTAAAAAAAGTTTTATGCATTTTTATTGATAAATGTCGTTTTTTTTTTTTTTTTATAATTTTTATAAATATTCGGAAAAAATTGTTATTTAATTATTATAAATAATTATACATATTTGTATAATAAGATGGTAATTATATTAACAAAACGTTTTTTATTATGCAAAAGAAAAAATATAAGTAAAACATTTATTACAATTCTAAACATAAATATATCAATTTTATTTAAATTTAAACAAATGGCATTTAAATAAAAATATATATATACAAAATATATGTATATGTATATGTGTATGTATATATATATATATATATATATATATATATATATATATATATATATATATATATATACACAAATATATATAAATAAATCAAAGACACAACGGCATACCAAAGAAATAGAAAAGAAAAGATAAAGTGCAGAGGAGCAGAAGACACAATAACGGGACCGTTTGATCCGTGCATTTTTGGAACTCGCATATATATATATAGGTGTACAGAAAAAAAAAGAAATTAAAGGAAAATAGGACGAAAGAAAAAAAAGAGGAAATAGTAGACGAGAGAAAAACCATTTTCCTTTTTTTCCGGCACGCACTTCGTCTCACTTGAATGAGCGCAATCATTCGGTTCGTCTACTGCTTCGCTTTCACGCTTTTTCCTCTCTCTCTCTCTCTCTCTCTCTCTCTTTCTCTCTCTTTTTCTCATTCTTTCACTTGACGAACAGGAAAGAAGAAACATCGAGTATAGTGTACCGCGATTGCGTGTCTAATAAAAACGAGAGTAGATATGTAGTGTACATATAATATAAGGCGTTACACGAAAATTTTGCATTGTAGATAAAACAAATGATACAACATTTTGAACCTTTGATTTTATAAATTATCATTTATTTTTCTACTTTTTTTTTTTGTAATTTAAACGATAAGTGATTATTATTGTATATTGAGTAAAAAAAAATTAAAATCATCTACACTTAACATTGTTCTATTTAAAAATTTTATAAGAGATAAATCGTTGCAAAACTATTTTAATCCAAAACTTGTGATCTACACGCATTATCTCGCATCGACGTAAATCTGTAAAAAGAAAGAATAGAATCTTTGCGATTAAAAAAATTACTTCTCCATGCTTACGACATTTAATCAAAACGGAAAAGTTGTAATTATATATATATATATATATATTTTTTTTTTTTTTTTTGAAGAAAGAAATACGAGAGGCGCATTCATCGTATTCGATACTAGCGCGTTTCGTCTTCGTCTATACCGAATGAGCGCAATCACTTTAGCTGGCGCAGAGAAAAGAAACAAAAGAAAAAAAAAGGAGAATAGAGTGAGAGAGAGAAAGAGAGAGAGAGAAAGTACGAGGACGACTAGGATGATGGCGACGATATCACGGACAAGTGAACGAACTAACGCTTTCCGTATGAAAGAGAGAAAGAAAGAGAGAGAAAGAGAGAGAAAGAGAGAGAGAGAGAGAGAGAGAGAGATAGAAGGGGGAGAGGGATAGAAGTCGAGAAGAGAAGTTTCCACTTTGGTACCGGCACGCTGCCAGATTTTCCGTCTGCCGCGCGCAAGGTATATATTTCGCCTTCGAGCTATTCCTACACATATACACATACATATATATACGTGTATAAAAGAAGAAAGAGAGAATGCGAAAGTACAAGGGACGATCGCTCGACCCTATGAATTTCAAGGTGGAGAGATAGAGAGAAAAAGAGAGAGGAGAGAGAAAGAGAGAAAGAGAGAGTAGAATACGCGCAAGTCGAATGCCAATGGTACCCGCGGGCGAAAATCGGTTATTGTATGCCAACTTGCTTTTTCTCTCTTTTTCTATGTACACCTCTCTCCCTCTCATCCTCACGCTTTTGCATTTTCATCCCCCGGACTTTTGCCCGATTGGTCTACGCCGCGTGCGATGAGTCTGTACGCTTGAGTATGGGTAGGGATAATATCGTCTGGCGCGTGGTATCGAGAGAGGCGTTATTGTGAGAATTTTGTTGTCTGATAGTTATTGCGTTTTCTTTTTTTTTTTTTTTTGTTTTTTTTTTTTATATGAATTTCGTATTGTCGACTGGTTGCTCTGGTTTTATTGATCTTGTAAAGGCTATTGAATTTTTTAGATTTTTTTTTTTTTTTTATTATTTAAAAATGGAGTTAAACCATTTTTATTGTGTACTTTACACTTTTTTTACTTGTATAATAGCAACGTTTTTATAAAATTATTGTAAAAATTAATTTTTAATAATATTGAATATCTTAAGATTTTGTTTTTAATATCTGACGGTATTCGTTAAATTATGATTTTAAACATAATAATCATTTATAAGTAATAAAAGTTATTCGTTATCGATAGAAACAATTCTCGGCAAAATAATTAAATTATTTTCTCTCTTATTATTATTCTTATTATTCTTATTATTCTTATTATTCTTATTATTCTTATTATTCTTATTATTCTTATTATTCTTATTATTCTTATTATTCTTATTATTCTTATTATTCTTATTATTATTATTATTATTATTATTATTATTATTATTATTATTATTATTATTATTATAGGTATTGGAAAATCTACATTTTCGAAGATATTAAAATAAAAATTAAACCGCTGCTTTTTAAAGTATTTCATTGTCAGATGATAACTATGCTCAGGAAATTTAATTATTTCAAATTTCAAACGTTTATTGGCAAATTCTTTATTTTAAAGTTTAAATTTTTATTTTTAACTTAATAAACACCATATGCTTCGATATTCTAACAGATGAAATAAAGTACGCATATCAACAGTTTACTTGTAAAACTTTTCAGACAAATAAGCACACGGTATTAAAATCGTTTTACTTTTATTTCTTATTCTTTCTGTTGTTTTTTTTTTTTTTTTTTCTTTTCCTCTCGTACTTATCGCTAAACAAACAACATCTTGATCAATTCGCAAATCGCGTCGAATCCCAAACAATCGCATCTTATTCCGCGAAGTAATTTCTCTCACGGAATTCGTAATATAATCCAGCGGGGTAAGATTCAATTGTAACAGCAGACGGCGGGTAACGGACAACTTGCGATGGGTAAACAACCGAAATCGCTGGGATTCGTTATGCAAATGTCCGTGGTATAACAAGGTGGGCAGGGTATCTCGCAAGGTCTCTTCTTATCGATGATTCCGACTGTACCTCCGGTACCTCGTCTCTTAGACCTTATTAGCTTAATCCAGTCCTCGTACGATAGATCCTTCTTTTTGCCTGTAAGATAAACGTTAAAAAATTGATAATTGAAAATGTCGAATAATTTTCTTTGATAAAATAATGTAATTATCATTAGATGTCGTCTGGTAAATTTAAAATTCGATTTAAAACCGAAAATTCAACGTATCGCTAAGTCGCAGACAGACGTCAAACACTCGATCGCAAACAATAGATCCAAAAAAATCTCTCATCACCTTGACTCGGCCTCTTAGATTCTGTACCGATGGCTTTGTCAACGGTCACGGGTTCGGTTTCGATCGCCTTCTCCTTAACTTTCTTCTTCTTCGGTGGCTTCTTCTTACCCTTCTTACCGTCATCCATACTCGTACCCTTGGTCGTCATACCGTCGCCCATCAGTAGCTTGCATCTCTGCTCATCCGTGCAGTCGCACTCGAGATCGCGATCCTTGAACATAGAGTAAAGCGGCCTCGAGCGGCACGGTTTTCCCGAGGCCAACTCCAGCATCTCGTACGACGGACCGAGATTCGTTTCTTCGCAAGCGTAGAAGTGGCTATCCGCTTTGGTGAAGGGCCTGTCGATTTCGGTGATAACGCTGTTGCCCAAGTGGCTCAGACGCGCGTAGACTTCCAAGTATGATGCGGTGGCCTCGCAGGTGACTGGATCAATGAGTGTGTAGGTGCCTTTGAGAGATCTAAAATTTCATATAAACAATTTTTATTTTAAATTATCGTTATAAATTAATATATTTGATAAAATTGAAAATGAAAATACGTCGGTTTTGCGGTTAAATCGATCGACATAAAAATTTAAATATGTATTTAAAACAAACTTTAATTAAATTTTCCGGAATATTAGCATTTTTATAACTCGGCGTTACGAATGATTAAACCCGATTATACGAGTAAATTATTCATCGTTCTCGAAAAAATTTCACGAGTTAAAAGCCGGTGCGGTATATTTCGAGCCAAGTAATTCAAAAGCGAGATTAAAGCGACGGCCATCAAAACGATAAAAATCTCTCCTCTCGATCGCGATGGAAGGGGGCTCGTCTCGCGATAAGATAGATTCGGTAAAGTAACGCGTCAAGACAAACTAATCAACCTGGATACGGGATCGCGTCCGTGCGCGAGCTTCAGATAATCCCCCAGTTCCCTTCGAACTCTCAGCTCCTCGGTTATGCCGTCGAAGAGTTCCTTGACGTAGACGAGGGCTTGGCCAACCTCCGTCACGTGATTCTCAGTTTCGAAGTACTCAGAGATTTCGCGACGCGCGCGCATCTCAATCGTGAAGGGAACTTGACTGTCTTTAGTCAGGTAGCAACCGGGTACCGCGTACACCACCGACTTTCCACCGTTGAACGGATGTTCCTCGCCGCTCGAGCCTCGGTACTTCCTTCAATCATCACCGGGAATTTTTTGAAGTTTGTGGTTTTCAAGTAAATTGGAAAGTTCTATTTTTTTTTTTTTTTTTCAAGGAGGGGAGTGTAAATTTTCCAAGGTGGGGACTAAAATCTTACGGAAATGAAAGTTGATTATTGTTTTTTGTTTTCTTCATAATTTGATAGTAAACTCTAGTATATCAGATTTATAATTTATGATTTTGCTATTTAACATTCAATATGTTAAAAAAATGTAATTGGAAATTCGATAATTCGTAAGGGTTAGCGAGCACTCGGGATCGTTTATCAGAAGATTAAGTTATTAATTTTTAATCCGCGTAACTGAATAAATTTGAAATTTCATCTTAATTTATGATTCATAGAATATGTTCGATTTCAATTGGAAATAACGGGATTAAAAGTTAAAATTTCATTTCATAATTATCGATATTGCCGCTGCACATCGATGTTCTCAATCCTACTTGTAATCAAGTCGGTTCGGTACGATATCGATCCAATCGTCATCGTCAAAGCGAAAGCTTACAATGAACTTGCTCATGATAACCGCATCGAATGGACTGCTACTTGCTACAAATAACTACGACAATATACATTTAGTGATCATAACTGCTTGTGATGAATAGTATTATATTCTAAAATTTATTTATTTTTTTTTTTTTTATAATACTTTATGCAATTAGCTTTATCAAGTTGTGCAGATACAAACTTTTATATTTAAAAACAAGTTTCCATCAAAAAAAAAAAATTTTTTAGTTACATTTTAAAACTGGATAAATAACATTGCTTTTGTAAATTTATAATTAAAAGAATTGAACTTTACATTTGATATATATTTAACATAATATATATATACATACACAAACAAAACTAACCTTTCCAATTGCCACTTCGAGCATCATTAATTGTGAGTTGTGTGCAATAATTAACGAAGACATTTTTTCTTTTTTCGTTTCGAAATTTTACGATAAGCTTTCGTAATTTATTTACAATTTAGTTAATTTTAAAGTTAATTAGTTTAAAATTTTGATATTAGGAGCCGAAAATTTTTTGCTTAAATTTTGCCATCGTGCCGCCGAAATCCGCACTGAAGTTTGACGATTGCCGCAACTTTCAGTAGCATTAAAAAATCACGATTGAAACTAACTTTAGACCTTTCTCTATCGCCTATATTTATGTACGAATTTCTATAACCGGCACTGAATAGTATATTATAATTTTTTAAATCTAAATGCGACATAAACAAAGTAAAAAAAAGTGTACCAATATATAAAAAAAGAAAACTAGGATACACGTAAAAGTAACATGTGCCAACGACCGGTAGGAAACATTTTTTAATTCCGTGTAATTTCTCAAGCGCTTAAGAAACCAAGGTAACAAAAAAAAAAAAGCAAAAAATCTATCTTAATCTTCGCATTGAAACAGAAAACATCGCTGCGAAACGTCATAGCGCTATTTTTATTACCTTAATTTGAAGGCTCGCTCTTGGTAGCTTGCAAGCTGCAAAGCTTAAAAAAGACAAGATACGAGGCAGAGAGGAATATAAAAGCAAGTGCGGCAAACCGTTTGTATATATATACAAGAGTGAAAAACTTGAAGGATGGAAGGAGAGGAGGAGGTGGAAGGGGGAGCGCGAGGTAGAAACTGCTAGCCTTATCTCTTCGTCGAGAAGAGGACCGAGCGAATCTTCTTATAGGCAGAGCAATTTATGGAGATATTATATTCTCATTAACGTCGGCCGCCGGAGTTTTATTCAGCTTCGTTTTACCTCTTTTCTCGCATAAAGCGGGAGGTGGTGTGATATACATTCGCTCTACTCAGCGTTGCTTCTTCTTCTGTTTCTGGCTTCTATTTTGCGGTAGCGTACGACGTATAGATATGCGCTTTTGCGCTTTTTATTACCGTACATACGTTGAATATACGCGCTAAGAAACAGCCGGAGCTGTGTTTGATGAAGATGCGCTTTTCTTAAGCCTTAATTAGACGCTCGTGGAGTTGATTAAGTTTTTTTTTTATTTGAACAAGATAATAAAAATTCGAGAATTGTTGATGATTAAATTTTTATTAAATATATTTAATTTTTTCAAACTTTCCTTTTCTTTTTATTTTTAAAATAATTATTTAAACGAATTATGTTGATTAATATTTAATTACTATTCAGGTTCTGTGTGTACGTATTCTTAAGTTTCAACCATTTTCAATATTTAAAGTAATAAAATCTTAATCAATATAAATTTAATTAAATTGAAATTACAATAAAAAAAAAAAAAAAAATATTAAAACTAATATTAAATTGGTAAAATTCATTCTAATCGCGAAACTAAAAAAAACGTCAGCTTTTCGCAAAGAAACAATAACTAGGACACCCAAGAAGGCATAGTCACACATACGAAGACCGATTGCTTATGCGCATCTATACGAAACGGTTTCTAGTTCCCCAGCGGCGGTGTCAATTCCACTCAAAGCCACCAGAGAGCGAGAGAGAGATAGACCTATGTAGTAGTCAATAGAGTCGACGAGACGACGTACGCTTAGATCTCGATTCGCCCGCGCGTATTCTACATACATGCATGTGCGTATACATACGTACATAAACGTACATGTATATATATATATATATATATATATATATAGGTCGTATTTCGAACCACAAGTAGTCAGAGGCAATGTGCGTTTTGGCTTCCAGCTAGCGAGCGACGGTGTACGGCGCAAGGCGATGCCTTTGCCTTAATAGGTATTAGTGCTCGAGCCGCGTGCGCGCGTGTTAAATTGGCGCTGTAGTAGCGTTTGAGAGCTTCGCGTTTGGATATTTTAGTGTGCGCTCCTTGATGTTTCCGGAGAATTCTCGGACCTGCGAAATTTCTCGTTATGTGTAAGCGTTACTCGTCTTATAAGGCGCTCTTGCTGTTACTGCTGCTGCTGCTATTACCTATCGAATGAGTGTGTATAATTCGCGCGATTTATACCAATCGATGCTCTGCTCGATTCGACGAAAATTTCTAAATAAGCTTCGTTTTATTTTCGTTTGGTTTATAATTTAAGCTGATTTTGGTAACGTTGTATTTTACAAAAAAAATTTAAGAATTTAACGATAGAGCGTGCAAACGATTAATAACCGAGTGCATATATAATTTACCACAATTGAAACTCATCTTACCAAAATAATTCATAAAATTTTTCTCACGCTCTCTCGCAGCAGCACAATAAACTATACCAGCCGAATTACTCGCGTTGTAAACGCCTCGACCTCGTCCATGTAACATTAAGCAGCGGGTGTACGAGTATGTTTAATTCGATAATTAACCTCCCCTTGTTATTTACCGAAACATGCTAATCGTGCGCCCGGCTGTACGCGTTTATTTGTAAATTAGAGAAGCGCGGGTATAAAGGGCCCGAATAAAATGGCGAGATATATGCGTATGTACGGTGTATGCGCGCGCCACAAGATGAATATGCGAACGAAGGAATTGAATTCATGTAATGCTGATTCGAAACCGACCTGGATTACAATTGATCGGTAAGCAAGCAACGCTTTCTCTCTCTTTCTCTCTCTTTCTCTCTCTCTCTCTCTCTCTCTTTCTGTCTCGATTGTTAACTTAATGCAAGAAATTAACTTGCGTTTAGCTTTCGAATAAATAATTTTCATCTTTTGTACAGTTTTTTTAATTTATCATTGAAATGTTTATGGCAATATGAATATTCGTCGCAATTACACGTTTACGGTCGAGAACGTATCGCTCGGGGATCTGAATAAACAAAAAATAACTCATTATTAATAAAGTCGTGGGCCGTGTGGCTTTAATAAACTTGGGAAATAGAACGCGCGCATGCACATGACCTCATCAATTTTTTACGTTCGCCGTTAACAATATTTCGAGCTCGTCCCTATATATATATATATATATATATATACATGTATAGCTAGCCTAGCTACCCGCGCATACGATATGAAACCGCACGATGCGATGTGTGTGTAATGTAACAATTACCGATACAAATTCGTTTCATCGATTTAATTTGAGAAACTAAATTCAATTTTAATTTTGCCGCTTATTATCGTTCTTACGATTATTAAAGCGTTTAAAGTATCGGATAATTTTTGCTTACATTTGCTTATAAGTAGTTTTTTACGATTAAAATTCGTAATTTACTTTATGCGTTTTATAAAACTTTTAACCAAAATGTGTCTGACCATACATATATACAGTCTACTTACATAAAATTTCTCGACAACGCAGATGTCAATAAGTTTCTCGAATACGTTAATTGCAAATCCAGCACTTTGGTAAATTCTTTGTTATTCAAACGTCCCTCCTCCCCCCCAAAAAAAAAAAAAGAAAAATTATGTCGCTCATCTTCTTCTCTTAAAAAAGTCTCATAAATAAGCAAACCCAGCGTAATTAGCGTCCTCAATTAAGCAATTTTTTTCTCTCTCTCTCTCTCAAACCACTCCTATTAACGATCTCATATCTCTTTCGCTCGTTTCCCAGCCGGAAACTAACGAGCCGCGAGTTCGCACCAGAAAAGAAAAAGTCTGCAGCCGGCGAAGGAGAAGAAGAAGAGAATTGCCTCGCCCGGAGTTATAAGCGCCGTGCTTGAGAACGAAATTGGGATACTTAGCGACACTTTGCGCCAAGCGAGCTTCTTTCGTTATTCACTCATGCCATATTTTAACGTGTAAAAATGGCCTTTTTTTCTTTTCCTTTTTTTTTTTTTTTTTTTTTTTTTTCTTAAAAAATTTAACGAATTTTTACTTTTACTTACGCAGAGTTATAAAAAGAATAGAAAAAAAAAAAAAAAAAAGTAACTCTTTATTTCTTATTCGCAATAGCGCCTACTTCGATCTTTACTTCGCCACAGAGTCACGACCGCGTAAAGTAGGCGTGACGCGCGAGCGATGCGGGACCCTCGAGAAATAAAGCGAAGCTTGCGTGTACCGAGTCTTTATTTTGCTGAGATGCGCGGGATCTATATACGCGGCGCAAGCTTTTACGTGCTGAGTCGTCGGACTCGAGGATTTTCTCTCGTAACTACTTCGTTTTTTTTCTTTTTTTTCTTTTTTTTTTTTTTTTTTTCTTTTTCTTTTCTTATCTTTGCTTTCTCGGTTTTGCGCCGAAGGTTCACGTTTTGGCCGTTTTATTTGATTTCGACGATGGAATATAATGGGTTAAGATTTGTATGTAAAGCAGGTTCCATGTTTAAGCTTCTTAATAAAATTTAACTCTTATGCAAATGAATCGGAAAATTTTTGTTCAGATTTTTTGTTTGTCTTTTTTTTTTCTAGATAGAGATTCGTAAAATTGATTCTCATTTTTTAGTTATCTATTCAGTTATATTTGAAAACAAGACAGCGACTTTTTTTTTACTAACAAGAAAATAAAAAGCATTTACAACATCGATAATCCAATAATCCAACCAATCGTTTGCAAAATATTTCTATGCCTTCTTTTAACATCAGTAAACAACGATATAATTTCAATTGGCATCCATTAAAAAAGTCAGCTCTGTCTTCTAAAGAAAAAGAAAAAAAAAACAACAATTTCCGCAAATAATTGCAAACCCGCACAGTTACGCGGTAAGAGAAAGAAGTCAACAATGTAAGTCAAGCGTCGTTACGCGAAAAATCCAGTACTTTTTTGTCTGTCTTACTTCATCCTAATTCCGTCGATATATACAAAAGGCTAAGGAAGAGAACAAAACGATGATATATATAGATATGTATAAAAAGCGATCGGTTGGCCGCGTTGAAAAATCCAATTTTCGTTGGATTAAGCGCTGACGTGCCGAAGTAGGAGCCAACACAGAAAAGAGAGAGAAAGAGAGAGAGAGTATAAGGACTCCACGAAGTAATCTCCTCCGGCTACGATTCATCCGTTTTCCATCCGTCCGCTTTCTACTTTTCGACTTTCGTCTTATGTAACATATATATATATATATATAGATACCTCGAACTCTTCGATTCCCTCTCGATGTCGTCTTTCTTTTTTCTTTATCTTTTTTCGATTTTTTTGATTGACCAAAGCCTGATCATCGAGTCAATTAACATCTACGTCATCGATTTTGGAAAAAGTTGTGAAAAAAAAAAAATAAGAACATTTTCGATTTATTTTTCTAGAAAGTTTATTATATAGTTTATTTAGTATAATTAGTTTTTTTTCGAATCGTCTTACATCGCTTATTGTTTAAAACATAAGTATGAGATTTGTTTTTTCACACCGTATGTGTCAAATTTAATTTTAACATCAATATTAATTTTCAAAGCAAAAATAATTATAACAAATATAAATCAAGCATAAAAAAGAATTAATTTTAAATACTTTTGTTCACACTGACATCGAAGGTTATAAATATTGACGTAATAAATAAACGTAATAAATAAACGTTAAAAACATTATTTGTTCGTAAATTTTGATGCATTTGATACGCATGAAGACACATGTAATAATTATCATGGATAGTGCCGTTAAAAATATTTTTAATCGATTATATATTATGTTTGCCAAAGTTGTTATATAATGTTATAATTATTAAATTAAATTTTTTTTTAAAGTTTATTTCGTAATTTATATTATTATAGAAAATTTTTACTTGTTAGAGTTGCGTTAAACGAAGTTTAATTATTGGTGCGATTGACGTAGTAATTTTCAAAGAACTTTATGAATGTTTTACGAAATTATTAATATTAAAAAGTAATTAATTGCCGTTGTTTACAAAGTTTAAAGAAAAATTTTATTATTACTTTTTTTCGTCATTAAATATATAATAAATTCCTTTCAAAATATATTGTTTTGCTCACATAATATACTTTTAAACATAAAAAAAATGTACTAATAGAATGCCATAATGGAGAAACTTTCACATTCGTTCAATTCAACCTTTCCATGGGCACATCGACGTGAAACAACAATCGCGCGAAATTTCAAAGCTTCTTAAAGCGCACCATTAACGTTTCCAACGAATTTCCGTACAACCGATTTCACCCACATACGCAATCAACGTAAACGTAATTCTTGCACAATTACCGTCACCATTCTCCCTCTCCTCTCACACCATCTCTCAAAACTGAAAATTATTAACCGGATAATCCGCGCGCGAGTCTCGAGCAATTATCCGCACACGCGGCCCATTCGTTCTCCCACTCGGCTACATCCTCCGGGCCATAAGACGCAGGAGAGCTGTCGCGGTTTCTGGAGCGTGTCGCTGAAGGGTTTATGTGTGTACATACGCTCGCGGAAACGAAACTACAGAGCGACGTGTCGAGGAGAAAGAAGAAGAAGAAGGAAGTTTCTCAGATTTCTTGACGACGTCGTATATCCTGGAGATGCGTCGACGGGACGGTATATGAATGTGTTTTAGCGAAAAAACGTCGAATGAGGTAAATTTGTTGAAGATTATCGTGTGAGTTATTGGTAATGGAGAAATTTTCGAGAGGATTGGATTAAAGTGAATTTTTAAAGAGCGATCGTATGTGAGTTCGATTGAGTGAGTTGATTTTTTTTTTTTTTTTTTTTTTTTTTTTTTTTTTTACGTCGGTATTCTTGTTTTTATTTTATCATATAGATGAAGGTTAAACAAAATTCACTTGATTGGTTTGAACGAATTTCAAAAGTTTTGTTTTTTAAGAGATCTTAATTTCTATGCAATATAAATTTTACACTGATAAAGAAAACTTGCAGTTTATTTATTTATTTATTTAAAACAAAGATTTAAATTAGAGTTCAAGTAAACTTTTATTATTTTGATCGACGTCGTCGCTAATATTACACGAGAATCGTTTCAAATTTAACGTAATATCGGCTCTAATTCAAAATCATGCGATTACGCAACCTGCATTAAGTTCATTACAACTCAAGTACGATCGAAAAAGAATTTAAAAAAAAAAATATATATATATACCTAAGCATCGCGCTGCGTAAGCACGGCGTAATCTATATAGATCAAAATCAGATTACGCCGTCCATTCCAATTAAATCTAATTAAGCATGTCTAATTAAGCAGATAGCATCATCCTCTCTCTCTCTCTCTCTCCCTCTCCCCAAAATTATTATTTCATCGATCCCATCTCTATCTTTCCCTCTCTTCCTCTCTCTCTCTCTCTCTCTCTCTCTCTCTCTCTCCGCGTATTCACTATCTCGCTCGCCCTTTCCTAAAATACATCAGGCTCGCGGAAATTTAGAAGCTACGGAGGCAGCTGCCAAACCGGACGTCGTGTTGCAGGAACCACGAGCCATCGGGTGTCCTCTTGCACCAGATTAATTCCGCTACGTCGCCTCTTCTACAACCTGTCTTCTATATCTATTAATTTATGTATATATATATATATGTGTGTGTACACGAGTGCGTTTAAACTCGGCGCATCATTCGTTCGTTCTCCGAGAGTCGCTAATTTATCTTCGCGGTCGAACGATCTTCTCGCGACCTTAATTCGCGACTCACGGTAAGGCGCAGTAAGCAAATCGTTCGCGAGACAGACCACTTCGATGATTCGATTGTTCCTCACTCTCTCACTCTTCTTCGTAATTTATTATCGGACACTCTACAGTTGGATTCTTCGGTACGCGTTTATTTTCTTTTATCAATTGCCGATACCTTCTTGCAACGGAAAGTAGATGCTCGCGTCACTCGGCATATACGATTATTACATGGAACAATGTTCGAACTTGTAGACGCAATCGAGAAGTAACGCTTGGGTGAACGAACGCTACGCGAATATAAATTTATGGTTTTTTGTGTTATTCTGATAACGGATGGACTTCCAGATTAAAATTACGAAGCGTTAAAAAGGTAAAGTAAATAAACCGACGATAAAAAATAGTATGATCTTAATTTTTAATACATCGGTACGTATTATTGTTCAATTTATAATGACGTTAAAAAAGGCGCGTAGTTTTAAAACGCGCTGTTAAATTTACACGCTCTTTCTTAAAAAAAAAATAAATAAAATAAATAAAAAAAAAAAAAAAAAATAGCGCGATTATTCGAGTTACATACGAAGTAAAGCCAGCTGTAAAAATTTTTTTCAAAAGAAGAGTATACATACGCGCAGGTTGTTTCTAGAGCAAGTGGAAAAATATCTTAAAAAAGAGAGAGTTTTATCAAAAGATTTTAGTGCAGCACTTGTTGTAATTTTTCAAAGTACTGCAGTTGAATAAAACGTTGACAAAGCGGTCTTTTTTAAAACTAAGTGAAAACGAGTGATATTTCGTCGAGATAAAAGGCTACATGTAATACTTATTATTTTGTCATTTGCTTAACGAGACTGTTATCTTTAATCTTAAAAATTAACAGACTGTCGTATTTTTTTTTTTTTTTTTTTTTATTAAATGTTTAACTTTAATATCTGTACTTTTTGTACTTTTTATCGAGTAAATTAAAATTGTTTAAATTGCGTACAAATTTTTAGAAAAAAATTAAATTGTCTTCCAACAAAAAAAAAAAAAAAAAAAAATAAAATAAAATAAAAAATAAAGAAGTGACACTTTAATTTAAATAATGAAATAGAAAATATCAAAACGAAAACTCAAAGTTTTAGTTTACAAAACAAAAGCTCTGATTGAATGAATTTTTCAAAAGGTAATATTTTTGTTTCGCAGCCGTGAAAAAATAAAAAAAAAAAAAAAAAAACGAAAAGAAAACTTTGTCGTTTTTGAAACATGATTCTTATCAAACGAATACATGTCAAACAAGTTCGGGATATACACAAACGCATAAAATAAATCCATTCCGTATCTCGTCAACGCGACGAGTTTAAAATACTAGTCTTTTCTCTATACGATTTGTTCAAGGTTATAGATCAACGCTTTCATATTTTTTCTCTTTCGCTCGCGCACCCGACAAAGCCTACACATAAATAAAAGGCCAGATGAGTTTGCGCGCGCAAAAATTTATCCTCGGCTTCGCGCTGCAGTCGCGCGCTCTTTATTTTTCCAAAGGGCCGAGCGCCCGAGCGCGCGAAAAGTTTCGAGTCGCCCGATAGTCGCTCGCTGTATAACCAATCGAGCTCGTAAAACCCGGAGGCCCAAAATACAACTACAACAAAGTCATAACTTTTACGCGCGCATAACCCCAATTCGACCCAACTCCCCGATAACTAATCTTTAATGAAATCAGTATGCTAGAGCTGGTAACCTTAGTCAAGCGCGTCGAGACGTTGATATTGCCGTTCCATAAGCTCCCCGCTCGTGCCGTTGCCGTTGCTGCAACTCGCTCTTTCGAGTAAACGATCCGTTATTACCTTTAATTCACTTTTAAAACTTTTGGGATTTCTTTTGATTTTTATTTTTCGCTTTATTTTTCCTTCCGTTGGAAATGAACTATGCTTAATTATACATTTGAGCTGATTTGACGGAAGAGGTAATAAACTCAAAGTGGATAATGAGGCGTATAATTGTTTTGAAATCGTTATTTATTAAAATAATTAAGTTTGATAATAAAAATCGAAGTTCGGTTTTATTGAGAGTATTAAGCTCTTCGCTAAATAAATATTATATTTTCTAATTACATAACTGGGTAAAGCAGTCAGTGAAAATATAAAATTTCAAAATGAGTTTTTAAAATTAAATGATGTTAAAACAATTTTAATACTGCTTTATCGTATGAAAAAGTAAAATAATTTATTACAAAATCCAACAAATTAAGCTTTAATAAAACATTGTAAGTTGCTATTGTTTATTTTAATTAATTAATTACTCCACGATCGAATGCATTTAACTGCCGAACAATATCATTTTCGTCATTAAAAAAAAATATTTCTTTTCAAATAAAATGTACAAGAAAAAAAAACAAACACAATTACGAACAAACAGCAGCTGTCTTCGAATCAGCATAACATCGGAGCAAAACGAAATTAAACCAAAGCAAAAAAAAAAAAAAAAAAAAAGTAGAAGAAGAAGAAAAGAACATAAAGAAGAGAAAAAAGTATAAAAACCTTTACCTTTCCTCGGCGGAAACGTATTATAGCACGGGAGAACGTTCCACTCGATCGAGCGAAGGCGCACGAAAAAGTGAAGAGAGGGAGAGAGAGGGAGAGAGAGAGAAGAAAAAGAAAAGAAGTGAAAGTAAAGGCAAACGTAGGATTCCTTTCCCGAGGGAACGAGAAAGAACGTAATCGCCTTGTGCCATTCGCAGACTCGCGCGCGCGCGCGCTCGCGTCCGCAAGATTGACGCGCGTTCCTTTGAAAACGACCGGGGAAAAACGTTAAAAAACAATGAGAAAAATATATTCGGCAGTAAAAAGAGACAGGGAGAAAAAAGAGATAACGAGGCGCGTCACAATAATTTGCCTTAAGCGGTCGAGTGTAGACATCCTACTTCAATTTCGAATCGATCATCCTGTCATCGAAATCGCGCGTTTAGTTTTCAATTTTATTCGAGGCTCGCTTCTCTATTTTTTTTTTTTTTTTTTTTTTTTTTTGTTTTTTGATACGAGAGAAATAAGTAACAACAGTTGCGAATGACGCGACCGAAACGTGTTGCTAATGTCATATAATATAAATAGAATAAAAGATGTATTGTGTTGAGGCAGCTATATACTTTTCTTTTTTATTTTTCTGTCAGATTTTCAACGAGGTCAGACATAACCTATATTTTTGCTCTCTAGCGCAACTATCTTACTTCTTTTCTTTTTTTTTTTTTTTTTATACTTTATGGTTCGTAAAATCGCCGAGCATCAAAAGGCTTTCGCTGTTTTCTTCAAAGTGCGTCGATATCGAAAATGGATTTGCGCACTTCTTTTTTACGTCTTATACTATACGAAAAACGAATAATTTTCACGATACAATCCGCTGTAAGATTTTCACATTATCGAATGTAAACACCTTTTGTTTAAAACAATTATTTAAATCGCATTCGTATTACAATCGTCGCTGCGAGTAATAACATAATACCTTACCAATTACTCAAATCGCCTAGATGCCAAAAATCGTCTAATTATCCACTACACGCGTACAGGCGTATACAGGCGTGCGCGCGACCAATTCACCTTGGCTTCGCGAATCAAAGCCTTCAATTCTGATGCATAGAAACGTCTCGAGGATTAATCAGAACGAGACAAGACGCGTGTAGATGTATAGTTCCGATCCTTGACAAGGTGAGATCGAACTCGCTCCTTCTCTCTCTCTCTCTCTCTCTCGCTTATTCTCCAAATTCTTGATTCGATAAAAATCAAATCGATTGGGACAAGGTGAGAAGGGAGAAAATAAAAAATTCGAGCTCGATTCGTAACCGTTCACGCGTGTCCTCGCGCATGAACGAGTCGATTGTCGAGGTGTCCTCCGATGCGTAAGCCGATCGTTGGAAAAGAATCATGGACCTCGTAGGGTTAAGGACGACAATTTTTGTTAAATGACGGAGAAAAATCGGTGTGCGTCGGAGTGCGTTTACGTTTGTGTTTGTGTAAGTAACGGGAAGATCGTTTAAACGGATAGTGAAAAATGTTCGAGAAATGATGTGTATTCTTTTATTTTTCTTTATTTTTTTTTTTTTTTTGCCTTTTTCGAAAAGTCTATTCTTTCGAATACGCGTCTTAGTAATGTCTTATTTAAAAGCTTTGACTGTTTGGAAATGATTGTTATCGGTACTTTGTAACATTTGAAACGATTTAACGATTGTTTTTTCTAAATAGTTTTAAAAAAATAGATATCGTGAAATTTTTTAATATATTTAATAATAAATCAAAATACTTAGTTTTTGCAAAATATCTCTTATCAAAGTTTCTGAAAAAAAAAAATAAATAAATAAAATACAAGCTTAAATTTTAATTAATTTCTAAGGTAATGACATTTAAATCCACATTAAAATTTAGATAAACCAAGCCAGTGCTAAACGTTAATTAAAGACTAGCACGACGACGCACATTAACGATCTCCGCTAATTATTGACGGGTCGGCGAATTTAGAGTGCGTAATGAAAAGCCGACCGGGCCATTAGGGACACTAATTAAGGTTGTCGAAAGCAAGACAATGAACACGCGAGGCTAGCAGGACAAAGTCACCTGAGCGAGAAACGCAACGATACACCGGCGTATGCAAATTTTGTTTACGCTCGTCCACCCCTTTTACCCTTCCGTGCTGACGAATGCGAGAGAGAGAGAGAGAGAGAGAGAGAGAGAGATACGGCCAATTTTTTTCACGGTGCTACTGAATAAACATATATATTTATGCTACTCGACGAAATACAGGATGGATGTGAATATTGAAATTGTGTAAAGTGCCGTAATATGATAAAAGTAAATATTGTTTATTTCATCCGCTTATCGGATAAATATTTTCGATTTATCAATCGTTGATAATATTAAAATTTACATGTAAGTAATTTAATAACAAAATACGTTATTTAATAACAAAAAAAAAAAAAAGGAAGAATAATGTATAACCAATATTACGAATAAAAAATCATGAAAGTCACTTGAAAAGCAATTATTTTTCCATACATATATTAGCGTGAATTCAAATTAAAATGAACACGATGGTTAATAAAAAAAAAAGAAAAAAAATACGAAAAATATGATATCGGAATTATATCAGGAGTCAAATGTGTATAGGAATATATGCCTACACACGTATCCAACGGCGAGAAACCGTAACGCGGACACAACGCGTCACGAACGCTTCCGAATATAAATTAGCGTACATCTTCAATTAAAAGCGCAGCGTCAAATGCAAATCCCGAAATAATAAACATCGCGCTCGCGCATACCCACGATCTGTACATGTACGTTTACGAACTCACTCACTCTCTCTCTCTCTCTCTCTCTCTTTATACATCCTCAGGCTTACTAGACGCTTTGGTTTTATGTAGATTACGCAATAGCGAACAGCTGTTTCCGCATAAACATCGGAACGATTAGGTATACACATATATATATACACACTAGTATATATATGCGTTTGTTTGTACCTGTTTGTGCGAGAATCTATAATGTTGCGAAATGTTTATAACGGCATGTGAAATTTGATGTTTTTTTAATTTTAAAACGTGAGGATGTTTTATGTATGTGAAACTTATCGTATAATTGATTAAATTGAACTAACTTGAATAAGGGAATATTTATGAAAAAAAATTATGAATATAAATGAGATTATTCTTTTATTGAAATCATTCACAATATTGTATTAAAAAAAATAAATAAATAAAAGTTATTTTTAGACCCTCTTGGATTATTTTTCCGTTCTTTCTTAGTTTTTTTATTATACGACACTTTAATAACTTAAAATCTTATTAAACACGAGCTACCATACACTTTCACATAATTTAGAAAAACGTGATCTTCCATAAAAGTATGTCCTAGTTTTATTATCGCACAACCAACGTACCACGAGCAACTTTAATTTTTCTCCGCGTGCTGGCAGATAATAAAAGAGACACCGAAACGAAATAAGATACAAACAAAAAAAAAAAAAATAAATAAAATTAGAAAGCACAAGGTAACGCGCAAAGTTGCTGCATAAATCTCGCTATCTAATCGGACGAGTTTTCACTCGCCGAATTTTTATTTCGTCAATTCAATGAGCGTATAATATAAACATAAGCGGACTTTAATGCGCTGACAATTTTTAAAAACATTGATAAAATGTGCCGACCGCGATATTATAAATAAAAGCTCAACTCAAGCTTGCTATTTGCATATCTGACAAATTTTCCAATTCGTCGAATTAGTTTATAAATAGGTTGAGCTTAATTATTTTTATCAAAATAATTCATACATCCGTTGGCATTAGATTATTCTGCCGATTTGAACGAAAATGACTACGTTCGTTTGTTTAATTTTAAACTGTTACTACAAATTATGTATGCTATATCGATTACTAATTATATATAAATCCATCTGTATATTTAATGATAATTCTAAGATTCTATGTATACTTTTAATAGAAATACAATTGTATACGCTTGAAATCAAAAAAATTATTTTAAATAAAACATATTTATTTCTTCAGTAAGATTTTACATCAAGTATATCAATTGTTTTAAAAGATTATAATAAACCCAACAATGAAAACTGATTCAAAATTTAAAAAATTTCGATTAAACACAATAAAACTTCAATTAAAAAAAAAAAAAAAAAAAAAAAAAAGATTTCGGAATACGCGCATCGTTTCACCTATACCCACGTTGTTCGAACGATATACGTAAAATCGCGTTGCACAAATCACAAATGAACTTCCGGCACGATTGCCAAAAATGAAAAAAAAAAAAGAAAAAAAAAATTTGAAAAAATGCACGATCGCACAAGGCTATACAGGGATTTCGATTTCCCCTCCCCCTTCCCCTCTTTCCCCTCCCACAGAACATCGAACGTATACCTTGATTTTATACGTATAGCAAGCATGTATCGAGCATTCACTCATTCAATCCATCTCATTTCGCTCTTTTTATTTTATATTCCATCTGGTCGCGACATGCACACATACACACACACACACACACACTGAGACTCGCGCGTTATATGAATCGCGTAATTCAAAACTAATGAAGTTATTCCACCGGCGATCCTCTATTCTCGATAAAAGTATAAAAAAAAAAAAAAAAAAATATGGAAAAAAAAAGAAAAATAGAAAAAAAAAAGAATGCGTCAGAGAGATACGAGGCGTGTCGCGCGAATATTCCAAAAACAAATACCGTTAATGGTTTTCCGCTGATGAATGCACGCACATGTTTGATTTATTTATAGAGATCGAACGCTTTTTGTACATCGTTTTATTTTTTTCTTTCTTTTTTTTTTCCTTTTCTTTTTTTTTAAATTACGCGAACAAAGAATCGAATTCTATAATTTTTATTTTTATTTGTTTTATTATTATTATTATTATAATTAAAGAATGAAATTTATATAAGATTAAATATTTTTTAGAAAGTTCCATTGTATAAAATGAAATTTTATCTATTAATCGCTAATTAGTTGAATTTTGCATTAAATTAAATTAAAGAGCTGTGATGCGTAAATTTTAATTTTAATACGGAAACATGTATGGAGTTTAAATTTAAATTATAAAATAATTTAAATTTAAAAAATGTAAAATTATAGAAGAATTACCTCTCTTGTTGAAAATTATAATTATATATAAAATAAAAAATTTAATGTAAATTATAAAGCTTTGCTAAATAGCTAATAAAAAATTTAGGTTTATTTTTGATGTCATTTAAGCACACATTAACGCTATTTGAATAAAACATTGTTATAAAATATTTATTTAACGAACCGTAATTTCGTTCTGTCTTCCATACGAATAACTACCATGTTATACCATTGTATTTGACAACAATAGCTTTGTTTAATAATATACTTAGTTTTACAATGTTATTGCAGTAACTGAATTTTCAAACTGAATAAAATAAACAACGAGCAAATATAAATGACGATATAAATAATTACAAATTGTAAAATATTCAGTCACTCATGTTCTCAATATTATAAATGCCTTTAAAATGTTATTATTTCCATTAGACATAACAAAACCGACGAAAAATAAAGCAAACAACGTTAACTAAATCGTCGGCCATTAGCTATTTTCGCATCTATCAATATCTCGGCAACGTTCTTCCTTTATTTTCCATCGTACTCTTTGAATCATTACCTAAAAAAAAAAAAAAAAAAAAAAAAATAGCTCGCTGATTAATCGCGACAGCGTGACAAATCAAATCGGCCGATGCAAACAAACGGCGCGGGGGGACAAAAGGTTGAGAGTGGTACGAAACATTTGCACGCGTCATCGATAACCCGCGGGCGACCGGTCAACAAATTGATCGGTCCGCGCATTCTATACGTACGAGCTCGACACATCGGTAATTTCTAGCCTCGCCTTGACGATAAAAGCTCGGTTAATTAGCGGCTTTGCTCGAGCTTAATCACCAGTAGCGTACGAATTCGTGAACCTAACTTCCCCCTCCCCTCCTCTTTCTCTCTCTCTCTCTCTCTCGGCTCTTGCGACACTTTCTCAATTTGCGATAGAACAAAACCCCGTAGACACACAGACACCCTAAATGCCTTTCGGCTGCGAACTTTTGAGATATTCGTCTGGCTTTGGAGAAGTTTGCGTACGTGTAATTCGCTCTCTCGAGTATATTTGAGTTTGAGAAAGCGAGAGTGGATTTTACGTTTTGTTGCTTTTCGGTTGGTTCTACCTAATGTGTTTTAAGCGGTGGAATTGAAATTTAAAAAAAAATTAATAACGAAGAGAGCACTTTTAAATAAACTCTTTGTTTAAAGGATTGAAAAAATAAAATTTACGATGAAAAGATGCGATCAAAATTTCATCGAACTATCGAATATAACACATATAAATTAGATCGAGCATAAAAAAGTTTAAAAGAAAAAAAAAATGTAATCGTTTGGCAGCGCTAGTTCTATGGGGAATAAAAAATATCGTTAAGTTTTAATGGGTTTAAACGTGCGTGGATTATTGTCACCTTTCTTTTTAACTTTTTAATTAAATTTGCAACGTTAAATGAAAATTTTAAACTAAATTAAATGACTTCATCGGTCGATATATCAATCTTGAGGGTTTCTATAAAATTCAACGACTCGTCAATTTATTAACGTTTAATTTATTATAAATTTATAATAATTAAAGTTATTTAACGCAAACAATGGAGTTTAGTGAATTTAGTGGAAAAAATTGCTAAATAAAAATCAAATTTTATCGATTAATTTTACACTTTCATTGAATCGCCCGCTATTATATTTTAATTAATTATTCGTCCAACTTTATTCAATTATATTTCCGCAAATCAACGCAATAATATAAAAAATGCAATTGTTACAATTGTATTATTTATTTAATTTCATCCAAAAAACTAAACAATTCACATAACAAAAATACCTAAAAATTGCGCGGATTAACATACCCGCGAGAGATCATCCGCAGCGGAAGCTCGTCGATACGTACAGAAAAGAGCAGAGAAATCGAAGCAACACGTCACCTGTATATACATATACGTATGACTATAGATAGAGAATGAGAGAAAGGTTTGAGGGTCGAACTCGACAATGCCAGAGAGAGAGAGAAAGACAATGGGAGCTGTAGGACGAGCGGCTATAGGCGTAAGCTTCAAGGGTGAGTGAGATAAAGAGAGAGAGAGAGAGAAAGAGAGAGGGAGAGAGAGAGACTACGGGACGTATAGAGAATCGAACGGGAAATTTCCACTTTGACGCATTAACGTGTTATCGGTTATTACTGCTACCCCGGACTATTAGACCTACCTTTCTCTTTCTCTCTCTCTCTCTATCTCTCTCTTTCGGTAGTATCACCGATATGTGATATTCTCGATTCCATTCCCGCGTTTGCATATACATATACGTATGTACGTATCGCATATACGCACTGCCGCATACGTACTGTTTCCACGAGTCATTAAACCGTATTACCAATTAAAAATGGAAGCTTTGCGCACTCGCACGCGCGTGCGCGCTTTCGTTTACGACTCTTGTTAAATAGTTTTGCGGTGTGCTCGAAAACCGGTGTATTAAGGCAATTGAAAACGGGATAGTTTTTGATGCGATGAAAGCGATCGAAAGGATGTATTTATTTGAGAGCTTTTAGTTTATTGATCGAAGAATTTAATATTTGTTTATTGGTAATTTGCTGGATTTTTAATTATATCTCGATGCGTTTCCAGCGGCGATTAAAAATTTAAAAAAAAAAAATAAACAATATTGTTGGCATTATTAATCTTTTTGAAGTAAAGTCATTTCCATCATTGATGAATAAATTTATACAGTTTTTATTTTACATGTATACAATTGAAAAAAATTGTCCATTTTATAATACAAACATAATGAATTTGAATAATTGGACTGTATGTGATAAAATTTAATTTCAAAATTTCCTTGCCTATACATATTTTATTAATTTTTTATTTTTCTTTATGAACTCAAAGTTTTTGAATTTACTATAAATTATCGAAATTGATTTAAATAATTGACTTTATGTGAAAAGACTACCATAATTTTACAATTTATTATATCAACCGATAAAATATAATCAAATAAATAAAATCAAAATTTTTTATATTTCCAATAAGAAATATAAATAAGCTGCTTTGTACCATCAAAAAGTTTCTTTTAATTATAATTTCATTAAAAATATTAAAAATAGAAAAAGAAGAAAGGAAAGACGAAAGCTGTAGGACATAAATTTTTTAAAATTAAACTGTAACGAACGAACGAATTCCCAGGCAAGAAAAATCTTACGTCAAGATTCGCGCGGTATTATAAACCCATCGGTAGACGCATCATCGCTAATGAGAAGACATCTCGCTTTACCTCGCTAATAATCCATGACGGTTGCTACATCGTACAATACGCGCGACGTTTCTCCGATAAACCATCGCGTCTATATTCGTATATATGTAAACCAACGATCCTCGACGCCTCTGTATTGGACTGTTTTCGAGAGAGCGAAGCTTTTCGACGAGCGAACGCCAAATCGTTGGACTTCCGCTAGGCAATTAAAGTCAAGCCATTGCGTATTTTCGACTAAGAGAGAGGATATAAAGAAGAATAGTAGATTTGCAATTGCAGCCTTAGCGATCTACGTATTTGTAGTACAGCATATGTACGTACGATGCCTTGCGGCTGTATTTCGTTATGGATGAATCGAACGAAAAGTATATCATTGTTGAGTCTTTCCGTTATTAGATGCTATCATTTTACGTACAATAGATAAAACTCGCGGATAAGAAAATATTGATTTAACTTTGGACAGTTAATGGTTTATCTGATACCATTATATTGTTAACAAGTTTATTTAATAATGTACATTTTAAAAAAATAATAACGGTCTATCGTGATTATATTAAAAAATAATGTGTATTATAATTTTAAAAGATTTTTTAGTTTAATTTTGCTTGAATGATACATTGCACTAACCGTGATTCACGTGCTATCCAAAATTTTTTGTGTATACTAAGCGTAATAAAGATAAATAAATATGTCTTAATAAAATTTAAGCTCGTATCTTTAATGTATTTCATACAATACAAAGTAAAAATTATTCGCTTGAACCCACGTCGTATACTCGTATTTATCAATTTTCACAGAACTTGCAAAGAGTAATTTTTATATCAAGCCCAATCGTTGCTTACATTGAAAGTCAGAGCTACCCTTTGTATTTCTTATTTGCATCCTCGACGATTGTTAAAAATTCTATTGCCGTAACGGAAGTGCGTTTAAATAGAAGAAATCGAAGCAACGCGTCGTACAAAAAGATAAAAAAAACGAGATTGAATAAAACAGACAATTCATACCCTTAACTTTATCACTCTGTCTTTCTCTCTCTCTTTCTCTCACTTCCAAAAACAAATTCACTGAATGACAGTGAATGATAAAATATCGTGAATGAGAGAGAAAGAGAAAGAGAGAAAGGACGCAACGCATGAAAGCTGCATAAAACGGTCGTTAAAAAGGCCTATAAAAGCCGATTTGGAAATCCGTAAATACCAACAGGCCCAAAAGAATTCACTCCTCTTTCATTTCATGGAATGCCGATTTTCGTTCGGCTTCGAAACGCGTAAACAAATAAAAAAAAAAAAAAAAAAGTTAACCGAAGCGCGCAACGGAAACCCATCGCACGCGCCAGCGTTTATACGCGCGCGTATACGCGTGATGAATCCCAATGGGAACGCGAAAAATCTCTCCGAGAGCTCCCGTGTATGTACACGACACGTCGACTAACGAAACGTCAAACGTTTCGCGTGCGAGAGAGAGAGAAAGAGAGAGAGAGAGAGACATTCCTGTCCTATTCGCTTATAACTGTAACGTGTAGTTTGAGTATAGCATGACGTTTTGCCATCTCTCTCTCGCTCTCTCTCTCTCTCTCTCTCTCTCTCTCTCTCTTTCACTCTCTTTTGGAATAGAAGGCGCGTAAGAGATGTCGTATGTGTGTAATGTCCGAAAAACGTTTCGATTCACAAATGGAATATTCGTTTTTTTTGGAGGGAGGAGGAAGAGTTCGATTTACGGAGAGTCGAGGAATTTCACAAAAAATGTTGAGGTGAGATTTGTGAATTCATAATTTTTTATTAAATTAAACATTTAATGATGTTTCTTAGAATACGGCAATACACGTAATAAAAAGAGTACTTTATCGAGCAAATTTGAATTTGCCATATAAGAAATATTTTATTTCCAGCCGGAACATCCGTGCATGAAAAAATTTTGAAAAAATTTGTATAACCTCTTAAGAATTCAAAGCCCAGCGCACACGGCAACTTCAATATCTCGAATTTTTTCGAAAATAGATCCGGTAACGCTCGAAAATTTTTTCAAAACTTCCGATAAAGAAAACAACAAGTGTCGTATACACGAAGCATCGATGCACGGATACAAATGAGTATCGACTCGTCCCGCTTCTTGTAATAATAGAAAGAAAGAGAGAAAGAGAGAGAGAGAGAATGTCGAACAATCGTAGTAGTGCCAGTAAGAGTAGCAGTTTTCGAATGTCCGGAAGCTAGAAAATTTCATGATGTTTGCCTATGCATAGCATCGAGTCGGTATAGGTGACCCAATGCTTTTCCCTCGCGATTCGACCGGAGTATATTTGATATTTGCGAATCGCACTTGCTTTGCTTACGCCTTTTCTTTTATATGTGGGTGAAATCGAGAGTTCGCCACCGTATATTTGGCACAGTCTTTGGGGTATCGACTTTTTCGGTGGATTCTACGGGTTTCTTTTTCATCGGTTTCTTTTTTTTTTGCTTCTTTTTATTTTTGAGGAATAATATACGTTATGTTTGAAAGTTACTTTTTGACATGTAGAATGTATCGTGGCGAGATTTTCCGGTTTTCCTTTTTTTTTTTTGGTACAAGAATTATCAATAGAATATTTTACGGAGGATATTTTTGGCAAGGAATCAAGAAAATCAATTTGTTTGTTTTTTTTTTTTTTTTTTTTTTTTACTAAACTATTTATTACGATATTTACTCTTAAATTTATTCACCTTAAATAATTTAATTTTTTTCCCTTTTGAAAATTTGATTTGTTCAACTATTTTCAAAAATTACTCGAAAAAAAATATGCACTATAAACTATTTTATAGATTCCACGTTTACAAAATACCGATAAATAAAATTTTGCTCACGTCAGGTAGTGCAGGTGAAATGATAAACTGAAATTGAAGTAAAAAATAAACTTTAAAATAAAACAAATTTAAAGACAATAAAAACATTAATCGTCGTTGTTAAACTCGTTTAAAATATATTTGCGCTTATTTTTTATGTCCGACAGTAAAAAAAATTTAACGTTTATTCATTAAAACGAAATATACGTAATTTAAATATGAAAAATTTAATTTTAAAAATAAAAATCTATTCTTATTTAAATGTACATGTAAAATATTAAATTATAGGATTTTATGAGAAGTAACATTTTATAAAATTAATCCTTATCGAGTTTCGTTTTCTTATTAAAAAATATTTTATCAAATAATTGCCTTAACGTCATTCAAATAAAATACGAGTATGAGCGAAAAAACGTTGTACGGTTTGAGAATCTCATATTGTTATTTAAACATGCATTAAATTTACATTTGATGGAAGAAAAAAACGATATCGCAAATGAAAAGTCGAACGTTCGCTCATTTTGATTAATAATTCCGTGCAGCTAACGAGTTTTAAAACGAGCGCAAGCGTAATGATAACAAAAATCGACGTGTAGCATAATTAGCGAGTTTTTTACAAAAATAAAAATAGATGCGCGATTTTCGATAAATTTCTCGTCCATATATATATGTATATACATACTGTTGGTATATATATAAAAACATAAAAACGTGACGACCGACAGAAATGCGATAATCGGCAAACTGGGTTACTGCTAACTTAACAGCGCTCACCCGACCCAATTAATCCACCATACGGAATCGTTATACACTTTGTTCTTACTTCTCATATATATAACTGTATGTATATATATATAACGCGTCGAAGTAACCGCGTAGATAGTGAGGCTTGATTTAAAGTGAAATAAAAGTCCCTCGAAGTGCGCCTTAAAACTTTCCGGCGATAAAGATAGAAAAAGCGGGGAGAGAAAGATTCGTGCAGCGTACCGAAGAATACGGGAAAGGAAAAAAAAAGAAGCTAAGCGAAAGAAAAACGAGAGCTGCTTCCTCAGCTACACGGATAAAGGTGTATATATATATATATATATATATATATATACGTGTAGAAGTGCAGTATCGGCATGTCCACTCGTCTCGTTGAACGTAGAACATTCCGCGTTCCTCGTAGAATTTAATTGCATTTTTTGAAAATTCTTGAATTGTGAAATTACGCGTACCGACTTGTATTGAATGAAAAATTATTTAGACCGTAATCAAACGTTAATCACAGTAGTATTAATAGCGATAAATATTTTATCGATAAATTTAGCGATCGATAAAATTTATGTAATCGTTATCGACGTCATTTTCATGACTTTCAACGAAACGATTTTCGTAAAATTCAAACTTTCACCCCTCGAATAACTTACCTGCAGCAAAGGAAGCTCTCTTTCTCTCTCTCTCTCTCTCTCTCTCTCTCTGTATACACATATGAAAAAACATTCTATCTATCTATCTATCTATCTCTCTCTCTCTCTCTCTCTCTTTTTCTCCCAATATTACGAAATGTGTTTACATACACTGAACGAACGAGAAAGAAAGACCGTTGGATTCATCCTGAGAGATAACTCGCGCAAGGCAACTCTACCAGCCGAGGTAACCAATACGCTTTACGAGCCTGTAAATCGTGTACGACTGTGGCAAGCCCTCGGACCGTTCGATCTTCGTACGCTCCTACGAACGGTATCATACTATACGCTCGGAGTTCACGGTGTAACCTCTCTTAAAAGTATCCCCGTGACTCTTTTCTTCTTTACCGTTTATATATATATATATATATATATATATATATATATATATATATATATATATATATATATATACACTCGAAAGCACCTCGCCGTTGTCCTTTCTAGTTATATTGTTTATAGAATTTGAGATGGCTTTGTTTACGACACGACGTTCCGTGTATGTGCGCGTAAGTGTAATATGTATGAGGAATGCGAACGCGATAAGCGAAATAAGGGATGTTGTTACGAAGAGTAAGTTATTGATTAACGGATGGTCCAAGCGTCGAGTGGATTATGGTAAAAGATTTTAATGGAATATTTAATAATCCGATTATCGACGTTTCGTAATGCATAAATCATTTTTTTCTTTTTTATTTCTCTTTGCTAATTAAAGTAAAGATTTATTTTGGTTTACAAATAAATATTTTTCGGTGAAAAGTAAGTAAATTTCTTGAAAAAAGAAAAATAAGTTTTAAGTGTTTCAAATATTTTTTATGAATTAATATAATTTGGATTATTAAATTCAATTTTATAAAAACATTCTATGGAAAAAATTGAAACTAGTAACAATGATCAAATATAATGAAATTTTAAATAACCCGTTTCATATTCCTTTCTTAAAAATAAAATCTCAATTTTTATCATATCCACGTACAGGTCATCATAAAAGTCCGATATAACCGCTCTGACGTTAAAAAAGAAGAAAAAGAGAGAGAGAGAGAGAGAGAAGAAGAGATAGAGAAGAAAAGAGCGGATGCGACAGGCGCGCGCAAAGTCAATCGCGCACGACAGATACGCGCAGGCGGCGCATAAAAAATTGACCCCGCGAGCTTAATCGGCTTAAGCGATGTGTATACGCGTGCAAAAAAATAATACACAACGCGCTCTCGCGCCCGCACACTTCGTTCCTCTTTCGCAGATTAGCGCGGGAGATGTCGCGAATTCTCGTTTCCGTATACGCGGCAATGCACATATTTATATATGTATGTGTATGTGCTCGCATTGCTAGAATGATGTATGGACGGTAAAGACTGGAAGACAGAAAGGAAATACGGCAATTCGTCATTCGGTGTTAAAACTAAATCGTATATCGATCAATGCTTTATCCACGTGTGTGTGTGTGTGTGTGTGTGTGTGTGTGTGTGTGTGTGTGTGTGTGTGTGTGTGTGTGTGTGTGTATCTGGGATGGAATTAGAAGAATATAGAAAATGGAAAAATGCATTTAACAATTCTTAAACTTATTGTAAAAAAGTTGTCTACGTTATGAATTAAAAACGAAATCGAATATACAACGAGCGAAGGAACACATAAAGCGAATCAACGCAAATGATAGCGGCGAAGATTTACCAAAATATAATTAACAAAACCGCATATTTTATAAATCACAATTATTCTTACCGCAGATTATCAACAAAAGCTCGTAAATCGCTGGATTATCTAACCGTATACATCCGCATAATTCATTTTGCTCTTGCATAAGTTTTTCTTCATTTTTACGAACTTTACTTTAATTTTTACGCCTTTGTATCTATATCCAGTTAGAATACTCGTATGTACAGAGAATACGCGTGACTCGAAAAAAAGTTTGATCGCGTAACCGTGTATGTGGAATTTTCGACGCGTGCTCGCAACGATAAAATTTATTCGTTTTGAAATATCTGAAGAATTCGCGATTTGCATGCGATAGTTCTATATATTTTTCTATATCACGTTATTGTAGTTGAAATATTTAAATATGAGTTTTTTCAACGTCACTTTCATAACTTTCGTAGATTTTTTGCTATCTGATCTTCTTTTTTGAGTTAAAAAAATACGACAAATGAATTAAAAAAGAAAGTTGTATTAGCCAAGCAGAAATATAATCTTTGCAAACTTTCGTGTAAAAATTTTTGCACATAAAAATAGGTATGATAAATAGTACGACATAAAGTATGGAATAATGTTTATCGCCGTATTTTTTGGCATATCAGAGCCGTACTAAAGTTATATAAAAACTTTTTTATTGAATTGAAATTTTATTCAATACGATCGATTAGTTATTCGACAAACAATAGACAATTGAAGATATACAAACGGAAAATTTTTACTTGAGCGAATATAACGATACTAAGCCATCATACTCTCGATTTCTCAAAACGAAAGGAAAAAAATGTGTAAATGTATGCGCTAAACTTTACCAACGTCAGAGAAAGTCGTACAAGTAAGTATAACAAAGGTTCGAATATATATATATATATATATAAACAGTCGACGAAACCGCAAGGGAAATCACTTAACCGCTCTTCTCGGACTCTAAACTATCTGGATTAAAGGCCAGGACATTTAAGACTCCTCACGAGTACGTCAGTGTCCAAAGACATCGCGGCTTCTAATCACAAAGCTCACGAACGAGTTTTCGTTCTATGAACATATACATATATACACCTCGTAAAGGTGTCATGTCAAGGACTTATAAGCATGATGATAGCTTTTGGATTTTCTTTTTTTCGTGATGTGACAATGAATTTATTGGATAATTTAAAATATAATTAGGACTATCTTTTTTAAAGGATTAATAATAATTAAAGTTTTAATTAATCATTCGAAGGTATATAAAAATGGATCGAGAAATATTTCACTTGTGAAAATTTAAAGTTTTTATAAATTTAAAAATAATTTAACTTTGAGTTAAATTTCGAGCTAATCTATTTGGTATGAAGTTTAAATTGAAAAATTAAGTTTAATTATCGTTTTACATATACATAAGAATTCCACCTGCGCGAGATCGATAAAACTTCGCTATTTCGCGCTATCGTTTCGTTTTTACTTAATCCCAATCTTTAAGATACGTTCGTTTGTTTCTTTACAACACTCACCCTCTAAAAAGACAAAAAAAAAAAAGAAAAAGAAATGAAGAACACTTTTGCGAATGCAAATTCAATGGAATAAGATGCAAATTATTTAGCCGGACGAGACACGAGACGCGCGTACGTTTTTCTTGCTTTTACAGAAAACAAGGTGTAAAAGAGACGACTTAGTCCAAGAGAAATACGATGGAAGACCGTTGGTAACCGGATGTTTATGTAACTCGTTGAAATTCGTTAATTTTGATGAACGTCGGATTGTTTTTTAGATATCGCGTTGACGTTGAAAATTCTGTAATATGTGCCGAGGAGTACTAATTTTACTTTATTTTAAAGAGTTAATATGGAATAACTTTTGAAAAACTTAGACGAAGAATATTACGTGGAAAATTTTTCAAAAGAAATTTCACGAAAATAAAAAAAAAAAATTTTTAATTTCTTGCTCCATCGCAATGAAATGTTGTGTAACGTACATTTTCATGTTCACTTGACATTTTTCGATTTTAACTTGGTAACAACGCAGATTACAAAAATTTTTTTTAGTTCAAAAGAAATCCAAGCTTTAAAATAACAAATGAAAAAATTCAACTCGATTCGAGATTGAAAAAACTTGAAAAAATTTTTTTTTATTAAACACAAAAGCCATTACCTTATATTTCTCTTATGCGAATAACAAACGAAAATAAGCCTATCGTCATTCCATATAACGTATTGCTAAAAAGAAAAGAAGTATCGTAATTTTTTTTATCATCGCTCGATGACGTCGCACACGGTGTATCATAGAAAGAAAAAAAAAAAAAGGAAGGAGGAACGAAAAACAAATTTAAATCATCCGGTAAAATAGCGCACGGCGCAGTTACACGCAATGAAACAAACTTCCCAAAGCAGTGCGTTACTCAAACACACTCGTCTTTTTTTTTTTTTTTTCATGGCAATGCTTGCCATCCACCGTATACATCTCCGATGTAAACAAAAGAAAAAAAAAATATTTATACAACTTTCCGTATACTCACATTATACTCCATCTTTCTCTTTCATCGTGCGTTCGTAAAACTTTTCAGCCGTTCTCGCATTTCCAGCGAACCGTACGCCACTGATTTTCACACACGAGTATAGTGTACCTATCTACAAGCATTTAATCGTTACTGTTTACCTCGTCCTTTTTCCTCTCTTCCAATACCTCGTGACCTAATTTTCTCATTGGATTAGAGGAAAAGAGAGAAAGAGAGTGGGAAAAAGAGAATCCCTACACAAGTTTTAGCCGATCAGTTTCTAACTCCGCAAAAAATCCGACGCTCTTCTATCATTTTCTTTTGCTCTTTTTCGTTCGAGGTAATACATACACAGGTGCACACAGACGGATAGACAGACGAAGGGTGAAATACCTGAGGGCGACGGAGGCTACTTCTTTGTTTGCTTCCAGTCGTCGAGCATCGACGCACGAACGAGTTAACGATAAATAAAGGCCGTATATATAATGAAGATATATTTATATACGTACGTATATAGATGAATAAAACGCTTCGAACTCTCTCCCTCTCTCTTTCTCTTCTTTTTTGTTTGCTCTTTTCGGTCGCGCTATTCAATTCGAAGTAATATTTGTAAGCGCAATCTCGGCTACGATTAAGTGTTTGGATTGGTTACCGTATATATCGTGTTTGACGAACAACACGATATTTACATTGAAAGAACGTTTTTGAGAATTTTTTTTCTTTTGACATATAATATATTTTAAATCAATATATTTTGCATAAAGAATTATTCAATTTAAAGATCCTTTCTTATCTTTACAAAATTTATCATCTTTAAAATTTTTAGCCATCATTAACGGTAACGAACATTTTTTAAAAAAGAAAAACTCATGCGTATACATAAAAGTCGTTCTCAAGCATATATTCAAGCGCGTATACATGTCGAAACTTGACCTAATGAAAATGTAAAAACTTGCGAATTCCCGCTGTGTATCTCGACGCTTTCTTAACATACCGCTTCGAACAAAAAGTTTCCAAAGAATGGGGCACAAAGTTTCCGACCTCCTGCCCCTCCCCCCTCCCTCACCGAGGAAAAATACGAAAGCTAATAATCTCTCGCTCTCTCATATATACGTTGTCGAAGCGCACGTGCAACGAAACAAAGCTTACGATGAAAAAAATTAAATACTCGCGAAATAAGACGAGCCGTCGAGAATAAATTTTTCTTTCGCATCGAGATTGTTAAAATATGAAAACGAGTCGAGAAAATTGCTACTGTCTTCGTATGGTTTAATTTTTATGTGGACTTTAACTTTGCGCATAGAGGTGAGCTTAAAGCGCACGAATAAATTGTAGGAATTATTTTTAAAATTAAATTAATAAAACATGCTAATAATAAGCTTCTTAATTAGCTGCGTAAACAGTTTATTTTTTTATCAACATTTTTTTTTTTTTCAATTCTACAAAAAAAAAAAAAAAGCAAAATTACCAAGCTCGTTAAATAAACCTACTTTTGGTTGAAAAAAAAAAAAATGTACAAACCAGATGAAGAAGTAGTGGAAAAGGCACTTTTGAAGTAACGTATAATAAAGACTAGAATAATATATCTCAAATAACGTTGAACATTGCCATTATTTGAGCGCGAGAAAAGTGAAAACGTGCGCGCGAGCTTTCGAAAAATGAACGATTGCTTGAGAGAGATAGATAAATAGAGAGAGAGAGAGAAAGAGAGAGAAAGTATCTCGCAGTGCTCGCTTTAAGCGGCGCGCTTTTGTTGAAAACGAGGCCGAACGAGGAAAAACTGCGCTTCCGTAGCGCGTCATACCTTTTCCTCTCGCTTATAACTTTTTTCTTCGCTCGTCGACGCATTTTCCTTCTCGTACGAGCCGTACAACGGAGAATCGTGCAGTTATTTTTGCAGCTCGCGTTATCTCACCCTCTTCGTAATTTCTGGTATCGCCGCGCACTGCTCTTTACGAAATGAAATCTTTATTCGCGAGCGTTTTGCGGTTAATTTAATTGAGAAAAATGACTAGGCTCAAGAATTATTTTTACGATTGAATGTTTTAGTTAGCGATAATAGATGTAAACTTGAGAATGAAATGAAAAAAAGTTTCGTTATTTTGGAAAAATTGAATAGATAACGGCTATCGATTTACATTTATACGAGTTGATAAAACGATCCATCGAAATACATCGACAAATTTTATATACCATCAAATACACTCTCTCACTTTTTCGTTATATTCAAGTTATATATTAGGTATATCTATCTAAACGCATCTACGTCAGAAATTCATTTTTACGATCAACGCAATGAAAACGATAAAACAAAATTTTCTCGCTTCTTGCTTATATCCACATACGTGAACTCACCATCTTATTCCAATTTTTCTCTCGTCTTCACATACAAGCATACGTGTATGTGTGTGTCTGTTTGCACACGTATAAGTTCTCGTTTCTTTGCTTCTTTTCTCTTTCATTTCCCCGGACGCGTTCGTCACGCAAAAATCCGCTCTCTCTTTCTCTCTGTTGATCTTCCCACGTCGACGTTACAGCTCGCGCACTTCTGAGCATTAGCATATGCATATAAATCCAGTAAATTGACGAGATGAAAGAAAGTGAGAGAGAGAGAGAGAGATATGCACGAGTCATTTTTCAATTTTTCGCTGTGTGCTTCGCTAAGTGTAATTTCTAGTTGAATGAAAAAACATTTTTCGTTCGTTTATATTTCTGATTATTCTTTTTATTTTTCTTTTAGCGGAACGTATTATTCCACTAGTTCGATATTTCGATTCTTTAATTTTTTAAAAATATCCATACATAAATATAAATATCAACGCGGTACCTTTTCAAAGAAAATAACGATATATAAATTCTGCAATATGTTCTATTTTAATTTAAAACATTGATTCAACCTATTCTCACGACAAAGTTTTCAATTGTGTCATTTATGTACTTAAACTTTAACGAATAATCTCTCGATGTACCGATAACCGTAACGAATAATCTACGCACGCATTATCGATCGATGAATCAATAAAATTCGCAGCTGCGTAAATATTTAAACGAGAAACAATAATTGCATGTCGCTCGCTCTCTCGTTACGTTATATGACTTATCGTCAATCGGGAATTGCCTTTCCCTCACCTTCCCTCTAGAATTCAACCTTTTTTTACCGTGAATAAGTCGATATTTCACGTATACGAATTATTGCCGACGGCGATTCTCGCCGCGTGTACAACCGCTGCCGCTACCCTCGTGTTTATTGCTCCCTTTAATGGGCGCATCGATATACAACCGAGTATGAGCGAGTCGTTGTGTTACTTTTATTTTTTGCGGTGATACCGACGTTGTGTCGACGAGACAGAAAGAGAGAGAGAGAGAGAGAGAGAAAAATTACGCGTGAATATTAACCGCGAAAAGTCGATGAATTGCTGGAATGTGTTTCTTTTTATGTTTGTGCGTTTGCACGATTTTACGCTTATGAGGTGCTGTTGTTGTTGTTACATGGAATTTTCGATAATGTAGTGGTATTGCGTTATTGTTTAAGTTTAGAATCAAAAGATTTTTTTTTTACATTTATTAAAAATAACTGAAATTTAGATCAGTTATTTTGTTATCGCGAAATGATAATATTAAAGTCATCGGTCAAAATATTTTCAGCATAATGTTTATGTTCATAAATTTAGTCTTTATATTTTATATAAAGCAATCAAATGACTTTGAGCTTAAAATGAAATTTCCTAAAAATTAACTATATATATATACTAATACAAAAAATAAGTATAATTTATGCACACATCTACATATAGAATTTTAAAATAATAGCCTAAGGAAGTCAAGAATTCCGATACAGGAATTAAAAATTAGAGGATTAAATATTTAATAAGGTTTTTCAAGCTACATGAATATTTCAGATAAGCGTATAGGGCCACGACCATTTAAAATATTTATTCGCCTTATAAATCATTGACAAAGTTTCTCAAAATGTATCTTGCAAAGCATTGAGATTTGATCATTTTTAAATTTAACGAAATAATAAATAAAAGACTCCTAAATATGAAAAATTCCATTCGAAATAAAAAGTAAAAAAATTTAACGACGAAACGATAACGAATTAAACAACGAAAAACATATCCGGCGTTAATTCTCGGTAAAAGCACAGACACATCGCCTTTCTACGGCACACTTTCTCTCTCTCTCTCTCTCTCTCTCTCTTTCTAAGTGCATTCAAACTTTCAAACGCGATAAAGGCAACGAGAGAACACCCCCTCCCCCCTCTCTCTCACTCTCTCTCTCTTTCGCTCAGCTCACGAGTGTAAATCTCCCTATCCTCGAAGAGAAGTTTCAGCCGCGTTCGATACTACGCGCGACTCCTTAAGCCTCTTCTGCCAAGCTGCCCTTGTATTTACAATAGTTTATCCTCGATTTATATATTGCGCATATACACTTCCTTTTTCTCTCTTTCTTCATCTCTACATCCACATATATATAACCAGAGCTCGAAGTGTTATTTTTGAGATTCTGATTTGTTTCTCGTGCGGAATCGACTGGATTTTATTGTGTCTACCGGTAGCCATTAATTTTACTCCGGCTCTACATAGACATCGACATAAGGAAAGCTTCACCCGAGAGAAATGTTTACCGGCGAGTCGAGAGATGTCGATGTATGCAACGCTGAAGAGAACAGGATATGTACACCGAATGAGAGATGGAGAGAGAGAGAGAGAGAGAGAGAGAAAGAGAGAGAGAGAAAGAGAGAGAGAGAAAGAGAGAGAGAGAGAGAAAGAGAGAGAGAGAGAGAAAGCGTCGAGTAGTTCTTAAGTGATTACGGTGGTAGTTTAGGCGTTGCTGCTACTGTTTGCTTTTGTTTTCCTTTGCGCAACGTTCGATTTTGTTACGCGAATAATGTATTATTTGCTCGCGAGATGCAAATGTATGTAAGCGGTTAATGTGTTTGCGGAAAACTTGTTTTGCCACTTTTGTATTTTTCTTTATCTTTAATGTACGATAAAACGTCGAATGATGTACTTTTGATTTTAAATAATCGTGAATTATAACAATTGCACGGTAATTAATAATATTACCGTCTGACAATAGATGATATTGATATTATAAAAAAGTCCTATTGGCTATTATTGATAATTGTCGATTTAATTGATATTATCAATCATAAGTTTCCTAAGCGATTGTATAACGATCAATTAAACTGATAATAACGCACAATATCAATTTAGTACTAATAGAATAAATTCAAGCTAAGCGACGCGTACATTTGTGAACGATAATTAAATATATTTTTATTTTATACGAAAAAAAAAAAATTTATGTATTTAGCTTTATGAATTTTTCATTATTTGACTTTAATAAAATAAAATCACCTTTAGATATTAAGTTTTTTTAAAAAAATTTTCCTACGCTTGCGATGCACGAATAAACCTATATTGCCATGAAAAATAAATAACAGAATTCAAAATAAATAACAATATTCTTTCCAACGTCAAGTAAAAAATATATAAATTTAATTAAATGTTAAAATTTTTATCTCCTCTTTCCAACACTGAAATTCCAGAGAACCAACATCTCGCATCCATTCGCACGCGTATACACGTCGCTTTCTTCGCTTTAATCCCAGCAAATAACAAAAATAAAAAAAGAAAGAAAGTAAGCACAAGGTCGCTCACCCTGGCGTATCTGAAACTTAACCCACACGCGCGCACACACACACACACACACACACACACACACACACACACTCATATATACACGCGCTCGTATACGCATGAAACAGGAGAAACTTCGACACGAATTACAGACAACAGGCTGCCGATGCATAAACGCGCTACGTACCTATATGCAAAAAGCATGAGAGGAAAAGAGAGAGAGAGAGAAGAGACATAGAATAACGCGTTACTCACGCTTTCCCGAGCACAATATCACGAAAGTTTCGTAGCCCGGAAGAAAGATAGGTAGAGAGGGGGGGGGAGGCTAACTTCACTTGCGACGAAACACGAGTCTCGTCTCGAGATATTCGTTCCTCCTTTCGCTTATAACACACAGCTTCGGTTACGTATATAGCTACATACGAATACGCGTTTCGCGCGTTTACGCAGCGAGTAGGCGATGGTGCGCATCGGCGGCTTAAAGGAGAAGGTCGCGCGTATGAACGCTTCTTCCGGTTTTCTCCCTTCCCACCCGTTCTATATATGTATATATATATATATATGAGTATATCCACCGCCTAACTCTACGAAATTACATGTGTCGATGATTTACGCCCGAGGCGTCGCCTTTCTTCGCTTCTTCTTCAACCGCTGCCGGTTGCTAACGTTTCCTTTTTTTTGCTCTTTTATTTTTTTGTTCTCGTGTTTTCAATTCTCGCTCTTATGCTGAAATTTATTGGACTATATTGCGAAAAAACGAAACAGAAAAGGTGAGAAAGAAGCTCAATTACTCGAATTATTTTCTTTAATTTGCTTTTTTTTAACTTTTCAGAGAGTCGTTTTGTTTCCGTCTCGCGAATTTTTCTTCGACGGGTACGGTTGTGCTTTCTGCTCTTTGTTTTCATCGAAAAACAATTGAACTGAGTTTACTAATTTCACGAATGGTTTTCACACTAGAGTAAATAAGAATCATAATTTGATTTATATTCGTATCCTTAAAATATTAAAACCATTATGTCGATTTTCAATGGGATTAAAGATATTTAAGTAGAAATGACAGAGTGTAGTCAGACTCGCGCGATACACCAAAAGCGAACATGATCTTTGCAGAATTGTGGATAAATTTCTTATTTTTAAAACTTACTATAAACATTACACATTGTAATTTTAATCTGATTTAAGTAACAAATGTTTAACAGTATCGCGCACACATCTAAATTTAAAAGAAGATCTCGGCATATTGTATAGTGCTATCATCTTCTGAATGTCATATAAAATCACCTTCTAATAAATCGAAACATACATACATATAAATAAACGTTTATCAAAACAAATAATGATAAAAAAAAAAGATGATGAAAAAAGAGAAAAAAGAAAAAGGAGAGATAAAAAAAAAAGTCAAAAAAGTTTCTTTCCCACTTATAGCTGATACGCAGAAAGCGCCAAACAACTCGACTATACAGAGAGAATCCCACGAGAAATAGCACAAACTCTCATATAGCGTACCAAAATTTATCTTTCGAGTTGATTGGCGTATACGACCGTCTTTTATATCTTTCTTCTTTTTCTTTCATCTTATCACCGGAAAATGAAGAAAAAGACCTCGAGATTATTTTCTCGTGTACATGTGAGTTCAAGTATACACGCATATATGTGTGTATGTGTGGAAGGCGAAAGAATTTAAGGGTTTTCTCCTCCTTTTGACGGCATCTTTCCTCTCGAGCGCTATGTGCTCGTCTTCCTTTGCCAATTAGATTTGCCGATGTATTTTCGTCTCCGCACTCGTGTTTTTTAATTCCAGCTTCCCCTCTCTCACTTTCCACTATCATCCCTTCGATCCTTTAATCCTCTGGCATGCGCTCGATGCTTCTCTCGCGCATATATACGTAGACAGTTCGTGCGATTTTTGCCAGGCATATAACGTGGAAAAGCTAGTCGTCGATATCGTTGTTTTCGATGTTAATTTTGTTGCGCACATAAATCGTACGCTATATTGTATCGCTGATGAAAAAATATTAATTTTTGTGTTTCTCCGTAAAGTAATAGGCGACCCATATAAAAATATAATGAAATTTTTGTATTGAGAGTTTGATAAATTAATGTGTAATGGTGCTCTACGAATTAAAATTAATAGTATAAAATATTGCAACGATTGTAAGATATACCATATGTATTGGCTCCAAATTGTCAATATTCATATGAATCTCAATTGTTCAATTTCTTCAACTCGTCAAATCATAAATCAATCATGCAAATTATAAAGAATAAAGGATAATTTTTTGAAACGATCCAATAAACCAAAAGCAATTTAAACGCGAATTTCAGGAGCTAAAACGAACGTAGTCGCATGCTTACCGCGTGTGGATATTATCGATATACCATGCAAACAAAAACACACACATATACACATATTTACATGAGGAGAAGCTTATCTCGTTTATGCCGCTGTTGCCCGTCGATCGGAACAGGGATTAATTGGCGCGTGGAAAATTCGTTCGGTCGATTATGCGGATTAGATGCGGGGATATTCGCCGCGTGGCGCTCTCTCTCTCTCTCTTTCTCTCTCTCTCTCTCTTTCTCTCTCTCTCTCTCTCTCTCTCTCTCTCTCTCTCTCTCTCTCTCTCTCTCTCTTTATCGCCAATAGGCGACATTGAATTTCGCAAGGCCTTATGCGCCTTTGACGTTACATTTCGAATGAGAGCAACGATTGTATTTGGCTTTGTCGTGCGGTGATTTTGTTATTTAAACGTTGATGTTTGATAAAATTAGTAATATGTGACTTTGATTAATGTTCTTAGGACGATGGATGTGAATAAGCCTAAAATCAAAAATAAAATATAATTTGCTTTCTACAAACTTTAAAAATGAAAAATAATCGTGCGTAAAGAATTTATTAATATTAAAAAAGAAAAAAAAATAAAAACAAAAACTAAAGAAGATTTCAATTCGAGAAAACAATATAATCAGAGAAGACGCAGTATTATCGAATTACTTCGGCAAAACTTGTACGAACTCCACTTGCACCCGCTTGAACTTTCTCTCTCTTTCTCTCTTTCTCTTTCTTCCTCGTAATTCGTAACTTAAGGAATGTTAACGCGGAATTTCAAAATTAGTAGCGAAGCTGCAGCAGCAGCAGCACCGCCGATTGCAACCGGTAACGCGTGCACATACGTGTATGTAAACGTCGACGTGCAGCACATGGAATCGCAGACTGATTTCACATTCCGTACCTCGCGGAGTCGTAGGAAAATACATTTTCCGAGAATCCGAAATATTTTTGTCCCTCTTTCTCTCTCTTTCTCTCTCTTTCTCTTTTGCCCTCGCGAAGCCAGTTTAAATATTTAGATTCTACGCGTCCCAACGAAACTAGCACCGTAAGAGAATTCTTAATTGATATTTGATTTTCCCATGCGAGCGCGAGCTTTCTTCATTTTTTAAACATTTCGACGATGTTTTAAACATTAACGAGCTTATCGTGCTCGGTTACTTATTTTCCATCCGTTGCATTATATTTTTGTTTGGTTTATCGAAACCCGATGATTTTTTTATACTCGTTAGATTGAAAAGAAAAAATATAGTAGTTTATTGCCTTTAATTTAAATTTTAACTACAAAACTTGAAGCGCGCAATTGCTGCGAATTTCACGTGGGGCTTATGAATTTAATAATTTTGTAGGATTGCGCTTTCTAATGAATATTTTAACGTGCGAAGCTTGTAGTTTGATAATTATTCAAACAAAATTTATGCTGCGGTATTCTAATAAAATCGTAAACACATGTACATATTTTTTCATATCTTCGAGGCGACGTATTTCATACAAACATAACTATTAAAAAGAACAAAATATTATCAAAATTTCCAGCATTGAAAATTTAACAATTTCAAATGAAATATATAACTTCACAACAAAAAATTTTTCGCCTCTTTTTCTATACATGTATACTTCCTTTCTCTCTCTATATATGCACACACATAACTTAAACCATTGCAATGATCGTATCAAAGTTTTAATCTGCTTAAACTTTGTTTGCAGATGTCACCGTCGTCGAGAAGAAATAACAGCGGGTATCAAGCCCGAAGCTTAATCGTCGCATTGCTGCTGCTGCTGTTGGCGAGTTGCGTCGCTGGGGATTCCTCTCATTACAAGGTGAGTAATTCGAGATGGAAAATCGTGCGACACGGAAGGTGGAGAGGGGAGAGGAAAGATAATCTAAACGAGGATAGGCGCGATTAGCCTACGGACGCGGGAAGATTTTCCATTACTCCTTCTCGAATTGCGAAATTGCGATTACTCTTCCGTGGAAAAGATCGGCGTGACGCTTTTCCGCGATGAAGATTAATGAACAACTAAATGGTAAACGTGGATTGGGTTACCCGGCAAAAATTTTGATTAATTGCTTAATTAGTCTAGACGGACGAATAAGAATATCATTTGGGTTTGTTTTTTCAGTTTCATTGACAGTTTTAAAAAGTTGAAATTTTAGTTTTGGTAATATTAAAATGTAGATTATAGACTTTGCATTTATAAAAATAGAGTTAAGAATGAATATGATATTTATAGATTAGAATTATAATTTAACGCAATTGAAAAGCATTAAATTATGAAGGTAAAATTTTGTAATAACGCTTTAAAGATATTACAAAAACTACGCATTTTTCAATTACAGTAAATTAATCGTTATATTTTTACGAAAATTTAAGTTGAGTTTAAAATTTATAATAAATTAATTCACACTTTTAGATAAAGATATAGATATGAAATTTACTCGAGTTCTTTCTTATTAATAAAGTTAAGTGAAACGCAATAAGTTCTTGAAAACTCTTACGAAAAGTTTGAAAGAAAGTTTTGATAAAAAACGCAATTACGAGGCCGGCAGTATTACACAAATGGAATACATTAGAACAGTTAAAAATCTGTTAAGTTTCTTAATTCGATTCATTAATTTTGCAATATCGAATGCACCATTGATTCCAGGAGTCGCAATAAGAAGGAAATCAGCCGAGATAAAAAGCCCGACTGACCCAAATATTTCACGTAAAATGCAAATGTATGTATGTATATATATACGTGAAGAAAAGTTTGATATTCGAATGTTTCATTAATCGTGGAACAAAGTTGGTCAAAACGTGCGATTTTACCGGCTGAATGCTTCGTTTTTATCACTATCCGTTAAACTGTAAGAAAACTTATAGCCGGTTCTAATTACTTTAAAGGCGTAGAAAGAGCAAGATAGAGATATAAAGAGAAAGAGAGAGAGAGAAGGAAAGAGAGCTTCAGTCGCGTTTATATGTGCGCGAGTTCATTAGCGATGTGTGAACGTAATGCTGCACCAATTACTTTGTACAAATGGCTCTTAATGCATCGCTTCTCTCCTCTCGTACGTTTCGTTTGTTTCTCGTCCGAATACTTATGCTCCAGTTTGATAAAAAATTTAATTATCTGAAATAAAAATCTAACGGAAAAAAAGTTGTTAATCCGTTGTTAATTAAAATGGCTTTTAAATGTACACCATGCGATAATACAATTCATTAATTGTATATCGTGCATACGGTTTAAATGATTACATGTACATTGTCAACAAATTTTCATTAAGGTATTGGTAAAATTTTTCAATAAAACCTTATAAATTTGAAATTACAAATAATCAAAAACGTGAAAAGAAATTTAAGCAAAGGAAATCAATACCGTTAAAGATCTTTTGAAAAAGAAAAATTATGGTATCGCGTTTACGCTGATATTTGAAAAAGGCGACATGCTTAGCAATCAATTCAAAGATTTAATGAGCAGCGCAAACGCAAAAGTATCGCGTGGTTGTAGTATCTTTTAATTTACGCGTTCGTAAATTCACGTGGCAGAAGTAATGGACGAAATATCGTGCATCGCCCGGAACATTTGGAGCTTTCGACGTATGTATAAATAGTCGGATATCTCGCCATCGTTTTCCGGCTTAATTCGCTTCGTACATTCGGCGCGATAATTAATGCGATCGATGTGTATTTTACGGAAAGAGGTACGTGTACATGCGAAATGAGATTCGCGTGTACGTGGATTGATTTGACAGTCCTGATTATGACACAAGCTGTCTTGAATTTCGTTTCGAATAGTTTTTGATTGATTTTGATTGCATTTTATTATATTGAATAATTAATGTTTTTATATGGCCGAGAAAAAAGTTGAGTTTACTTATTCGAAGAATATAAATATTAAATTTTACTTTGATTATCTGAAACGACAATTTACGTTAATATTGCAATTTTTATGTCAGGATAAGAAATTATTTGATATAAGCAAAATATAATTAAAAAAATTATACGAACGACGACGAAAAAACTCAATTTATACCGTATTTAATTACAAAATGAAAAATATTTAGCCGAAATGAAATTATCTCGTAGTACCTTATTTCACGAGATGAAATATATTCGAAAATCGTGCCTATGTTCGCCTAACAAATCGTCCCAATTTTCCAGCAGATGTATTTCAAGAGGACTAGCTCTAAATTAAGAACCCAATTTTGCGATTTTTCTTTTCCAAAGCAAGGAGAGAGAGAGAGAAAGAGAGAGAGAGAGAGAGGGGGGAGGGGAAGAAAATCTACGAAAGAAAGAAAGAATGAATAAAAGAAAAAAAAAACAAAAGAAATTGTCGAGACATTCGTTGCAGAGTCAAGGCTGGCGACTGGCAGATGTATTAGTCTCGTAAATTTATGTTTCAATTTTACTGCCAGCCAACGTCTCTACATTTTTCTTTCCCTTTCTCCTCTCTCTACCCCCTTTTTTCTCTTTAGTCTTTTCTATTCTTTTTTTAAAGCCTCTATAGACCTTTTCAAACGGTAGATGGTACGCGAATCGATCTAGAGAGTAAAAATTTATTCATGACGCTAATCGAAACACTATTATCCTGATTTATGCAAAAGACTCGAAATCATCATTATTACGAAGAATCATAAGGACGACGCTTTGAAGATGCGAAAATTTCTTATATTCTGAATAGATTATCGAATTTTAATGAAACCATTTTCAATGAATATTTTTAATAATAATTTTAATATATTTATAATGTGCTAGTAATTAATTAATGTTTCTATCGTTGAATTATTATTGTTAATTTTTAAATATATATAATAGATTCGATCTTTGACATAGCGAGCAAACAAATTATTTTGAATTAATTTAAATTAAATTAACTTTAATTAATAGCCATAAAATAATATTATTAAATATCTATCCAATTAAGTAAATTAAATTTGAATGATTAATTGATACATGATAATGATCGTTTGTTATAAATGGATAAAAGTAAGAATAAAACGTTTTATTCAAATAACAGCTTTGAGCTTCATTATATCGATTATAATAAAAGTAAAATTATAAAGCAGCTGAAAAATCATAACAACAAAAGTATGTATATATAAAGCAAATTTCACCTTCCACTAGCTCGTTCCGTAAGATGAATTTATAAAGTCAAGATAACTATATACACTCTAGACTCTCTCTCTCTCTCTCTCAGAGCTTGCGCAATTACTTTAATTATTCCCATTATAAAACTAACGAGCTTAACTTTGATCATGACACGACTCCGAGGCTCACACAGCAACAGTAGCGAGGAAAAGCGACAACCTGAGCTTCCTCTCCCTATCTCTTTCTTCATGCTCTATTATCTTTCTCTATGCTTCTCTCTATCTCTCTTGTCCCCTCCTTTATCTTGTACACGCTTTATGCCGACAAAGAGCTACGCCGAAAAGACAATTCAAAAGGTGGAAGGTAAGAAAAATTAACTCACCGGGGAATGACAACTATTATATAGATAAAAAAAAAAAAAAAAAAAAAAATAAGAAAAAAGAAAAAAGAAAAACGAAAAGCGTGGATAAAGTAAACGAATGAAAAGTAGAGAGAAAAAAAAAGTAAAAGGTTCACAGGTTGGTAAAAGCTGAATTGGCTTCGTCCGGAAAGAGAGAAGCTATTTTGCCTCCCAACGTTCCACTTCTCTCTCTCTCTCTCTCTCTTTCTCTCTACCCTTATCTCCGCGGGGGATTATGCATTAGCTTGCGGCTCTTCGTCTACCTCGAGTCGACTCCCTGCATTGTGTATTTTCGGCTGGTTTGCGAAATTACGGTTAACTCGACGCACCTTCTGATTTATCTTTATTTTCAAACGGTACCGTTTCTTTTCATTAGGAGTGTGGAATGTTTGCCTTCTTTTTTCTTTTTTAATGTCTTTTTCTAATATAGTCACCGAAAGGCTATTTAATTTATTTGGAGCGCTAATCTAATATTGATGAATCAATTTAAAAGAGGCATTTAATTAGTTTTCTTACCTAAATAGCTATTTCGTCGGTAAACAAAACCATTTATTGAGATGTAATAAAATTAACCGGTAGTGTATTAAAATCCATTGAATAATGATTACAATTTGTAAACACCGCATATGATTTTTTAACAATTTTGCAAATTTTCCAACCTTTAAAATCCCTGTTATGTAGCAGCGGTCGGAAAATCCAGTATAGAGAGTTGAATGTACTGGCGCGGCTGTAGGACTCGCAACAACTCAGAAAATTAGAGAAATTCTGACGTTTCAACCGTGGAAGACGATATTTTCCCTCGACTTCCACTATATATTCTCTCTTTTTCTCTTTATCTCTTTCTCGTAACATTTACATATTAATCCTAGCAAAATCTCTCTCTCTCTCTCTCTCTCTTTCGCGTCGTTCTTTTGAGGATCGTCTCTTTGATTTCGATTAGACATCCTAAGCGGCTTCTCGTTATACAGCGAACGCCTCAAAACGAAATCCCGAGTATACTTATCTATGTATGTACATATGTGTGTGTGTGTGTGTGTGTGTGTGTGTGTGTGTGTGCGCACTTATATTCGATATAGGCTCACGCGAGATAAGTATTTTCTTAAAATTACGATCTCTTAGCGATAGTTCTTAGAATATTATTATTATCTATAAGGATACGGTTATTGCTTATACGGTTACGTGTGTCTCGAGAATCTTCGGGTATGTTAATATAACATTATAAGAGAATCTCTAACGAGAGTGAAATTGAAGCGCTTAAGCGGAAGCTTGAAAGTTGAGAGATGTGTCGTTAACGTTTGTACGATAATTTTCCGAGTTAATTTTTATATCAGTATAAAGATAAGATTTTCACGAGGATAATTAAAATGATTCCGTTTAAATATTATAAAGTTTGAAAAAAAAAGTGCCGTCGTTTTTATCAAAGATGCGATGAAAATTAAAAAGGATACTTTCGGCGCTGCTGCTAGTATTAGATAAATTTTATAAATTATTTTCATAAATATTTGAAACTCTTCGCCGTTCGAAGCTTTCGCTATAAAATTGCTTATAAAAAAAAGACTCCACGAACGATATTTTAATTCACCGGCGTCATAAATATTATATTGGAAACGTGACGCAAACGCAGCGGCAATCTTTTTCAGATTACCGTCGTACTAAAAATAACACTCGTATAATGCGCATGCATACAAACAAGCCGAAAATGAAATTTCTTTTTTTTTCCTCGTCTATCGAGAAAAAGATAAATTCCACGCGGCACAGTCTAACCGAGAATACTTTTTCGGACGTAAAATAAAATAAAATATACGTAGGCAGAAAGTCTAGCTGCGAAAAACAAGAAGTAACTGTTCCTTTGTTTTTATATATTTTTTTTTTTTCTTTTTTTGTCGGATCGAAAATATTATGCGATGCGTTACGCGTCGCGCGTAAAATGTTATATTGTCGACTTATTTATATGTACGATAGAAAATTTACACAAAATTAAATTTCTCCGTAGCTCGAGAAAATTCGTGAAGAGGAAAAACGATCTTCAAAAGATAATACGACGATTTTCCGATTTTACACGCTTATGTTTATAGTAAAATTGTTTGGAATTCTTGTGCATGGATTTGCAACGGTTTAAATTCCTATAAAATATATTACGTAATCCGTCTCGCGATTATAGCGAAAATCATCCAGTTTCCTTTCAAGTCAATCGCGATATCGGTAAATTTTATTTCATCGTCGCGCGCCCTTAGCTTCGTCGTTGAAAATGAAATGTAAATTTTGTCAGAAGTGGGAAAGGTGGGTGGGTGGATGGGGAGGGGGGAGAGCGCTTACACGTTCTGAATAGAGACTCGTTTTACCAACCGTCTCGAAAATGAATTTTTCCGTTGATCGCGAACAACAAGCGCAAAATCCTTGAAAAATAGTAAAATAAAAATGTGATAAATCTCTGCACAACCTATACCCAATGTCTATATATCAACGGATTTTCTCATATTAAAGCGAGAATCACAAAGATTCGTTTATATACATATATAAATATACAAGTATAGATTTTTAGCGATTTTCCTTGAGGTTGAAGAAAAAGGAGATCTAAGCAAATTCGATATTTCCGCGCTGATTTTTCTGTGGCCGACGCGTTGCCTTACACTCGCACGAGAAAAAGAAAAGATATCCGCTCGAATCGTACGGCTATTCGTAAATTTGCATTTTAAGCGAGTTGTCGGAGTTTTCTATATACCGTCGAGAAAAATTGTTTTGATATAGTTATACGACTATTTCTAAATCAAATTTAAATACACGCCGCGTTGTATAAAGAACGAGAGAAGAGATGAATTTTTCACGATTGAAAAAGAAAATTTGAAAGCTCGAACGCACATTTGATAAGAATTGAAACTTTTATCGATAACTTATTCAGTATTACTTATACTTGTAGGTAAATGCTTAGATTTTTTTTTTTTTTTTAAATTATCATAAACGAGTGCCGTTTAAGATGTGAAATCGTTTGTGGATTAATTTTGTTTTAAAAAATCTTTAAAAATTAAATTTTTCTCGAAAAACATAACTACATATATTTGTTTGTTGTTAAAATTAAAATATAACTTTAAATTTGAAATCTTATTACTTAAACAACAAAACAAATCTTCTCAAATCCTTTGTCACTTTCATATCTATAAAAATAAGCAATAAATCAAGCACTTATCGCAATACGTCAAGATATTTCTCCTATCAAATTTCAGAAAAAAAAAGCAATCTTCCATAACCATCAGTAGCTCGAAACTATCACAAGTCTCGAGTCAAAGATCGAAACTGAGAGCTCGATTAGGTGTAATTTCCGCGTAAGTCTAACAGCCGAGGAATCAAGCGACACAGAGAAACAGAGAGAGAGAGAGAGAGATGCATCCGTCTGGGCTCGAGCCGAGGCTCCGGTTCTTCGCGTACCTGAGCAATCCCCATCGTACATACCTTACATAGCCAATGACGCGACGATGAATAGACGCGTCCTCGAATGCGAACTGTGCGCGGCTAATTGATCGCGCCGACTGAAAGCAATCGTGCGCTTATCAAAGCCGAGGGAGATTGTGAGTAAAAATTTCACGATATGTCGGGGAAGTAGAATATTCTGTCGCTGGATTCTGATTTTTCAATTGGAAATGAGATGGATTGATTTATTGAGATACATTTTTTTATTTAAAATTCAAAATGATTTTCTCTAAAAATAAAAATGAAAAAAAAATAAATAAATAAATAAATAAAAATAAAAAAATAATAAGTTCGATTTGGAAGCTAAACATTTTAAAGAGTAGACGAAAATTATATACACGCGCATACGCGCCATCCAAAGTTCCTTCCTCCAAAGTCTCATCTAAGAGCGCAAGCGAGAAATGGTATCGCGCAAATGCGCCGACGAAGAAAAGAAAGCTCGAAAGAAGACGCGACGATTGCACGCGTGTATGCGTATAGATATATATGTATACATATATATATACGCTCGTATGTACTCTCGTATCCGGAAAATGTGAGAGAATTTAAAATGCAAATTCGTCCGCAGAGCTAGGGTCATGCAACGAGGAGCTGAAAATCACGACGGAGAACTAAATACGTTAGCGCGATTCTCCCACGGGAGAAGATCGGGAGAAAGAAGACTTCGACGCGGCTCTTTCTCGCGATACCTGAGTACGTGACCCCCGCATACCGCTTGCTTCTCCGGCATCTGCCTGCGTGTGTATGTGTGTGTATGCGTACGCGCGCGCGCGTGTGTGTGTGTGTGTGTATATATATATATATACACACGTATAAAGCGAGGTCGCCGTAGCAGCACGAAAACGATTTAACGTGCAAAAGTTCAACGCGGGGACAATTACCCTTTATTCCCTCGGCATTTAAATGTAAAATTATTGAAATTGTTCGGTGAATAATAATGCAATTTGTTGAACGCGTCTGTTAAGAGGCGCGAGAAAAGCTCGAATTCGAAAGAACGATCGATTGTAGAATATTTCGGGGTGTATATATGTATGTATACTCATCGTTGTATATTTTCTTTTGCATTTTCGTACAAAGATTCGCGGCGGATTTTAATTTACATTAAAATGAAGATTTTGACGGGAGAAGAAAGAAAAAAAAAAATGTTGTGAAATTGAAGTTTTCGAGTGAAAATGAATTATTCAACTTTTGTTGGTGGATCGTAATTAAAAATGTGTATATTACACGGAATAGTTTAAATTGAAGTTCTAACTACTTTCACGTACATTAAAAAGTACTATTTTAATTAATATGAGAAACTGTAAAAAATGTTTAAAATTTATTTAATTCGAATTCAGTACACTACATGTATTTCTATGAGAAAGAGCACTAGTAGAATAGAAGTAACCATAATAGTCGATAGCTATTGTTTCTCGATCAATTATTTTTTAATCAAATTGAACAAAAAAAAAATTAATAAAACTTTTTTTCATTTGGTTACTATTAAACAAACTAAATTATTTAACTTCCTTTTCCTTCCTCGCTCTATCTCTACAAATCCAAAATGAAAAGGTCCATATGATGTAAAGAAGAAAAAAAAATAAATTTAATTTCTCTCTCCCTCTCTCTCTCTCTCTTGCTCTTCCTCTACTTTCTCTCCAGCATATAAAACTGATTAGTTCCATGTCAAAAGAGCGCGATGAATTTTCAAACGGACTCGAATAATTTTACTCTCCGCAAAATTTACGCGCGAGCCTTAATTTATTTTCTTTGCTTTTACCTTTAACGTTTCGTTGGTGAAGGAGGTGAAATGGCGGAAAAGGAGAGGAATAACAAAGCACAAAGGAGCCAAAGAAAATCCTCCAAACTGCTGTATTTTTTCACAAGGCTCTCTCTCTCTCTCTCTCTCTCTTTTAGTGCTGGACTTCTGTCCGCGCGCACTGAACAATGAGTTGATTAAATATTCATAATTTCAATTTTACTCTCCTGGCCAATCTGGCTACGGTAAATCACACGCGCTTATATGAAGTGTACTCTTGCTTTCTCCAATTCTCTCTCTCTTTCTCTCTCGAGTCGAAAGAGTTACCCTACACTCGAGTTTTGCTCTTCGGCCGTTTCTTTTATTCTCTCTTGTCAATATTTTTTCAGGGCTTCGCCTCTTTTCTCATTTAACTCGCGATCCTTTTTTCACCTCGGTTTGCGCGTGGATAATTTTTGTTATGTTTTTTTTTTCTTTTTTTCTTTCTGGGAACCAACGAAATTTTATCAACGTTCTCTTTCTCCCCAGCGATTGCATTTGCGGAAGTTGTCCGAGAAAAAATCAATTAGGAGCGCTTGAATTGAGTTAATATGACCATTCCTTGAGGTCAGGAAAAGTAGGTTTCGAATTTGATGCTTTCATTTTTTTTTTTTTTTTTTTTGCTTTTGCATTTTCACTTTTATATAGCAGAAATTATGCAGTTTTTACTGGATTAAATAATTTTATTTACAAAGTTTGTAATATATACAAATTTATTAAAAAATGTTTTCCAGTTGCAAACCGAATTTATTTTCTCTACAAATGTAAGCACCGTTAACATTTAAAGCTGTATACAGTCGTTTCATCTAATTTAAAAGTTAACACGAATTGAAAACTATTTGAAAAAATTTTCTACTTCCACTTTACGTCTCTTCTATACAAAACTCAGCATGACACCTCGAAAAAAAAAAATAATAAAATTTTCATCCTCCATTCTCGCTTTCTGATCCAACGGGAATATAAAGAAAAAAAAAAAAAAGAAAAAGAAAAAGAAAGCTCGCGAACAATTCTCGCGTGACATACTTCTCCACTTCTCTTGGTCAGCTTCATAATACGACCCATCGTGTCGAGTCGCTAACCACCGGTAGAATAAATATTCCAATTTCGCGATTGACAATAGAATGAAAAAGAAGATGGAGAAAAGAGAAAGAAGGGAGAATAGAAACTAGCAACTCACCCTCGGCATTACCCTTCAACAAGACAAATATTACAGATGGTATTGACAGGAGCGAGTCGCCTCGAGCTGACCTTTCGCACACATCGGATGAATACTGATGCATTTAAATTGCCCGACCAAATCCCCCTTGACCTATCCAGGCACTCTCTCTCTCTCTCTCTCTCTCTCTCTCTCTCTCTAGCAGAGAGAATTTGCATAGAGCGTCAAGAGAGCCAACCTTTGATTCCGAAGCCTCTCTCTTTTTCTCTCTAGTATGTCAGTTGATCTCCGTGACGGGTTATATTCCACGCGCGTATGTGTTTGTGTGTGTGTGTGTGTGTGTGTGTGTGTGTATGTGTGCGCGCGCAAACTATACGTGCGAGATGGTTGAGGTGGGGATATCGAGGAGATGTACAATATGAGAAAGGCGCACATTCTGTGAGCGAATCGTTCGACTGAAATTTCTCGCGGTTTAGGGCTTAATTTGACGTGTGCGAGATTTCAGTTTACTCGTTTAAAAAGGAGAGAGAGAGAGAGAGAGAGGAGGAGGAGGAGGAGGAGGAGGAGGAAAGTTATATAATAAAGTAAAATGGTTGGGGTGCTTGAATTATTTTCACACATATAGATGAAAGGTTGATGAAAAAGAAATGCTCGAGAGAAGATTTAAAAACAATATTCTTTTGTTCTTTATTATGTTATTGAAATACGATTAATTTTGACAAAATTTTATTAATTTTTTTGTTTGATTTAAAATATGATGCATAATTTAAAATATGTAAAATTAAATTTACAATATGGTTTTTTTTTACAATACATACTTTTACATTAATTAATTTTTTTTTTTTTTAACTTTAAAAGTAAGGCAATTGAGAATCAAATGTTCGATCTTAAATTAATTTTTCGACGGTACGATACAATGAAACAATATTTGGTTAGTCTAATAAGCATATTTGACGTTAGTGTAGGCCCGCAACAAGTTACGGACCTACTTTTATTAGCTTGATACTTCAATCATCTTTTTAATTTAAGCTATGTATATATACCATTCATTGCTTGTAAGTGTGCTTAAATAAACATTATTTCAGTAAAATAGAAATCGATTCACAATTAAATAATTCTCATAAATATCGTAACATAGATGTATGTTCTTATTTGATATTACAAAATCTTTAAAAAAAAAAAAAAAAAAATATGTAAATTAAAAAAAATGAATTGCGCTTTGATCAAAATTTAATTAACGCGTTACAATAAAATGTCGAAATGATTAATTTGCCGATTACTTTCACATCTATAATTACTCTCGCCTTCCACAAAAATATGCGTGGGGTTTATTGCATTCGGCAGCTTTTAAAGTAGCGTCCAACGTTACAACGGCACACTTTTCTGTTTTCGACGAACTAGTGATAAATCTAGACGGCACCGATTCGCCCGTAACGCTGACCCAATGAGAAGCGTCAAATAGATTATGAATGCCGATAAAAGCCGAGCCAGTATCGTTGATATGCGAACTCCATCTTCTTGCTGCTTGTAATTTAGCGCTCAGCATCTGAATAAAAAAATTTTTATTTATTTAAAATATCGATAAATGCACAAAAGAGGTTAGAATGAACAATTCAATTTTAAAATAATCTCACTTATTTTTATATTTTAATCGCGATAATATAACAAAGTTAAAAATTGCTTATCAACGACGAAGCTTTATTCTTCATAAAAAATAAAGATTCTAATCGACGCAGCAGCGATTTCGCATTTTGCAAATCCCCAAATTCCAAAAACCACGTAATCTCATTTTACTTTATTATCCTATAGAGCGAACGAAATTCTTATTCCCTCGTAAAACAAGCCCACTATCTTGGTAACGGCGCTTTTAAATTCAAGACAAAGTCATGGGCAAAACGTTGACCCAAGTACATAAAATGTTTCGGTTACCATTCGTCGTTTTCTCCGAAGAGCAATATCTTCGACCGATTATAGTACATACTTTAATTTTAAGTAATTGTTTATAATAAAAACTAATCAAAAATATTGTTCAAGTCGATAAAAATTGAAATTATCGATTGAACCCTGTAGTTTAGTAAAGTTGAAACGTAAATTTATAAAAATAATATGACAATTTATAAAAAAAAAAAAAAAAAAACAAGAAAAAAACAATAATGGATTAATTTATAAAATAGCGACCGACAAAATAATAATTTTCCATTAGCCGAGAAAGAGTAATGAAATTTACCGATCGATAAGTTGTCGATCCGATGCTGCCTTCCCGATTATACGCGCGTCATTAAACAGATAACAAAAGCCCAAGTTACAGTTTACACTCCGCGTCGAGAGAATCTCCAAAATCCTACACGAGGTCGAGCCCATCAACATTCGTTTCTACCGCAAAGCCTTAACCTTCTTTGGGAGGAAAACGAGGCCAAAAGTCAAAAACAAAAAGAAAAACAAACAAACAAACAAACAACGCGAAACGATAAGACGAAAAAGAAGAAAAGTACACGGAAACGTGCGTATAAGCTCGGCGCACAGACACACACACACACACACATACACGCATACACTCACCTGAATAGTCCTCTCGTTCGCGATAACGGGGAGAGTCTCGTTCAAGCTTTTACACGCCTCTCTGGCATCGTTCCACGAGAGCGGCCTAATGTAATATATATCGTAATAAATATTTCCCGGGGGATTCTCGACTTTACAGTCGCACTTGATTTCCCCTTGCTTCAACCTTTCCTCCAAATGGTCAACCATCCGTGCGTTTACCGACGCGGTGTACTGCGTCGACGCGACGGCCACTCGTAGATCCGCAATGTACGATTCGAGATTAACCGTCGTTTCGTTGTCTATTTTTATCATTATCGTGGTTTCACATTGCGCGTAACTTAGAACTACAATGGCGAAGATGCAAAAAATAAAATTTAACCATGGCATGATTGACTTAAGTGAGAAAGAATATTTCACACGATCATATATGAGAGAATACGCATAATGACGAGGTTGACAACTGCTTACCGACGACGAGACGCGCAATCTTCATGTTTTCTTAGAAACTATCCATTATCAAGTCTTTCGTTGTTTGTAAGCAGCTAGTGATACCGGCAACCTTGAACTTAATTGACTTGTCGCGTTCGATTAATCTCGTTAAATATCTTTTCATATTGAATAATTGAGATTATTTGTTACACTATTTTATGTGACTTATGTTGATGCTTGGATTTTACATCGAAGAAAATAAACATCACTCGAGACACAATTTATTTTTTTTTTTTTTTAATACTTTTTTTATATAGAATTATGTACAGTGTTTTATAAGATAAAAAAATCTGAATAATCTAAATGACTTTTATAATAAGACATTCTGTACAAAAATTTTCTTTCAATTGATTTTTAATCATTAAATTAATTTCAAGCCAAATCCAAAACACAATCAATTTTATCGTTGTTAAATACCTTTATAACCTCAATAAAAATCATTCAACAATTCATCCGTATTTCACAGAAAAAGGCAAATTTATCGTTACAAAATACATCGTCCATTCCACCTTCGTTTAATAAAGTTCCACAATTCTGTTGACCTTTAAAATTATCCGGCTGACCGCCGAAATAAGTCGACGACCATTCGGCGAAACCCGTGGCGAAGAGCGACTCGCCGAATATTGTTACCCATTCGCCTTCTTTGTACAGATCGTGAATTCCGAGAAAAGCTTGGGCCCTGTTAACAGCCCTTTTTATCTTAATCCCATCTTTGTTGAGGACGTCAACGAGAATCTAAAAATAAATCTTAACTCGTTAACGTGAACGGTTATATGTATCTGTTTACATATGCCACGTAAATGATTGCTTATTTTTTGCATATCGAATATTTATCGATTAAAAAAAAAAAAAAAAAAAAAAAAAAAACATCAATTATAATATCATATTATCCTACAACACGAATAAATCATTAATTGAAAATAATACTCACAGCTTCCTCGGCTTTAGAATTAATAATCGCCAAATGTCCACCTTCCTCGTTGCACACTTTTCGCGCGTCGTTCCAGGTCATCGCGTTGGTGTGCAATTTGTGAGAGCCGACGCCAGCCGTGAAAACGTAATCCTCTCTCATCGCCGGATCTTGCGTCGCTATGCCTTGGCACTTACATTGAATTCCGTTGGCCTCCGGTAACATCAGAACCTGCACCGCTACCGTATGATTTTTCACGCACAAGTTGGTATTCGTCGTAACGCCGATCGGCGTTATCGACGTCGTCGAACCTGCTTTTCTTGTCAGTAAAAATGTTAGGATACTTAAAATACTTAGCCGCATCCTTGTGATATTTATAAGTTTTCTTGAAGATTTTTTTTAAATTGTGATAATTATTATTACTTTGTCGATATTAAATATTTAGTTACGTTGAGAAACGATTGAATTTTATCGTAACAACATCCACGATCTGGCTTTATCAATAGCAGCCAGCTTACTAAGAATCGTTCAATTGTGCAATTTGTTTGAGAAACTTTTTATCTTTTAAAAATTACGACAAAAAACATACGTTGAATTATTACCAACGTATGTAATTACTTTCAGGCAAAAATATCGCCTCTTTTTTTCTTCTCACATTCATTCCACACTTGTAAAATTATCCTGTTGTAATCTTAAGGTGATTCATTTAAATGTAGTTAAAAACAGGTAATGAATAATTTAATAAAGAAGCGTAAAATAAAAACATAAGAATATAAAATTGCATAATATTTTTCTCGAGAATACTAGCGTCTGCTGCATGATGTTGATGAGTGTGAAACTTGTTCTTCCCCGTTATAGTCGAGACTTCATTAGTATTATATATATAGGATTCGTATATCAGTTATAAAATCATCAGTTTTATTTATTTTTTTTTTTAATGAATATGTATTTTTATAATCTCATCCTCAACAGGAATAGTATAAGTCGATACATTGATTTATGAAATGTTACATTTTATTACAAATAATTATGGTTATAACAAGTACAATAATGATTTGATGAAGTTTCACAGCTTGGTATCAATACTAACAATCGTAACTAACAAGCTAAGGGTAGCTCGCAAAAGAATGCAAATTTATCGCGGCAATCCACGTCGTCCATGCCGCCTTGACTAAGCACGGCCCCGCAATTTTGACGATTTTCAAAATTGTCCGGCTGTCCGCCCCAATAAGTCGGCGACCAATGGGAATAGCCGGTCGAAAATAGCGACTCCCCGAATATCGTTACCCAATCGCCCTCCTCGTACATGTCGTGAATACCGAGCAGAGCTTCTTCCGTGTTTAAACCTCCTTTTATTTTTGTATCCGCTTTTCTCAACATTTCCACAAGAGCCTGAAATAATTAACAAACAATTTTTTAAAGATTAAAGTTATTTGAAAATTGTTATCGAAGACATTTTTTTTTTTTTTTTTTTTTTTTTTTTCTAGTCATTTTTAATAAGTAAATGGTAATGAATGAATTTTTTCAAACCACAAAAAATTTTAAACGAACGATTATTTTTATCATCGAATGAGATAAAAAAAAAGTATCAACGCTCCAAAGAAATTTCCGAGATAAAAAACGATGGTTCTCTTCCCTTCTCGGAAATGAAACGATCGGCAAGTAAACAAAGTAAACATTATTTATCATCTTAATTTAACTTCGCGAAATTTATTATCCCAGAATACTTACAGCTTCCTCGGCCTTGGAGTTGATGATAGCCAGATGCGCACTTTCCTTATCGCATACTTTTCTCGCGTCGTTCCAAGACTTGGCATTGATGTGCAACTTGTAAGAACCGATTCCAGGTATGTTAACGTAATCTTCCTTAAATGCTGGATCTTCCGTTGGCGCGGCTTGGCATTGGCATGTTGCACCACCAGATCCACGATTGGTCAATACTTGTACCCCGATGGTCTCCTTTTTCGTGCACAATTTCAGGCTCAACAAGTTGCCGGATATATTAGCCGAGACGGTTTGACATGCCGATTTTTCCAGCAGTCCGGTTATCGCAAAGATTAAATAAAATTTACGCCACATTTTTTTAGTATTTCTTTTTTGAAAAGATACGATAGCTGCGTGAGCGATTACGGAATAACTGCAATTGGAAAAGTTCGGTTCGATTCGATTATTTAAGTACATTTATTTTATTTTATCGCGATGAATAATCATCTTTAAAAATTTATGTTTCGAATTTACTATCATCGTGTTTATTTATAATAATAAAACGAAGTAAAACGATTACGATAAAATAAAATATAAAATAATACTGTTAATATCGACGATATGTTTATTTTCTATTTTATTTTAAATATGGTTTTGTATCGATTCCATCAATCAACTCCTTATTGGTGCATTTATGATTGAGCACACCGGTTTCCGCGTTTCGCTATGTACTTAACTAACATATGTAACCGCGTAAGGATATACATTGAACAACTAATTATTATCAATAAACGTTATCAAAGTCAATTTTTATAATCGCACTTTCCCTATAAATATAAAGGATTTTTTAAGTTTGTTTTGTTGCGCAGCGTAAATCGAATCAATATAAAAATATTTCTATCTCAATTACATCGATAATAATATTTGTAGCTTTCAAATTTTCCGGATAATTGTCGTAGTCACGTTGTATCGATTTGTTTTCCCGTTTATCTATATACACGTACTTAAAACTGAGAAAAATTTAATCGATTTACGGTGATAATTAATAGCGTTGTTTCTCCAATGCAAAACGGTAATACGTAAAATAATGCGAAACTCTTGTGACAATGAACGTCAACTACACCAAGTTGATAAACCAAAGCGTAACAAATTTTATTATTATCTTTGTTATACGGCAGTCTATCCTTATATGTTTTTGATCGATTTGCATAACCGATTTTATAGAAAGAATCTTCAAATACAATAATCCATTGCTTTTATTTAAAATATTTATTTTCAAATAATCTTCTTTCGTATTAGCGGCGTTTGTTGTTACATCTCTTAAAGTATTTAAGATGTTTTAAAGAACCTGTGAAAATTAAAAAATTTATCGATGCAAAAAGATTAGTAATTTTTAATTTTAAGAATTCTTGAGACGCAAAACAGACGAAATTGTTCAGCAGTTGAATCGATAATATCGATAATAACTTACAGTTTCTTCGGTACGAGAATTTATAGTAACCAAATGCTCATTATCCTTCTTACGAATTTTTCCGTGCGTCATTCCAGAATTTAACCTTAGTGTGTAGTTTGTGTAAATTACATCATTTGATTTTTCTTAAATTTGAATCACTATTATATTACCATTTATGCGCAATTCGAAATCTATCTAATTTTTTAACTGTGCGAATAATAGAAATTAATTGTAAACAATCATTAAATCAATAATAAAAATATCATATTACATCGTTTAGGTTAACTTGTATCGCATCGATTATTTAAAACTGCAAATTACGGTAACAGTTTAAAAAAGGTTGATTGGGATAAATTTTTAACGTATTTATAACATACACAAGAATACCTTGTTTATAAAATATGAAATTTTTGTTTAATATTGTAATTATAAACGGTTAGAATAGCGGTGACAAATTAAATGAAATGATACATTAATCCGTTTGCATTACTTAAATACGAAGTGCACGATTATAAAAATACGAAATCATGTTATGAGTTACAGGGATAATAATAATCATGATGTACAGACCAATAAGAAATCAATTAATAGAGATTTATTACGATCGATGAATAATTTTCTATATATTAAAATTACATTTCATTTGAAATTAAAAATAACGATGATCGCATGGAAATCCTAAAATTTACTATCGTACACTTTATTATAATAAAATGCATAATATACATCAACGGTAATTGTATTTAGTGTACATAAACCGTTATATTATGCAAATAACACAATCGTTTCTGAATGAAAATTAATAATTATTTTAAATTATTTTATTATCACTATACATTTTACTCGATTTATTATGAGACGGCACAAATTTCCAAGCGTAAAAAATAATTTTATCGAATAATCAAAAATAAATTTTCTATATATTTAATTGTAGATAAAATGTAATGCGTCGAAAATCTATAATTTTGACTTTTGAACAAGCAACTCAATTTCCAGCTACTAATTATCGAGTCTATATCTTGTCGCACAATTTTTTAATGAATTTTTTTCTCTCGACGATAATATATAAATTTTTCTTTTCTTATCTCACTTAGTTTCGAATACTCACTCAATCTGGAAGGGAATAAAATAATATCGATCGTTATCGCGCACAACTTTTAATATCACCGGACATTATTTAACAAAAATCACGATATATCGAAATGAAATTTCTCAGTTGCCGTGAGATGAAGACTCGAGATACGAACGAAGTCAAAACATACACTAACCTCGAATACCGGTTTCCGCGTTTCGCTTCTACGTTATATCGCGCGAAGGATAAAGTCTTTTTGCTTGCGCGCGCGCGCGCCATACGAGTAATCAGCTTCTCCCACTTTTAAAGCAAAAGACTCTGCTCTGTAGCGATGACGAGTAGTCGAGGAATGCCTTGCCACATGCGATAATTGAATACAACGTCGGAGGATTGTATGCAGATTATGCTGTTAAGTTTTCCACATTGTTCGTGAGAAAAATTTAAAAAATGTAATCTTACGACTTTTTTTTTCCATATTTCAGGTGAATATAAATCGATGCATTCTATATTCATCGAATAAATGGTAATACTCGTCGAAAAATTTTTCGAATTGAATTTTTTTAGGTATTCGCTAAATAGAGTTCATAGATTGACACTGATTTTCCTTGGATAAGTACAATGCGTTAGCTACATGCAGAATTCCTTTCATTATAACAAAATATTAATCATGTCCATCAAGTTAGCCCCGCCATTTTGTCTTTAAAAAAAAAAAAGAAAAAGTTGTGCTGAATTGTGCTCAACTTGTGCTATAGTGTGCCGTAAATAAAAAAAATTAATTTCTAAAATTTTGATTTTTACGGCCAAAATTAATTTTTCGAAACTCTTTTATTCTGTTAAAAACAAAATGGCGGGGCTAACTTAATAAACACTTGTCTTGTAGCGTTTATTACATAACTTTAATTTTTCGATATTACCATAATTAATTTTATGTGAAATGCATATAGTTTTATACCACTTTATATTAAAAGTTTTTTTAAAAGCGAGACTTATAAAGGCTTTTTATGGCCCAAATGATTGAAAACTGCAATGATTTATTATCTTGACGTGGATCTGTTAATCGGCAATTACAACCTAAAAAATAAACAATTAAAAATCACCTCGGCAATTATTTAGTAGTTACAAAATAAAAATTATTTTAGTTACATTGACTACAAAATATAGTAAAATTAACGTTATTAAAAGTTGAATCAACAAATAAATAACAGAATAATAATTCAATTTTTTTAATAATTTCAACTGCGCTTATACATTAAAAAAAAAAAAATTGTAAACGAGTAGTTAAATTAACTTAATTTTTTAAGTTTAATTTACCAGAAAAGGCTTCTCAGTCTAACTCAGAAAAATAGTTAAAAAACACCTCGACTATTTTGTGGTAGTTATAAGTAACAATCATCATAGTTACGGAGACTATTATAAATATAGTAAAAGTAACTAATTAATAACGTACACTGAGAAGAGATTACTAGAATGAAGTGAAGAATAGAATCATTTAAAAAATTAAATAAAAATTATATTTTTACAAAGTTATACTACATGGGCTGAAAAGTCCCGGGATTTTTCAATAGGCGACACCACTAGAAAATGAACATGATTCATTTCAAGAGGTTCATCTGTCACTAGTTTATGTGTGAAGTTTCATGATATTTCGTTCATTTGTTTACAAGCTACAGTCGTTTAACTTCCGCTACCTTCGCTTTCGTGAAGAAAATGGAAAAACAGAAATATCGCATCTCGATCAAACATTGTTTTTTGATGGGAAAAACTCCTGAACAATCAATGAAATGGTTGCAGAAATGTTATCCCACATCTGCTCTTTCGAGAACAACACTTTATCGGTGGTTTAGTGAATTTAAAATGGGTCGTACAAGTACCGAAGACACGCCTCGCTCTGGAAGGCCAAAAGAGGCTACGAATGAAGAAATCTTAAAGCAAGTGCATCGAATCGTTTTGAATGATCGTAAAGTGAAATTGCGCGAGATAGCTGAGTCCGTTGGCATCTCAAAAGAACGGGTGGGATATATTTTGCACGATGTTTTGGACATGAAAAAGCTATCCGCGCGATGGACGCCGCGTTCGCTGACCGTCGAACAAAAACAGCAGCGCGTTGATGATCAAACGGCCGGTTTAGCGTTGTTGCAGCGTAATCGAGCGGACTTTTTTCGACGTTTTGTGACGATGGGTGAAACGTGGATCGATTACCATACGCCTGAGTCCAGCAGGCAGTCTGCAGAGTGGCTGAAAAGCCACGAAAGCCGACCAAAGCGGCCAAAAGACCAACGCTCGGCCGAGAAGGTTTTGGCCTCCGTTTTTTGGGATGTGCATGGCATAATCTTCATCGATTACCTGCAGAAGAAAAAAACAGTTACCGGAGAGTATTATGCAGCGTTATTGGACAAACTAAACGACGAAATAAAGAAAAAACGACCCCATATGGCGAAGAAAAAAGTTCTGTACCATCACGATAACGCACCGTCACACACGTCCTTGGAAGCGAATGCCAAATCGGACCAATTACGATTCAAATTGGTTGCTCACCCACCGTATTCTCCAGATTTGTCCCCCAGCGATTATTATCTGTTCCCAAACCTCGAGCGGTGGCTCCAGGGAAAGAGATTCACATCGAATGAGGAAATCATCGCGGAAACCGAGGCGTATTTCGAAGGCTTGAACGTTTCGTACTACAGAAAGGGCATCGAAATGTTGGAAAATCGCTATACTAAGTGTATCGCCCTTGAAGGCAACTATGTTGAGGAATAAATATAACATTGCCCAAAAAACGCTTGTTTTCATTAAAAATTCCGGGACTTTTCAGCCCATGTAGTATATAAATATTAAATAAAATGTAACTATTAAAACATAATAACAATGACGATATTCTGCTGTTAATATACCTTAAACGTAATTAACATAACAATTGTAAATAGTTTAGAGCATTAAAAATCATAGCTGTCAGTCACATAAAATGATAGTTACGTTCCCTACTCTAAGATAGTAGATTTAATTTTCATATGCAACCATAACAACATAATTAAAATAATTATATTCTGTTGGTTAATATACCTAAAATTTAGTTACAATAATAATCAAAAATAGTTCAGTATATTAAAAATCTTAGTTTTCACAAACGAGAAATGATAGTTGAGTTTACTACTCTAACGTAGTACATTTAATTTAAATTTTTAACTAATTCAATATAGTAACGATGACTGTACAGTATGCGTTGATATAACTAAATATAGTCAATTTTTCAATAATTATAGTAAAGAATTCCAAAATTTAATAATTGTCTCCTTATAGTTATTTTTACTATGGACTTTTTACTCAGTGTACGTATCGCAATAATTACATTAATATATAATACAGGTATAAAATAATAATTAAAAAACAATGTTAATTACCCAGTATTCCTTATATAAACTTATATATTCATTTTAAAAATTTTTCGTAAGTTAAAGTTCCTCTGATCATCCTGATTTTTAACAGAGTCTTCCGCTGCTTGTGAAAGCTGTATCTTATTGGGATGATCAGGAGAAGGCGATGGAAAACATTCCTGCATTTTCTTAAATAAAAATTTATTACGCAATATAAAGATTACACATACACTTACAAAAGCTAAATAAAAGTAAATATATCCATACATTACACTGTTTAGCTCGCATTTCAGTTTTACAATACCAACTGGAGTCGTCACACTGTGGTAGAATTCCGCATTCGATCTGGTAATAAAAAGAAGTTTGTAGCCAATAATCAGTAATTATATATCTTTATTACCAAGTTGCCTTTCATATTTTATGTTAAAAAATTAAAATATATCGTAGGAATCAATTAGCTTAAACATGTACATTAAATCATTACTATTACTTAAAATATATATAACAATTTTTTAGGAGTAATATTTAATATGTAGAATTATAAAGGGTTATAATTTCTTAATTAAACTCGAATAATTATATCTATTAAAAGGAAAAAGAAAATAATAACCTTAGTCCAATGTAGTGCGATGATCGCAATTAGTAACAGTACCAATAAAATTTTCATTTTAATTACTTTAGTAGTTTTTAAACGATGTACTTACAATCAACTTAAGTTTGCGAATTAATAAAAATTTTGGTAATGGCTTCACTATATATACTTAATCGCGTAAAAACACTTGTAGCGCGTGGTCTTATCTTTATTATATTTGTAGATCATATAAAATTATCATTAATTATTTGAATGTGGAACATTCTAAAATTTAACTATTACTCGTAAATAAACATGAGGGAAAACTGAAAATTTTTTTTTCATATAATTTAATTTGTTATACATAAAATTTCATTTCTTTCGAACAAATTTAATAAAAAATTAACTTCAATATGCCTCTACTAATAGTTTGTAAAATTTTAATTTTAAATTGCCTGATTAATTAAAAAAAAAAAACCACAATATTTGAGAAATAAGTAATAACTGCAAAATAAATGTAAATAAATCGCAGTCTACTTATCATAAGAACGTTGACGGATATTATACAATAAGAGACGGAATATTGTACAATAAATATTACACTCTGCTCGCCGTAGTAGGGTACATTTTTTTCTTTATTCTTAAGTGTCTTGTAGCGTTTATTATAAAACTTTAATTTTCCGACATAAGCATAATTAATTTTATGTAAAATGCATGTAGTTGTATACCACTTTATAGAAGAAATTTTTTAAGAATAAGTATTATAAAGGTTTTTTATGGTTCAATCAATTGAAAACTGCAATGAGTTATACATTTTTCAAGTTTATCGCAATAATTACATTAATATATACTACAGGTATATAACAAAAATTAATAAACAATGTTAATTACACAGTTCCACAGACTTTTTATCTATTAAAACAATAACGCCTTCTATGATCAAGATCTGGCGACCTTGGTACACGAACGTTATCTCTGGAAAAAACCGGTGAAAAAAATTCATCTATTTTCTCAAATAAAAATTTATTGCGCGATATTAAAATTACACATAAACTTACTAAAGCTAAGTGAAAGAAACATCATACCTTACAAGAATGAATTTTTTTTTAATTGTGACAATATCCATTAAGGTTTTGACATCGTGAAGCTTTTTGTTTCACTTTACATTCGAACAGCTAATTAAATAAAAAAAGAATTTCACCGATGAACAATAATTATACTTCTCATGAGTAAGGTGCCATTCACATTTTATAAACTTAGAGAAATTCTATCGTAAAAATTACTATATTTGATGATATCCTGACGACGTACCTCGAAAATAATTATTTTTCTTATTTATGTAGAATTTTTTACTAGCGTTCCTATAACATTTATAATTTGGCATTTTAATTTTTACTATTTAATGTAGGATAAATTAAAATAAATAAAATTTACTTATATTGTATTTAAATGTTACTATAAATTGAAACAAATTTTTTATATAATGCAGCATATTTCACTATTTACAGTAGTAAAATTTATGAATAAACGTTTTGCTTTTAATAAAAATAATAGTAAAAATTATAATTTACAAAACAATATACCGCAGCGCGCATAGGCACAGGCGGCGCGCGCAGCCTTTCATTTGTCTTTCGTGTGAAAACGAATGCGTACTTTTTAGGTTAGCGTATTTTGATTACTTTAATTGTTTAGCTTAATAAAATATACGTCAGATGGCTACATGAATGTTGTGCTTTCTCGCAAGTGACTGGCGATATTCTCGATTAGCGAGAAGCCGAGCTGTATTCGCGTCGCGTCCGCGAATTTTAATTTTCTTTGAACCGTCATGGCGTCGTGTCCGCGACCCTGCAATTTTCTGAGCCGTTTCCGCATCGCGTCTGCGATCGAAATCCTCGACACCGCGCCTTTTTGCACCCGCAAATCAAAATCGGAAGTATTTTTGTTTTTGTTTTTTTGTGTTTTTTTTTTTTTTTTTAAACCGTGACGGATTTGCTCTACCGATTAAGTTAAAAGTTACGTCAGCATTTCTTTTCGTTTCATTTTACCTTCCGTCCATCCTTTTTCCCCCTTCCTTAGCGCAGTCGGGTTTACTCGACGTTCACCATAGTGAACACCCACCAACCCGACCAGCGTTGAATTTTCATCGGCTATTAAATAGATGAATTTTCATTTCATACACTTACTATATAATGTTATATCTATTTGTTTTTGTAAGAAAGGCACAAACATGTTTATTTTAACTGACAAAGTTCATAAAGGGTCCGTCAAGTATGGTTTTAGTTAAAGTTTTTAATAGAAAATAGAAAATAAACGTAATATCGATGTAGTTATATAATTTATGCAGAGAATTTGTTGACAATGGCTATGCCGTAGGACTGTTCATATATTATAAGAAAAGGATCTTAAAATTTAAAAAAACATATTCGACAATACATAATAAATTTCAATACTTTCGTGCGTGTAGAATTGATTGAAAATAATATAATTCATATCCGCATCAAGTTTAATTAGTATTTTATAGATGTAAGAAATTATTAAACAAGTATTATAAGATTCTATAATAATTAGGTTATTGTCAGCCATGACTCATACTTGGCATATATACGAGGGCGGTTCAATAAGTACCCGTGTTAGAAATAGACACCATTTTTTCAAAAAATTTTTTTTTATTTTTCAACATAGTCCCCTTTTAGAAAGATACACTTCTCCCAACGTTCCTGCCATTTTTTTAACCCCTCCAAAAAATAGGATTTGTCGAACTCTCCAAAATACGCCTCTGTCTCGGCGATGACTTCCTCGTTTGAGCTAAATTTTTTTCCCGCGAGCCATTTCTTCATATTAGGGAACAAGAAAAAGTCGCAGGGAGCCAGACCGGGTGAATACAGGAGGTGCGGCAGCAATTCATAACGCAATTCATGCAGTTTATCAGCGACAACTCCGGATGAATGTGCTGGTGCGTTATCATGGTGAAACAGCACCTTCTTTTTCGCCAAATGCGGTCGTGTCTCCTTCAATTTTTTGTCGAAGCGGTCCAATAACTCACTGTACTATTGTCCAGTGATCGTTCTTCCTTTTCCTAAAAAATCCATGAGGACGACGCCGTTCGCATCCCAAAAAATCGTCGCCATGACCTTTCCGGCCGATGGGACCGTCTTTGCCTTCTTTGGAGCAGATTCACCGGGAGAAATCCATTGTTTTGATTGTTGCTTAGTTTCTGGTGTGTAATGATGAATCCAGGTTTCATCAACGGTGACAACTCGACGCAAAAACTCCTTCGGATCTCGCTTGAATTGCTCCAAACACTGCTTCGAAGTTAACAGCCGCATCCGCTTGTTGTCCACCGTGAGCAATCGCGGCACCCATCGGGCCGACAATTTTTTCATCACCAACTTATCATGTAAAATATTAATTGCCGTTCCGGTCGACACACCTACGGCCTCTGTTACTTCGCGCACTTTCGTTCGTCGATCAGCGAGAATCATGTCGTAGACTTTTTGAATGATTTCCTCGGTAACCACGTCTGCCGGGCGTCCTGGTCGCTCCTCATCAAAAACGGATGTTCGCCCACGTTTAAATTCGTTGAACCGATATCTAACTGTGGTCATAGATGACGAAGTGACCCCATAAACAGCATCCAACTATGCTTTTATCTCATCGCATTTTTTTCCATCCAAAAACAAAAAGCGAATTACCGAACGATACTGCTCTTTTTCCATCTTAGCGAAAATCACGAAACACGTCTTACTCGAATGGCTGCCAAATCCAAACTACCCTATCAATCAGTCTGAAATTTGTTTTACCGTCGTTTGATAGATAGCAGCACACGATGATAATACCAACTTTCCTCAGGAACGCCCTCTGTCGTCAAACACGGGTACTTATTGAACCGCCCTCGTATATATATATATATATATATATATATATATATATATATATTTTTTTTTTTTGTAAAATGGTTTTTATGGGTAAAATTATCATTAATTGTTTGAACGTGAAATATTTTAAAACTAAACTATGCAATAAACATGAGGAAAAAATAAAAATTTTTTTTTATATAATTAAATTTGTATTACATAAAATTTCGTTTCTTTCAAACAAATTTAATAAAAAGTAAACATAAATAATATGCTTCCCCTAATGGTTTTTAAAATTTTATTTTTCATTGCCTAATTAAAAAAAAACCCCACAAAATGTGAAAAATAATTAATAATTGGAAAATAGATGCAATAAGAGACGTAATATTACAAAATAAATTTTACACTCTGCTCGCTGTAGTGCAATACATTTTTTTCTTTATTCTCAAGTGTCTTGTAGCGTTTAGTACACAACATTAATTTTTCGACAATAACATAATTAATTTTTATTACATCAATATATATTATAGGTATATAACAAAATCTTTGGTAGTCGGTGAAAAACATTTATCCTTTTTCTGAAATAAAAATTCATTGCGCAATATTAAGATTACACATAAGCTTAATAAAACTAAATGAAAAAACAAGATTTCTATACGTTACACTTTTCAGCTCGCTTTTTATATCGATAATAACAATCTTCGTCTTTACACGGTAGAAGATATTTACATTTGATCTGTCAATAAAAAACAAGTTTGTTGCCAACGAACAGTAATTATAACTTCATTATCAAGTTGCCTTTTATATCTTATCTTGAACAATTGAAATATATTCTAGGAATCAATTAGCTTAAACATGTACATTAAATCATTACTATTATTTAAAATATATATAACAATTTTTTAGGAGTAATATTCAATATATATTATTATGAAGGGTTATAATTTCTTAGTGAAATTCGAATAATTATATCTATGAAAAGGAAAAAGAAAATAATAACCTTAGTCCAATGTAATGCAATAATTGCAATTAGTAATAGTACTAATGAAATTTTTATTTAAATTAAATTAGTAATTTATAAATGAAATATTAGGTGTAGTAAAAAGTAATCGATTATTTTTCCAATAGATGGCTTTAGTAGTCTGTATCTCCCGTTGTAAAAGTGCGATCGGGTTACACTAGATGGCGTTAGAAAGATAAGATTTCGTACTAAAAAAGTTTCTGATACAGTCTTGTGATTGCTTGACTCAGTATTTTTTCAGCACACGTCAAAGATGGACACCAACAAAGAGAAAATACGCCATATTTTACAGTTTTTCTTCGATAAAGGCGAAAACGCAAGCCAGGCAGCTGAAAATGTGAATAGTGTTTATGGTCCTGATACTGTAACAGCCAATCACGCGCAATTTTGGTTTCATCGATTCCGTTCCGGTAATTTTGACGTCAAAGATGCACCACGCTCTGGAAGGCCAATTGTCGAAAATTTCGATAAAATAATGGAAATTGTCGAGTCCGACCGTCACGCAAGCACTGTTCGATTACCCAGGAGCTAAACATTGCACAAAAAACCGTTTGGAACCACTTAAATAAGGCTGGATACAAAAAGAAGTTCGATGTATGGGTGCCACACGAGTTATCGCAAAGAAACCTCATGGACCGAATTTCCATCTGCGAATCGCTGCTGAATCGCAACAATATCGATCCATTTCTGAAGCGGATGGTTATTGGTGATGAAAAGTGGGTCACTTACGACAACGTCAAGCGACAACGGTCGTGGTCAAATCGCGGTGAGCCGGCGCAAACGGTGGCCAGGCCAGGATTGACACTCAGGAAGGTTTTGCTGTGTGTTTGGTGGGACTGGCAGGGAATCATCTACTATGAGCTGCTCCCCTTCGGCCGAACTCTTAATTCAGACCTGTACTGTCAACAATTGGACCGTCTAAAAGAAGCAATCGCCCAGAAGCGGCCAGCTTGGCCAATAGGAGAGGAATTGTGTTCCATCAGGACAACGCCAGGCCGCATACATCGATAGTGACTCGCCAGAAGCTCCGGGAGCTTGGTTGGGAAGTTCTTATGCATCCACCTTATAGTCCGGACCTGGCACCAAGTGATTACCACCTGTTCCTGTCTATGACGAATGATTTTGCAGGTGAAAAATTCGCCTCAAGAGAAGATTGTGAAAATCGACTGTCCCAGTTTTTTGACAATAGGGACAAGGGTTTCTACGAGAGAGGCATTATGAAATTACCTCCAAAATGGCAACAAGTTATCAAACAAAACGGTGCATATTTGACCTAAATCGTATCATTCTATCTATGCTAAATAAAACCTTCAATTTAATGCAAAAATAATTGATTTCTTTTTACTACACCTAATACAAGCCAGAAATTCTGTGGGGATACATTTACTACCGTTCGTAATGTTAGGATTGCGAACTGCGTACAAAAACTTCAAAGCTTCGCCAGCCGAATTATTTTTTTTTTTTAAAGACAGAATGGCGGGGCTAACTTGATAGACATTATTAATCAAGTTTTACAAAGAGTCCAATTAGTATACAAAATTTTTGTTAATTACTCGAAGCGTTGAAGCGCACATCCTTGCTGCAAGCAGTTTTGAAAAACAAGAACGAGGACAACAAGTAACGAATTAGAATTTCCGTTTTTCTTTGCTACTTGTCCCGAATCAATTATCCTTCGAGTAAGTCGGAGATAGCTGTACGGTTGTGTGCTCTGACTGTCTTACGTACAAGACGTCATAACAGACGCCGTTGGCGTGAGAAAGTGCAGAGACTGCATCTCGTTTCTTTTTTGAATTGCTATTTTATATTTACCTTCTCTACTATGCGAAAAAATTTTGAGTATTTTTCTCAAGATTGAAAAAACATCTATGTGTGTGTGGGAAAAATATACCGCAACTGTCTTTAGTTAAGTGGCTATTATGATTTGCCTATAAAAAATGGCCCCGTAAAAAATCAAACCTTATAGGCTAAAGAAAAATGTTCATATTTTCTTACTTCTTTGAAAGTAATAGTAATATTTTAAAATTACGTCATTGGAAAATTTCATCCAATATTTGTGACGCAATAACATGCAACAATTTTCGATTAATTATGGGTTTAAATGAATGGTATATTAAAATAACAAAAACATAAGCGTCATTTTCAGATTCACTCTAATACGCGTATGCCAATTACTTTATTATACTCATAAAGGTGTGTAAAAATTTTTAGTACGCGGTGGCAAAATCTAATTTTCTCGTTTTTTTTTCGCGCGAAATTTTTTGATTTTGCGTTCTGCGAGCCAACACGGCGACGGAAATAATGGACTGCCGCGACGATTTAAGGTTGGCCGTCTCGTAAAAGTGCATCGATATCGCTGATTTTAATTAAAAGTCCTGGAAATATCGATGAAAATTCATTTTGGTTTATATTAGCGAAAATTTTTAATATCACCGAGTTTTTCGAAAAAATTATAATTTTTCATTGGCACTTTGAAGAATTTTACTAACGCTTTGTCGAATGGTTTTTATTAGAGTTTATTTACATACATATGTAATATAATTAAAATTTAGTAAAAATTTTACGTTTTACAGTGCGATAAAAAGTTCAGAGCATGTACAATACTACAATATAGTATAGTATCACTGAAACTTAGATCATCAAATATTAGTCTCGCAAACTGCATGACTTCAATGAATTCGCTGCTGCAAATGAAATATCGTTCTAGTTTACAATGAAAGTAACGAATAAATGTTTGAGATTTGTGAAGATTTTTAAGTAAATTTAATAAATATCCTTTAATACTAGGCACTTTTTACTAATAAATGCATGATTAAATAATAATCTCATTGATACAATAAGCATCAAGTACTGTTTATAAAATGGTTTTATTTTTCTTTTTTAATTTTACGCGAACAAAGAAATATATAGTATTCACTACTGTGCGCAATCATTCAATACTCAGTATTTTAATCGCTTTAATAATTTCATAAATTGATTGCAAAATTTGCATGATTACAAAAGATTGTTAATTATAAATTTCTGTGTGTTATTAATTAATTTTTTTTTTTGTTCAATGACTATTGAAATAAATTGTTTTCAAAATTTTTATAAACACAAATTTATTGTTTGATTTTAATAAAATACATTAATTTACAATGAATTATCGGGCACATATATTAAAATTATTTTATCGCGATTCATTTATAAATTAAAAATGAACATAGTTCATTGACCGATAATACATTCGAACGTTATACATTTCATCGTGTCTAAATAAAATAATTCAACTTGAGATAAAAAAAAAAAAAAAAATTCTACTCTAACCGTCACAACTGACTGGCATCTCGCAAAAGAACGCGTATTTATAATCGCAATTGACGTCGTCCATGCCACCACTTAGAACCAAAGCGCCGCAATCTTGATTGTTATAATTATCCGGCTGACCTGACCAATCCGTCGACCATTTAGCGTAACCGGCCGAGTATATCGAGTCGCCTATTACGGTAAGCCATTCTCCCTCTTGAAAGAGATCGTGTGTGCCGATGAGAGCTTCGTATTTGCTTACCTCGTTCCTTATAGCGTCTTTTTTTTTGTGAAACAAATTCAGCAACACCTGATAAATAAATCAATTTTTTAGATTAAAATTTTTTTATTAAACGTTGCACTAGCGCATAACAGAGTTGTCCACTACGGAATTTTTCATAAAAATATTTATATATCTATAATTTTTCCTTACTTGCTCTTCTGCTAACGAGTTAATTACGACGAGATGTGCATTCTCCTCCTTGCAGATCTTTCGCGCGTCGTTCCAAGTCTTTGCGTCGGTGTGCATTTTGTGATATCCAATTCCAGGCGTATGAACGTAATCCTCGTGAGCGTTAGGTGGATTCGTGTAACCGCTTTGACATTTGCACGACGTGTCGTCGTTCATATCGCCCAGTATTTGAACCGATAAGGTTCTGTTACCCTCGCATAAATGAAAATTCATTTGCTTGCTTAGCGACGCCGATAAGTGCATCTTACTTATGAATAAAATAACGATGAGATGTACGATCAAAAGGCGCATTGTTCATCAATTGAAATTCTCCTGATTTTTAATAATTTTATCCGTAAAACGATAAAATGATAGAAAAATTTTTGACTTATAATTTATAAGTACTTTGTTTTTACACTTTACTGTTTTCGCTCCTCAACAAAATATAACTGTGAGAAAACTTTTGATTCAAGTTTATATTAAAATCTGAGGAAACACTAATACTAATGATAATAACATTGATAACCTTAGGTTAAAGTCATCAAGACTACTACAAATTTTTTGTGGTTATGCAAACGATTAGAAAGTATATAAAAAAAAATACGAAAACTTTAATATTTTAAATCGTAATTTACTCTGTAACATGATTTTTGCACAATAGTGTAAAATTAACGTGTACCTTTCTTTCGCGTTGAAAAATCGACCGTGTTAACAATAGTTATAAAACTATTTTATCGAAAAGAATTTGCTTAAATTTTTTAATCATTTTTAAACACAACTTGATTTATTTTACTAAATTTAGCGGTCCATATTTTCATAAAACTCGAATCAATCAATCATTTTAAATTTTAACTTGTAAATACTGATTTTTTTCGATGACTACGCTGTAATATTTGTTTGCATAAATAAGTTTTTTTTTTTCCTCGATTTGCTCTTCATCATCGCACAGAGATTGTATATTTTAAATAAAAACGATACTGCCCGATGAGAAAGTTTTGATGAAAATAAAAAATGAAATGCTTTTATGATAATTTTGTGAAAAAAAAAAATTTATTCGAGTAAGAAAATTATAAAAAAATATATTTTCATTTCTACGTTCAATTATATTTTTATTGTAAATTTAAATCATTATTGTTTAAATAAGATATACAATGTTGATGTATTCGTATTAATTACTCTATTAGATTATATAGCTCAGTGATTCTTCTTCTATCAGATAAGAATCTTAAAATTTTAAAATAAAAGTTTCAACATTATAATTTTTTATCAAAGTCTACAGCTTCAATTGGTCGTACAAGAATGTATAGACAAAGTATTGAGATCCAACAGATGAGATGAAAAATCTTAAAGTATGCATAAAAAATAATATATATATATATATATATATATATTTTTTTTTTTTTTTTTTTATATTAATATATTTAATACTTTACAATTGCCTCTATAAAGTTGACAATGACTTATCAAACTAAAATTATCTTAGGTAAAAAGGTACCGAGTATAAATATAATATCAATGTATAATATAAGTCATGGGTAGCTCGCAGAAGAACGCGAAAGGTACGTTGCAATTGACGTCGTCGAGTCCGCCCTCTTTGAGAAAGCCGCCGCAGTTCTGGCTGCCGCCGCCGTTGTCGGGCTGGCCGCCCCATTTGTCCGACCAGACGGTATAGCCGGTTTTGAATAGCGACTCGCCGAGGATGGTCACCCATTCGCCCTCCTTGTAAAGATCGTGAATGCCGACGTAAGCGAGGTCGACGTACGAGGCGCCCTTAACCAAACCCGAGTTCGCGAAGATCTTCATTAACACCTGCGGGAATGAGATTCGTTGGGCGATTTTTTTTTTTTTTTTTTAATCATACATATACATAAAAAATAATTTGTTCACAAAAATGGCTCAAGTACATCGATAAAAGAATTAGCTTGAATCAAGGTAATATTTTTCTTTAAAATGATTTTCTTTGTTCAAATTATTTTTCTGTGTTAAAATTAAGAAATTATAAATATCGTTTAAAGATTAATTTTCCTTTATTATAAACTATTTAACATAATTAAAAAAAAAAAATAATTATTAGCAAGACAAAGCCAGTCATATACGAGCAAGATAACACAACTCACATGAGCCTCGGTAAGCGAATTGACGATAGCCAAGTGTCCACCCTCTTCGTTGCACATTTTCCTCGCGTCGTTCCAATTCGCGGCGCGAGTGTGTAACTTGTGGGCGCCGATACCCGGACTATACTTGTAATCGTCGCGCGAGGTCGCCGCGGTGTGACTCGGACCAGCGTGACAGACGCACGTCATACCGTGAATCAATAAATTCGGCATTTTGTCCGTTTGAGGAATTTGTCGATCGATCACCGTCGGCGACGTTGCGTTACGCGATTCACAGGGACACAGGCTGATTTCCGTAGTCGTCGATGGTGTTGTCTCCATTGGCTGTAGAGTAGCCGCTTCGATGCCGATGATAAAGATTGCCAATACGTGGACGAGATGTTGTTGTTTCATGTTGCTTCTAGGCTGCATTTGAAACGATGAAAGAGAGCTTTTATTCGCTGAAGATTTAGTTAAAATCTATAAAGTTATTTATTTAAAAAAGTATAAAAGCGGTTAAATAATATCTATATATGAAAAAGAAAACATTCAATATCACAAGTAAACGTTTAAAATTTTCACTATATCCGTTACAATTTCGTTTAACTTTGAAAAATCGAAGCTATTCGTTGATAAAATAAAATTCACAAATATACACGATAAAAAATACGCTACTTTTTCAATAAGCCAAAAACAAAAGAAAAAAAAAAAGGAAAAGAAAAAGCAAGAACCTTTGTAAATTTACTATCGATCGATCGTCAATTTGTGAATACAATATTTGCGAGCAAAGATATTGAATTTAACCAAGAGCAATGCGCGCAGCTCGCTGGAGGATCGTAGACTGAGAGGACGGAAGCTTTCATAAAGCTGACTTTGAGCCGTGGCTCCCTGGAACAACAGTGACGTAGGTACGTACCTACCCGAAAAGATATGCGTCTCTTCTTCTCCGCGCCTCTTTCTCCTCTCTCTCTTTTTTTTATTTGAACTTGGATTTCATCGTGGGATATAAGTTTGCTCAAGTTTATCGTTTCTGGGGCTACTTTATATCGTTGTACTAATTTTCAAAACAAAATTATTATTTGACGACATTGGAAAAATTAAAATAAAAAAAAATCGCATTACCTCGCATCAATCACTGAAACTGTCAAAGCGAAAAAAAAAAAAAAAAGAGAAAAATAAGCAAAAAGTCCACCACGACGCCATTTACGACATCTTAGGCGCTTTACGAAAAAAATTCGAGAGAAGAAGCAAAGCTATATAAGTACCTAAAGAACGAGAGAAAAAACAGAAAGTATCGCAAGTACGCCACTGGCATAAGAAATTGAACTATTTCTTCGTGAGAAAAAAGGCTCCCCGAGTTACATATATATATATATATATATATATATATATATATATATATACATATACACACTCGCATATATAGTAGAGACTTTTGAGAAGTGAAATATGGTGGCCACATGGGGTTTCAAGGCCACTTGAATCGGACAACGGCTTAGAAAGAGAGAGAGAGAGAGAGACAAGCACGCGGCTTCTTTTACCTCTGCGTTATGTGTATATACGTAGATATGCGTCGAGGGGCTGCACAAATGATCCTATAGTCTAGCACTATCTTTATTCACATAATTTTTTTTTCCTTTTTCGGACGACGTGGACTGCATTTAGAGAATTAAGCGAGTTTGTGGGCTTTTAAATTTTTTTAAATAATTGCTTTGTTAACGAAAACTATTAAATGTAAGATATATATTATTAATAATTATTTTCAACTCTTTGACATTTTTAAATATAATATTGAAAACATATTTTAATCAAAATTTTAATTGCAAATTTTTTTTTTTTTTTTTTTTAATATTTTGTCAGTTTTTAAAATAACGAAGTAATTACAATAATTTGAAATAAAATTAGTAACGTCCAAATTTATAAATACATCTTTGATGTTTAATAAATTTTTTCATCATATTATTGGTATTTGAAATTTACAATAAATAAAATAAGTAATAAATATCCAATTTCATATTTGCTTTAATTCATAAATTTAGCATTTATAAACATATTTTTTCAACGGTATGATAAATTATATTTCTAATTCATATTTACTGCATTATATATTTATAATCTTGTGACACTCGGATGCGAAAATACAATCGAGTGAAATGAATTGATTAAATGAAAAGAATACAAAGTAGATATCGAGAGACAAATATGAATAGAATTTGGCTTATTCATCAATTATACATTTATCTAGACATCTTTCTAGAAAAAAATTTATATTAAAGCTTATTTAGATATTGATTAAAATTCATCAATTTTTAAGAAAATAATTGAATAATTGATTGTTATTCGTAGAAGACGCTTTACCCTTACCCTACAATCATAGTAAAAATTCGGAGATGTTAGGCAAAACGCATATAGTATTTAACAGCTACTTTAAAAAAGACTCATATTTATAAGAACGTGTTTTCCAAAGTTTTTCTTTACACTCCGAATATCAAGACGAATGATGGCTTAAAATAAAAAAATCCTTAGTCGTCTGTGTCCCTTCATAAAGTAATTAGATACATTCTATACATCTGCAGTTGAATCGGTCAACATTTTTTATAACTTTATTTTTGTATAAACATTATTGTTTTAACAAAAATACACATTGTTATATCGTCCGGTTCAGTTAGAACTCTTCGTACATCCACACGGTAACATAAATCATTAATGAAATTATTGTAAAATGCATTGAATATACAGTTAAATCAGTCACCGAATATTAACTTGACGAGAGGCACAGAGCGACAAGCATAATAATTATGCACTCCTAAACATACGCGTTTAATTATCTTTATACATCTTCGAATATATTTCTACACATTATACTCATCGGTTATACTTTAACGAAAAGTAAAGTGCGACGCTACAATCGTATCACGAGGGACAGATTAATCGCGAAGATAAAGTATATTCTTCTCTGGCTTAGCTCAATCTCGCTCTTCTGTTATTGAGGAAAAAAAAAGCGGATAAAGAAAGGGTGAAAGGTGAATGAAAGAAACGCTCGCGAAGCGTATATAACGTTAAGTTATATAAAGAAGAAAAAGAAGCAAGCCATAGGAAAGAGAAGTTCGTTCCGGCCTCTTTCGGGAAACTCAATCAGTTAATTACGTGTAATTACCGACCCTTTTCGAATCCCTTCTTACCTCTTTTCTCTCTCGCTCGCGAGAAATTACTTTAGCAATCACGGAAAAGAGATCCGAAGAGAGACGACTCTTGCATAGGAGCATCGGAGAAAGCTTAATCTATATATATATATATATATATATATATAAAATTCTCCTAGACTATCGAAGCTCTTTTGATTACGACGATGACTACGGCGAGTCCCATTCGAAATTGTAAACTTAAGGGAAAAAAGAATGAGAAGAGAGAGAGAGAGAGAGAGAGAAAGAGCAAAGAGGAAGAATTATATATGTATACACGCGTTCGTGCGCATATGCGCGGACTGAATTCGGCTTTGTCGATGCGACCGTTGGTCCTTTGATGCAGCTTTGTGTCTGCGTTTAAGCGCTCGTATATATGTGTATGCGCGTATGCGTGTAGAGAAAGGTTTGACGCTTTTATCCTTTTTTATTTAAGAGGTAAAAGGGAGAGAGATTTTCTTCGTATATACGGTAAGCTTTTTTTAAAGCTTTGATGAAGCGGCTTTTTTCTCGCTTTTAATTTTTGGATGAAAAAATTATGCAGATTATTTTTATGTCGCCGCTGCTTTTGTTTTACCGAAGTTGCATTTTGTCGGAGCTGCATATGGCTTTGCTTTGTAAGCGTCGTACTTAAACTTTGACGAAGCTCTTGGTATTTCAACAAAAAATTATAATGCGTTGTGACGATTCTAGAATTTTAAAATTCCAAAGGACATGTTTTATTAGTTATTTTATTCAGACTAATGAAATGACCGCTCGTTACGTATGTGAAAAGCAAACATATAATATGATATTTATTTTAGTAATCCATATTTACGAATTCGTAAATGTATATTTTTCAAGTTTTTATACCTGCCAACTGATGAAAATTGTTGCAAGTTTATTATTCATCAAATTGATTATTTGCTTATTTGCTCGTTATAATATAAGCAGCTAATAAAAACTCGATTAGGCACTTCTTGTCTCCTCTTGATTAACATTCTAAATACAAGTGCGCGTATTCGCCAGCTTTGTTTACAGAAAAACTAAGTACTTAAAAGGACTCTAAGAAAGGGAAGTATAAGAACAAAATATGCAAGTGTAATAAAAAAAGAGAGAAAAAAAGAAAATTATGAAAAAAGGAAAGAAAAGATAGGAATAAGAGAGAGAGAGACATCATCCAAGTCCAGCGCGTCTGGCAATATACGTCCCGTAAATTGGATTACGGCGCCCTCGTCGCCTCTATATAATACGTATATAGAAAATGGCTTTTCCCTCTTTTTCTTTCGGCAAAAGAGTAGATTCCTCATAGAAAAAAACGCGAAAAGAAGAGAGAGAGAAAGAGAGAGAGAGAGAGAGAGAGAGAGAGAGAGAGAAGGAAATAAGAGAAAGAGATCGATATAGCAAAAGTCAATCGGTCAGTGATCAGACTTCTTCGCTGACAACTATATCGCGGAATTCGATCAAAGGGATACTTTGTCGATGTGACTATATATATATATACACTGAGCGAGTTTCTTCTTCGGGGAAAAGAAGTTTATCGCTTCTGTAAAAAAGAGAGGTAGATAGATAGATAGAGAGAGAGGGAAGTGAAGAAAACGTTACACGGTGGAAGAAGGTAGAAATTAACGAGTAAAAAGGAGGAAATGGGTAAGAGAGTAAGAAGAAGAGTTTGAAGTATGAGAAAGAAAGAAGAGGCGAGAGGTCTTCGTGTTATCTGCCTTTATACTGCGCGCATTCAATTCCTGTAATTAAGAGTGTATAATTTCACAGGAAATACAGCTCGAGAGAAAGAGCAAAGAAAAGAGTGTAGCTCGAAGTGATCTTTTTTCTTTTACATTTTTTTTTCTTTCGGTTTCTTATTTTTAAATATTTTTCACTTTTTTTTTTTTATTTTTTATTTTTTTTTTGGACGGAGAAATGAACGAAGGGAAACTGTATTGTTTACCGCTGGAGATTGGATAGTTTTATATATAATTAGCAAGATGTTTTTTTTAACAACGGCAAGGTTTGGGAAAATATGGTAATTTTATTAAAAGGATTCTGCAAAAATTCTTATTTTTACTCAAATTATCTTTCTCAAATTTATTCTTGGTAAAATAATTGCGAATATAGTATTTGTTATTATATTAGCTATATTTATAAATAATTTTACACAATACAATGACAACGTTACACGTTAAACGTAAGCATTGAAAAAAAAAAAAAAAAAAAATACAAGGAAAAACGAACGGTTTCTTAAAATATAACGCGCACTTTAATAACCTTAATTAGATTTTTATACGTTTAATATTCCTAGGTTCTAATGGTCTCGTGATTTTCATGAAACATAATCGCTTTGAGTGAATATTCGTGTTATGAAATTTTTTTTTTTTTTTCTTTTACAAAGTTTGCCTAGTTTTATGCAAACTACTTTCGCATCAAAAGGATAAAATTAATATATAAAAGTACGAAAGTGTTTTAAGATTTTATTGTGCTACCTTTTCAGTTTTCAATTTTTATGAACGACAAATCTTTTCTATTTTAAAAAATGTTTATTTAATTTCATGTATATGAAAAGGTTTAATTTATATGTCCCCCTCAATAACGGATTAATTATTTTTCATTCAATAGCAAAATATATTAAAAGGAAATACATCAATTTTATTTTGTTTTCTGTAAATGAAATAACATTATTAATTTCCAGAGATAAAATAAATTTAATCAAACATTTTCCTATTGCTTCTATTAATTCAAAACATATTCAATTTTCAGATTGTAATTAAAGAGATATAAATTGAATCTGTTCGAATTCTAAAAATAATTGATCGTTTTTTAATTTTTTTTTTTTTTTCAAACAAACTATATAAATTGCTTAAATCAAGCTTCAATCACGTAAAGGAGTAACATCTTTTATTTTTTAACTTTTGCCTACACAGTTTGCGCATTTCCGCATTGACGTGTATTTTGATACTCTTTTTATTTTCCAAAATCAATACCAGTGAAAAAAGAAGACTCGAACTACGTTTTATCGATAAATATTAATTTTTTCTTTCAATGAAAATAAAAAAAAAAAAAAAAAAAAAAAAACAATGAAAATATACTACCGATTTGAGTATATTATTTAAAAAAAATTAAAAATGTAGTAACAAGCGTCTTCCAAATAATTTATATATCTTTATTTAAACGATTATTAATTAAAATTAAAATTCGATCCCAACCATTCATTATAAATAAAGTGAAAATATATATACATAAACATATATACCAAATAAATATAATTTATATAAAGCTTTATTTAATTACTACAAAAACAAACAAATTAATTAAACGTCATTACTAAAAGTCTTTAATAAAATTTCAAATAAAAGAAGAAAACGAGAATTTATCACGCACACAAAAAACACACGAGCTTGAAAAATATTCGGACGCGATAAAAGTCAAATTAACCGAAAGTCTTCGTATAAAGCTCGGAAGGAGTTCCTCTTTAAATTAAGCAAACAAAAAAAAAAAAAAAAAAAAAAAAAAAAGGAAGAGAAGAAAAAAATCACGTAGCAAGCACGAAACTAGGCAAGGACGAAGCTAAATAGGAATAGCACCGGACGCAAATGCAAATATATACCCAAGACCGGCAAAATACTCGGGGAGAAGCAGCTGTAGATTCGCGTCTTGCTTCTTTTTAGTCGCGAGACGACGACGTCTTCTTGAATCCCGGGACCTAAAGACGAGAAAAAAAAAATATATATATATATATATATGTATGTATATAGAAGACGATAGGGCTGTAATCTTTTTTTTTATTCCTTCTTTTATTTTTATTTTTCGTAAGATCGGTCGATGCTTGAATGGAAGATGGTACTTGTAATGGGAAGCGTAAGTATACGACGTTGTTAACCGTAAAAGCAGTTCAAGACAAGCTCTACACGTATTTTCAATCCTTATAAATGAGCATCTTCTTGATTTTGCCTATCAGATATTGGTATTCCAATTTCTGATGTTTTTTTTTTTTTCGAGGTTTCTCGTTGCGTAATTCTAAGATAAGATTGAAATAAAACATTATTTTATTTTGAAATTATTAGTTTGTTTAATTTGTTACAAACTTATGGTTATCATACATTATGTATACCCGATCGCATATGTAAATTTTAAAATAAATATATTTTTACATTATCCCGATGGCTTCGTAAGTAATCCATATTTTAAAATAACGCGTTATGTAACCTCAAAAACCGCTACGTTAAAATTGAGAGTAAATATTAATTTATTAGTAATATCAACATTCACACTTGTACATAAAACTTTTCCTACGACATTTTAAAAGTATTGTTATTACAAACGAAAACTTCTTATCGGTAGCTTTTTTGTATAAAGTTTACCGTACGAACGATAAAATAAACGTTTACGCAAGATAAATGAAAATTTCGAATCACATCTTATTGATTATAACTTCGAGTGATTTGTAAAATTTTAAAATCTCTCCGGCATAGAAAGTCTTCATAGATTTTGTGATTTATTGTAAAAACTTTTAACACTTTTGAATTTTAATGGACTCGACTTACTTTATTAAAATATGAGAAAAAAAAAAAAAAGATAAAATTGCTAGTCTTAAGAAAATTTATTGCTACTACAGCAAATTGCTGTACTAACAGAGAAAATCCCGACGTAAAATTGTCGCGTAAGCACAAAAAGAAAAAAAAATGAAGAATCAATGTAATGCACGAAAAATGGAGTTGAGATAAAGGTTCTCGTAATCAACCTACTTCATAAATGTCAAAAACTTATTTTTTAAATCAATTAAGATTTTGAAGCGTGACAAATGTTATCCATTATATAATTTCAAAAGTGTTTTGCCTGTAAAATTATAAAAATATCGATTTGAATTTATCGTTTCGCTGTAAATTTTAATCTTTAAATAATTAAAATATTACTTTAATCTAAAGATCGATATAGTTTGTAATCATTTATTTTTTTATAAGCCTAACAAATGCATTTTTCATGAGAAAAAGTCTTTTTTAATTTTCGTTAAAATTACTGCCTTTGTATATTACCGTATATTCTTCACATTTTTTTTAAAATCATTTATGTATTTCATACAAATTTTTTTTCTTTATCATTGAATATAACTTATTGATTAAGAATTCTAAAAGTTAATTTTAAATAAACCTCATCGTAAACAACGTATCATTAATACCAAAAAAACGTTAAAATTAAATTTTGTAAAAAGAATCGAAAAAGAAATGATGTTAAGAACGAAATTAAACCTTTTTGGAATTTCCCCGAAAACGAGGGACACACCATAGAAACTGAAGCTCACTCTCTTCATCAAGCAACGTACGACGAAGGAGAGAGTCACGCAAATTGAACGACGAAAAGTAGAAAGACAATGAGGCGTAAAAAAAAACGCGCCGAGCGAGAAAAGAGACAAGCGTACGAAAAAAATAAAGGAATAAAAAAGAGACGCGAAAACCAGTCGAGGGATGGACCAAAGTCTCGCCCACCAAGTCGAATAAAATGTGGAGCGCTTTTCCTCAACGGGATCGCGTCGTTATACCCAAGACGTGCTCCGGCTTTTGTTCCACTCTCTTCCTCCCTCTCTTTCTCTCCCTTTCGAGTTCCAGCTGACGAGGCTCCCTTTGCTCTACAGCCATACGTATACTCTCACGTATATATATATATATATATATACGTATAGGTATACATGGATACTTACGCGCGGATCGCTTTCTATACTCGCGTTCGCGCCGCCTCTTTTGATCCACATTCGCTCACGTATACGTACATATGTATATGGATTTCATTGGGCTTTTCAGGCGTTTTCTCACATGAATGGCGAGAGAGAGAGTGAGAGAGAGAGAGAGAGGGGGGAGAGAGGAGAGAGAGAAAGAGGGAAACAGATGTTCCCTCTGATTTTCACGATAATTTGATTAACTTGTTTTCTTTGGAACGCTATCGTTGATCGTTAGCGTTGAATACAAACGCTATCTTGTTTGAATTTCATGCGCGCGATGCGTCGTATAACATTTGAATTCAATTATTTTCGTTAATTTTCGTTTGTAGTGTTTATCGTAATGCAGCTTAAATGTTTTTACTTTCACTTTATATTGTTTATAAGTATATAAATTTAATATCGACGTTTACCCCGAATGAATCAAGTTTATTTGATATAACGTTTACGTAAAATTAATATATTATTCTTTTTTTTTTTTTTTAAATATCTTGTCAAAATTATTTTATTTCCCATAAGAATCGTAAAGATATCAAGCGTTAAGTAATTGTTTACATACTGCAAAAAATGAAATAATTTTATTTTAATGTATTCGAAAATTGGATAATACGAATTTTGATGAATAATTTCTACGAAAATTAACGGCTAAAAATACAAAAATTATACCTGTCGATAAAAACAAATTTCATTTAATTATTAATATGACGAAAGCTTTTGACGATAATGAGTGATACTTCGTTTAAGCATACATTGAACGATAAAATACAAATCGACAATATTATTAAATCAACGAATGAATTATTTGCAATTAGTAATCAAAACCTCAAACTTTATTTTTTTTTTTATTACAATATCGCACGGTCGACAGCAGAAAAGGTTACACGGTACATCGAACGGCACAGTGAACGAAGAGTAGCTCAAAAGGTATATTCTTTTACGCGGTAACTAACTCAATAAGGGATAACGTAGTTTCCGCTAACACCACCCCCACCTGGGCACGTTCCATTTTAACTAATTTCCAGGGTCTCCCGCGAGCGCGAATTTTTCCCCAGGATTAAAAGAAAAAAAAAAATAAAAAAAATACGCTGCCCCTTGGCGGTAGGAAAGAAAAAGAAAGAAGATAAAAAGTAGGAAATTCCTGCGGCTAAGGGGCTAAGCGAGCTTCTTGAAAGCCCAGTTATACCGTACGAATTGGATGACCATGTCGTCGAAAATTAATGTTAATTAATATACGATGGATCGATTCGTGTAAAACAATAAATGCAGTTTTTACGATAAAAAAAAAAAAAAAAGTTCACCTTTAAATTCAATTCCTGCGATAGGTGTAGTTTTGTTTCTCCTGTATAAAATATTTTAATGTTTAAATATAGATTTTTCGCATATGTGAAATAAAAAAAAAGAAAAGTAGTAGTGCTACAATATTTTTTAAATTTTATATATCTATATCCGTTTAAAATTTTATATAAATTTGAAAAGTCGGTATATATAATAAAAATAAATGAATCAATCTTTTGAAGCGAATGAAAAATTACAAAATATAAAAATGAAAAAATTATCGATTTTATCGATAAAAATCTGTACGGGTAACGGTAAAATAAAAATTTTTTTATCCTTACAATACGATGACAAAAAAAGTTCAAAATTCATTTTTATGTTGAATTTTTAAGAGGTAGAATTTTACATCTACCAAAAATAAATATTCAAAACCAATAAAAAAATTTCTAATTTTTTTTTCTCTCTTTTTTTTTTTTTTTATTAACGATTACTAAGCCAAATAATCCTCTCACATTTCATATTGATCTCGTGTAATTTCCTCAGCAGAGTAGTCGGTATATAGCCTTAATACATCTACATCTAGCCACTGTTAATCGTTTGCGACTACTATTTAGGTATTTGCAGTATATGGATATATATATATATATATATATATATATATGTACACACATAGAAAGATGAGAATCGATAACGGCTGCAGAACTACATAGGATTCTTCGTTTGCTTTATTTTCTTTCATTTTCTGTTATTTTTATACGTATCACTGTATTCATCAGCGCATCCGTTATTCTTAAAAAAAAAAGAGTGCATATTCGATGTTTAAGTGCATCGCGTATCGAGTATATGTATGTTTAATGAACGAAGAGATTCAGACGATCTTTTTTTTTTTAATGGTCTACTGAGATTCTTTTTTTTTAAAAAAAATGTAATATTAAATATTGAAGAACCTGCTGATAGAATATTTCGTTTTCTTTGCATTCAATATTATTCTACGTAAAGATGGAAGAAATGCTCTTCTCAATCTCTGATTAAAAGAGGTAATTTTAATATTTTTTATTAATTTTATGAATATATCGGGGAAGGAAACAAAGCGAATATGCAATAAAACGCACTCGCGAAGGAAAGTTTCAATGCAAGGTATACATACTGCAACGAATTTGTTTGAAGTAAATGTTTTTCTCTATTGCTCTATGTCAGATAAATCAATATGCACAAAAAGCAGCGAATGCAGCATAAGTGAAACGTGAGAGTACGTAAATGTAGCGGCATTACTAAAAAGTTTTATATTTCTTATCAATTTCAATGATATTTTGAGATAAAATTTATAATTTCAAATTTGATAAAGTGCGTTTCTTTTTGTTTAGTAAATAAAATATATAAAATAATTGTTTTGTCGTTAACAGTTTATCAATATTAAAAAAAAAAAAAAAAAAAAAAAAAAAAAAAAACTTCGTAATCGTTTAAAAATCCTTTTTTCCTTCGACGGCACACGCGTTTAGAAACCAATCGGTATTTTTCGCAAATTTTTCAATTTCGAAAATTGCATAGTGACCAGCCATTGGCGTACACGGAAAAGTAGAACTATCCAAAGCCATTGGTTCCATCTCTCGATCGGTAATAGTAACAAAATGGCCGGAGATTCTCGAAAAGAGAGAGAGAGAAATAGAAAGAGAGAGAGAGAACTCGAGACGAGTAGTTCACGGCACGCCCCGACGCATCCTGAAGGTTTCACGATTAGGTCGAGTGAGCGAGTGAGAGCAAAGAGATAGAAAGACTTAATATCTGGAGAAGTTCCGGATCGATAGATATCTCGGGTTTCATCTATATGTTTTTTTCTTACGCTGGCTTAAAATGTATCACGATTTAACTTTTTTACCTATTTTTTATTATCTCGCGAATTGAATGCTTTTTTTTATTGGTTGGTTTATATTGAATATTGCTATTGATGTAAGTTTATTTAAATTTTAAATTAAATATTTAATACTAGTTTATGACCTGTATGATTTTTTTTTCTTTCAATCAAATAATGAAAAAGTCATAAACCTGACGCTAAAAATTATTTTTAATATTACTTTTCCTTTTAATATTAATAATAATAATAATAATAATAATAATATAATAGAATAAAAATGTATTATATAAAACTTTGAAAATTTCTTCAAAATAGTAATGAAATAATAATAATCTTTAAATTTTTTAAAGATTTGAAAAAGCAATCTATTTATTGTTATGTAATATTACAATTTGAAAAGGATATTAAACCTAAATATTGTAGTAAAGTGTATTTATCTTGACTTCACTTTTAATAACGTTGAAGTTATATACATTTTGTGCAGGGCATATTCATCCCTGACTAAAAATACAAGAATTTCATGTAAAAAGTTCATAACTTGCCTTCTAATATTCGCGAGATTTTCTGTTTCTAAAGCAAAAAAATAAATAAAGAAAAGAACAAACATACATCATGTTTATTGTTTCCTGAAATCCTAAAATTCGTAAGACACTTCGCACAAAAAGCTTAAATTATTCTTTCACATGCTTGCAAACTCATGCATTTATAAAATTTCAATTTTTAAATCGAATTTAATCGCCTTGCCTAAAAACTGCAATAACAAATAATTCATCAACGAAAATAATATTTCAACCCAACATATGTCTTGCACGACTAGCTAACCAAGCCGACATGAAATCGGCGTATGCATTAAGCTCGGAAGAGTCTCCGCAAAGTCTACCCTCCATTCACTCGTAAATGAAGTAGCGCCCTCGCAAGAGAGTATGAGTATATGCTGAAAGAGGGGGGAAGGGCGGAAAACGAGCCCTTCTATTTCATTTTCATCGGTCACTTCTCACATTTTCATCGAACGCACGAGAATGGACTCTTATTCCGTTCATCTTCTGATCTCTCGTTTCCAAAAGAGAGAGAGAGAGAGAGAGAGAGAGAGCGGAAGATAGAGAAGGGTGGAAAGCTCGATTTGATCTACGAAGAGGGAGATTATGCGAGGTCCGACTGGAAATGAAGGTTGAATGGAGATAGTTTGGACGATTCTGAAGTTGCTTCTTTTATCATTTTGCTTTCTTTCTTTTTTCATTGTATTGAGTGTCATGATATTCATAGAGCATAGTGCGATATTCTTTTCTGAATCAACTTTTTAATTTTTTTTTATAAAATTTTAAGTTTTAAATCGACATTGTTTTGTGAGAAATTTACGTAAGTCTTTTAATGTAAAAAATTTATGAAAATGGATAAATTTTACAAAACTTCATTCCACAATAACATCAATTAAATTCACTCAATAAAACTATGTAAAATCATTTTAATATAGTTTTTCAATTAACCTCAAAAACTAATAAAATTTGCTACAAGAGAAATAAAATAAAAAAAAAAAAAAAAAAAAAAAAAAGATAAGGTTGTTAAATAAGTAACGAAGAAGAACGTCTACTCGAAGTAAAAGCATATTCGAATCGATAGCGTCAGTGTACGGCGATCTCACCAACGCGCAACACGTCCATCGTCTCAATTTCCTTCGTGGCTTGGATCTTCTTCGTTTTCCCATCGGTCGTCGCACTTACACGTGCCGCCGATAATTCGATCGTCCTTACACACACACACACACACACACGCGCGCGCGCGCGGATATATATGGAGAACCAGCTGGTTAATTTTGCGCCCTCGTAACGAATTTATCCTCGTTCCGTTCTCTCCCATTTAAGAGAAGAATAGCGACGCGACGTATATGTGGTGTATACGTAAAGTGGACGCATATTTTATTGCCGTGAATTATATTTCACGTGTATATTTACATTTTTACGCGTACTGCGCGGATAAAGTTAACGCGATAGTTGCTGATTTACGAGAAGACGTTACATGTCTTATAATGGAATGAAAAAAGAAAAAACGACGCGATTTCTTCTTCTCTCTCTCTCTCTCTCTCTCTCTCTCTCTCTCTCTCTCTCTCTCTCTCTCGACGCATTCGGTAAATACTAAATAGTAGACAAAATATAGGGATATTGTGAATTTTCTTTACGTAAATCTTTTCTTTTTTTCTTTACGTTATGATGGGTGATTTACCGAAACGATGGTTGGAAGTCTGCGCGAGTTAAACCAGTTGTTTACGAGTACGTCATTTAACTCGCCCGCGTGTATCTTGTTTGTAGTTATTTAGGATAAAATAGCTTTATTCTACGTAGTAAAAACGTCTTCGATAAATACGTTCCTTTTTTTTTTTAGACACACCGGAGGAAGCAAAGAATATTGTATTGTAATTTATATAAGAAACTTTTATGTTTTAGAAAATGAATGTTTATGTAGTTTTTTTATTCCTTGTGAGATAACATATCTTAAAGAATTTCTTTATAATATATAAATAAAAAAGACTATAAATATTGAAAATATATAAAACAAAGTATAACGCATACGTGTTTTATGTATAATCTTCGATTCGATTATGTATAATCTTCGATATTCAGTATACGTTAAAAAGAAAAATTAATCCGTTAGTAGTTAGTGTATCTCGGATTTGGAAAGCTTATGACAGTATTTTTCAATGCTTCAACTCATTCGTCGTTCAATTAAATAATTAAAATTCCACCGAGCTATAATAAAATAAAGGAAATATAATAAAGAAAGAAAATTAATCGAAGAATCGAAAAAACTAAGTCTTTGAAGTAGCAACTTCTAAAACTGCTAACTGTATTCGAACGTTGAAGTAATCGGAGCAAAGTTAACTTTTTAAAGTCCTATCCCTCGGCATAAAAAACTTCTTTTTCGAGTCAATAATTAGCCGAGCTTCACGGCTACGTCTCCGTAGCTACGACATTGAACAAGAAGAAGAAAAAGAAAAAGGAAAAGTCGTCGGTACGCGTAAAAACTTCTCTCTATCGCAGCTAACTTCTTTCTTTGCTTATTCCTTGTCTCACGACACGCGCCGTGTGTCTTAATAATACGTAAGCACACCCCAAAGAGAAAATTTTTCCGGGAAATTTTACGCGCGTTGAAAAAGGATTGCGTAGTTTGCATGCAACCGAATATTGAGTAATTTATAAAAATTAAATTATTGCATTACTTGCGTTTTTTTGAAAATATTAGTATTAATACTAAAAAACATATATGTATAATATTATTATTAAAGTAAACATGATATGATTGACTATTATTCGATCATATTTATCATAAAGATAATTGTTTGTTAAAAAGGTTAGATAACATTATAATTTTAAAAAATTTATGTAAAAATTGATTTCTTTATTTTTAATAATAAAGTTTTAACATAAAAAAGAAAATTATACTTCGATTGAATCATCAAATAAAATTTTATTCAAAATTTTTCAACCAAGTTTTTCGCTTTATTTTATATTTTTCTCAAGCAAAATTATTAAAAATATATTTTAAATTTATATTATACCTTATAATCTATTTTCTCTTCAACCTTTTTAAATTAGTTTACATTTATTAAAGCTAAATTGCTCGGTTAAAAATTGAGATTAAATTATAGCTGAGAAGAAATTAAGAGAATAATTGAATCTTTGCCAGTACATAAACGATCCAATTACGAATCTCTACGCTTAGTTAGAACATTGCCCACTTGTCGAAGTTTTCACTTTAATATTCGAATTAACGACTTTTCAAGTTCACATAACAATTTTACCGAGCCAACAAATTTTCATAGGTTGCAGTATTATATAAAAGGAAAAAAAAAAAAAAAAAAAAAAAAAAATCATTATTTATGCGCGATTCCCTCGCGGGTTTACTTTTTTACCCTTTGTGCGAGAGGAGTCTTTTTTTTCGACTTTTTACTTTTCATTTTCTATCTTTTGTAAAGTTTTTTTTGTTTTTTTTTTGTTTTTTTTTTCTTTTAAAAAAAAAACCGGTAAAGAGGTTTCGCAGTAATAAGTATGAAAATCTTTTTTCTACGATCTCCCGCTTTTTCATTCTTTTTCAAATTTTTTACAATACGTGTATGTTATCAACTTTTCTAATACAAAAATGAAAGTTACAATAGCTTGATCCACAAAAAGTAAAACCGTAGACGTTTCATTAAATTTAAGAGAAGACTAATGTTTAATTAAATAATCGAGAAAAAATATGTTTAAACTTCAATTAACTAACCTTTTGTCATGTTTTTTCGACGTTATTTGCAATAATTTTTCAATAATTGCGTTAAAATATAAATTTTAATTTAATAAAATCATTTTATTATTTTATTAAATTCAAGGGTAATTTAAAACTTGAATTGCTCACGCTTATATTAAACAGTTTATCGTTTATAAAAACATTGTTACAAAATCGATATTTTGTCAAAAATTTTATTTTAAAAATTGTAAATAAAAATTTATCGTCAACAAAGATAAAAAAAAAAAAAAAAAAAACGAAATTTGCTAAAGAAATTCATAATCCATACGACATAAGAAACATAATCCATACGACGTAACATAAAAAGTACATAAACTTTCATCATAATCGACGCGCGTTAATCTTTGATTAGACGATTAAACAGAATCACTGAACGATATCATTAAGTTAGCTAGGAAAAGCGATCTCGACTCTTTTAATTGGACATATAAAATTTGAACCGTTTGCGAATCAGTGAATCTTTCGCTTTCTGGTATACATATATGTATATTACGGCTCTTTTATTTCTTTATACGCGAAAAACCGATAGTGAGTTTCATCTTTTTTATTCTTCATTATTTTAACGTTATTTGTAAAATTCAAAGTGTGATATTAAGTTATTAGTTTATTTTAGAGGCCGTTTTAGAGATATCAAAAATTGCTCAAATATATCTTTGAACCCATTGAAAATATTTTCTATAAGAATAAAAAAGGTTAAAAAAAAATTTCAATAAAAAGAAAAATCTTTTTACAGTTTAATAAATAATCAATTACACTTCAAAAAAGAATTCGTTAAGAAAAATTTAACTAAAACAATTTATCAAAGTCTCTCTCTCTCTCTCTCTCTCTCGTTAAGCACGAAAACAAAATGAAAAGCGAATCAACACAACGTAAATCTACGTAACGTAACAATAATCAACAACTCTCTAACGTTCTCCGTTTACTCCTAATTGCGTTTTAGCACACGAAGCACTACCACTACGTCGCGGTTCATCGGCACGACTCGGCGATTCCGTCGTCGGACACGGGGACCACGAGTCAGCCTCAGAATCCTCAGGATGCACCTGCGCCATCGTCGACGGCTCTCGATACCGGCGATGATTACTTCGGAAGGAGTGAGTATTGATTATTTTATGATTTTTTTTTTTTTTTTCTCATTTAACGTTTAAATTAAATATTTTGATTAATTTTTAAAAGGCCAAAGAAAATAATTTCAAGTATTGATTGATATATAGTTTTTGTTTTTTTGTTTTTTTTTTCTTTTTTTTTCAATTTCAAATATACAACATACTACTGTTTTAAATATTTTAAATATTTTCATTTACAAATAATTTTTGACAATATGCTAATTGAAATAATATAAATGTACTGTAGATTATTAATAATAATATCTAATAATTGTGAATTTTAACGAACAAAAAGAAAAACGAAATTATAATAATGAAACAAAAATATGTGAACTCACGCGTTAATTATGATTTATTTTTCAAAAAGCGCAATAAAACATTTATAAAATAATCATAAATGCGCCAAAAAAAAAAAAAAAAAAAAAAAAAAAAAAAATAACTCGCTAAAAAATTAAATAAAATTCTTATGAATTTCCTCCCGATAAATAATAACGTTTTTTATTTAACGTTAACTTTTAAAAGTGCATCATTATTTTATGACTGTAACGCATATAAAGTATATATGTGATAAATGCTTTCGCGTAATATCGGTAACGAATTCAAATTCAAAATTATTCGATCAATGAACATTGGACAATATATCTCGTTTAAATTTACATGAGAAATGCTAATATTAAATTGAAAATGAATTTAAAATGCGTGCCACAAATTATCGCTTCACTCGTTAACGCTTACAATGTCATTTATTCGAAAGAATTTTTAATAAAACACTAACTTATTATTAACAATTTACATTTTTCAAATAATAATATTTATCAACTTATATTTCAAACAATGACATTCCTTTTTGTCAATTATACTCTTTTTTTTCATGAATAAAAAATTATCGATTACTTGTTAACATCAATATTGTAATAATTTTAAAGTCGATGACATTAGCAGTTTTTAATGTTACATTTAAAGTACTGATTATCTAATAAAAAAGTTAAATATAATTAAACGTACAAGTCTATTTCATAATTTCATAAATCGCGAAATTTACCTTCATCCCAAAAATGAAATCCACGAAAATTTAAAACACCAAACACCCGCTCGCAATCTCTAACGATAAACTTTAAAAAAAAAAACTCGCATATTCGTCAAGAGACGATCCGACATATTTCTCGTTATACCCTATACCTCGCTCAAAAAAAAAAAAATATGCAGCAAGAAAAGAGATCGACGACGTTGAAAGAAGCGAATAAAAGTTGAGCCGATCGCAATCGATCTCTTTCTTCCCAGCTGATGTGCGCATAGATTTGTACACAGAAAAGACAGCTGGAGGCCGTGTATGTGTGTATGTATGTGTATATATATATATATATATATATATATATATATAATGCATAGTCGCTCGTGAGGAATCCTCTTTTCTCACTTCGCGCGCGTGAGATTCAATACCTAACTTCTGGATTAGCATAGAGATCGAACCCCGCCGACTGTCACCGTAACGACGGCAGCCTTTTCTTCAATTTCCATCGTCGATGCTTTTGCCGATTTGCTCTCCTATATCCGTTCGTTCTTACTGCAGCATCTTTCCATCACGGATACGTATATATATATATATATATATATATATATATATATATATATATATATATATATATATATATGTATTATTTTTTGTAAGGAAGGCGTTGAATGCCGCGTCTAAAACTAGCACAAAGTACGTCAATCATATTATTTTGCTATTTTTTTTTCTTTTTCTTTTTATTTTCGTATATGGTTTCGAGTTCGTTCAAGTTTTTGTGGAAAAGCTCGATTTTTGCGTTATATACGAAATTTTCCGAGCTCACTCTCTCGCTCGCTATTCGATCGCGAATCGGATTGTATACATATACACACATATATATATAAGAAATCGTGTGCACGAGTTGTGGTGGATTATAATTGAATTCCGAGCTGTTTTCGAAAACGAACGAGTTTGTCGAAATTCTTGTGATTCGATATTAATTTTAAATTAATTTTGTAGAATTTTAAAATTATCAATACATATGATTCACGTAATAACTTAAATTTTGCATATTATTTTATATTTTTTATTAAATCTTTATTTATTATTATTAAGTAAAAATTGATCGCGATAAATTGATAATTGCTAAAATAAGACGAAAATGATGCCGTAACGGATGCCGTGTAAGCAGAAACATAAGTATTTATCATTAATATTTAGTATACAAAACAATTATTCGCATTATACGCATCGAAAGAAACGACGATAGAATTATTTCCTACTTTCACCATTCATAATTTTAATACTTTGAAAAATGATCAACGTACAGAAAAAAAAACGTAAAATAAAAAACAAAAGAAAAAAAAAAAAAAGCAAATTATTAGCCATCGTTAAATGTTTTAAAAGCGCAAATTATTCTCGCTTCAATTCACAAAACAACGTCCACAATGAAAAACTAGAACAATGCATAAAATGAAACAATCGAAACAATCTCAGCACCGCTACGAACTCGAGCGCTTGGTAACGAAACTCGGTTAAAAACCTAAAAAAAAAAAAATAAAATAAAATAAAAAAAATAAAAAAATAAAAACTGAGCCAAAAGAACAAACGAAACGTTATATTGACGAGAAATCGTACGCCTCTCGCAACAATGACAACCTCCCTACGCGCTTGTACTTCTTCTTCGCGAAATCGACGGCGCGCGCGTATCTCGCGCGTATATATTATACGTAGCTTATGCAGAGGAAGCCGTAACACCAGGAACGCGGGCGCAACAAGTGGTGGCGCGGGAACGCGTTACCGATGTACTCGATCTACGTTGCGCCGCGTTCGTTTCCTTTCATTTCGCATTTATCTTGGCTCGTACTCACTTATGATTGTTTTATTTTACCATTTCGCGTTGGATAATTATGAGGAATTTTTTTGTGATTTTGTTTTTTAAATAATCGCCGATAATCGCTCACAATGAAAAAGTGAATTATTTACTTTTTAAGCTTATGCAAATTGTAAGATAAGACTAATCTAACCTGAGAATTTACGTTGAAAATAAATGTTTACCGAGCGTTAAATACTCGGATTTTTTTAATTGAAAATTTTTAATTAAAAAGAATATTATTATCGAATGTATATAATCTACTCATTTTAACTTAATTTTAATAAACTCACTAATTTTAAATCAACATTCTTATTTATACAAAAGAACAAACGGTTGAGTTTATAATGTTTTTCTTTCATAAACTTCAATCAATAAATAATCGAATAATTCATTCAAAATGCACGTAACGCACCCGAACTTCGCACATAAATGATTCCACTCTCAACCTACACAATACTCCCACGCGATTTACTAATCAGCGAAACAACATAGTCACCCGAGCGAATAAACAAAATTAACCACCGGTTCGAATTCATATTTCAGATCCATGCTTAGGAAAGTATTGCGGCGCGGGTCGAGAATGTCAAGTGTCACCGGACGGCATCACGAGGCAGTGCATCTGCGCGAAACGTTGCGCTCGTCGACATCGGCCGGTATGCGGCAGCGACGGCAAAGTCTACGCCAACCATTGCGAGCTTCATCGTGCCGCTTGTAATCTTGGAACACCGTTGAGCGCCAGCCGACTTATGCGATGCTTGCACAGAGGTTGGTGATTTTTTTAAACGTTTTACGATTTGACGAGGAAGATTTTACGACGATATTAATGGATCGAAAAAGAAGTGATGATTTTTTGTCAAAATTAATGAATTGTAGAGATGTGGGTTAAAGATTCGCGATGCTTCGTTAATTTTTTTTAGTAAAAACTGATTTAAAATTCTGATCTTTGCGTTATTTTAATTTTAATAATAAATGAAAATCTCTTTAATTTCAATAAAACAACAAAGGTAATAAAAAATTAAATAAATAGTAAATTTAAATTTAATTTTCTCGATTCACGACTACTTAAATCGAAAAAAGAAAAAAAAAAAAAAAAATTTTTCATTAGCCTTTTTTTAATTTGATATTTAAAACTATAACGCGTTTTGAAAATTCCCGATGGAAATAAAAAAAAAAAATGATCCTTCGAGCCGGATTTGAACCAGCGACCTATGGATTTCTGATATTATTATGCACCGACTACAGTCCACCGCTCTACCAACTGAGCTATCGAAGGTTCTTGTTGAAGCGGCATTTTTTATCTGCCTCCAGACGCTATTATCAATCGTGTATATATATAAGTTGCTTTTGTTCAGTTTTAATGGCAGTCTTTTTATTTTAATATAATAGTGTCGCTTACGTGGATAATATGAAAATATTTGAAAATTTAAGAAGCATCAAATTTAAATTAATTCATTTAACAAAAATAGACTTTATTCGAAAGCTTAATGGAGATTATGTTTATGTTAATTAAAATTTGACATTTATAAACTATTTACTTTAAATTTCAATTTTTTTCTATCTGTACAATAATATAATATAGGTGTACAATTAGAAAATTGAAAATATTTTACTTTATAATTATGATTTATGAATGTATGTACGAAAATTAATATTTTAATTTTAAATATACATATTTACCAATATTTTAATTAATAATTTTATAATCTATATTATAACTTAAAAAAATTCAATCAAAGAATCGAGCATTTTATTATTTACAATAACTATATTCAACTTATCATAAAATAATCATATTAACAAAAAGTAATCCTTCGAGCCGGATTTGAACCAGCGACCTATGGATTTCTGAATTTATTTATTAATTAATCAACTACAGTCCACCGCTCTACCAACTGAGCTATCGAAGGCTGATATTTGTTTTTTATCTGAAAATGAAACTAAACCTGACAACTTAACATAAGTTTATGTATATATGTAAAGTATAATAAAAGTTTCTGAATTCATATTAAAATAATTACATATAATTTTATAATAACATAAAGTGAGTATAAAATAAGTCGTTGTGAAAAAAATAAATAAATAAATAAATAAAAATACAAATGTTATTAAAAGTAATGTTAATTGTATAATTTATCAAAGACTCCATAACATTTCTACCTATACTTTGCAAAAATTCATAATGTTATAGTAAAAATAAAAAAATGATCCTTCGAGCCGGATTTGAACCAGCGACCTATGGATTTCTGAATTTATTTAATAATTAACCAACTACAGTCCACCGCTCTACCAACTGAGCTATCGAAGGTTCTTATTAGTCAAACTAAAATCGAGAATTTTATAACATTAAGTAGTACGTTTTACAAATGAATTTTGGGTCAGTTAATACCGCGTAACGTGTGAAAGTAACCGTACGAATTGGGAAATGGTTTACTATGTGTCTGTTGCTCTAAATCTTGATTGCTATCACTTATTATGATGCAAGATATTATTTAAAATTAAAATTAAGAAGCAAAAGTTTTGGAAGCCACTAAAATCATTCAAATTCAATTTTAATTAATAAATGTCTTAGTTATTTAATAATCCATACTTTATCATTTATGTCCATCTAAATTATTTTTACGAAGAATAATAATGTATTTTTATGATAAAATATTAAAGAAAACTAAAATTTACAAAGACATGATAACCACTTTGCGTAACATCAACGTTGTCATATAAACAGCAATCAGGTATCAAAATAACTCGCATGAATTGCAAAAAATTTAACGATAAAATAGATAAATGAAAAAACAAACAAACGACGCTTAAATTTGGTCCACGCAAACGCATAATATTCCACGCGTCTGTTGATAAACCGCTATCTCTTCGCGTATACGCTCACCTCGCCGAGCGATATTACAATGGCGCGCGGCGACATGAAAAAAAAAACGAGCGAACGTGCGATGCGCTTTACTTTCTCCTCGAAAAGTGTTACGGTTATCGCTCCTGGAGTAAGAAACGAAAAGAAAATCATGCAAGAACCTTCGATAGCTCAGTTGGTAGAGCGGTGGACTGTAGTTGATTAATTAATAAATAAATTCAGAAATCCATAGGTCGCTGGTTCAAATCCGGCTCGAAGGATCATTTTTTTTTTTTTTTTTTTTTCATAACAATATTTTCATTTTGAAATTTTTTTTTTTTTTTTTCATTAAACTATAGGTAAGGAAAAATATTACCCAAAAGCCATATAAAAAAACTTATAAATTTTATAAATATTCCTTTTAAAAAAAAATTTACTCGCTATATTCTCTACGTAGGTAAATCGATAAATTTATATTACTTTACTCGAGTATAAAAATGGTGTGATTATGCTCAATTATTTAAAAAAAAAAAATGAATCTTTATTTAATTTCAACGAGTGTTATTTAAACGAGTGGAAAAGCGATACAGCACTTAATTTATAAAAATTTCCGAATCAACTACGGTAATCTTCGATATTGGATTGCACGCGCTGCTATGTTAAATTATCTTTGGATTATAACATACGATCTCATAATTGACTTTACTCATACAAGAGCCTTCGATAGCTCAGTTGGTAGAGCGGTGGACTGTAGTTGGTTAATTGATAAATAAATTCAGAAATCCATAGGTCGCTGGTTCAAATCCGGCTCGAAGGATCATTTTTTTTTAACTTTTCTCATAAGAAATTATTTTGTCTAAGGTCCGATGGTGGTTTATTATTTTTTTGCTTTGTTTTATTTGCATTTCAGATATGAATTCAGGAATATTTTGAATACAATAATAATAAGAAACAAAAGGTCGTTAAATAATATTGTTAACATTAATTACTTAAAGTTTTATAATGATTTATTTATCTTAAATAAATTTTTTCTAAGTTAATAAATGTAGACGTATGTATTGCCCTTAAAGGCAAATAATTTGGAATTGAAAATCATCATTTACTATCCACATACCTATTGATATGCAAATTATATATATTTATAAATGTTTACATATTTATATCACAATCAATAGTTAGTACGAACATTCGTATATTCGATATCTTTAATATTATATTATATCTATAACCATGTCTTTTTTTTAAATATAAATTTCACTTGATTTAATTCTTTCTAAATTATTCAAATCTAAAATAATCAAGAAATCTTTTTTAAATCTCACTTAATAATTATGCTACATTAATTATTTATAAATATAAATTATTTGACAATATTTTTATTTAATATTTGTATTTAAAACACCGTAATTAGTTGTGCAAGAATTTTTTATTAAACTTTTTATGGTGATTTAATGATACAAGAATAAAAAGAAAAATATAGTATAACTAAGTTCCTTTTTTTTAAAACTTTTTTTAAAATTATTTAATATTTTTATATGAATAACGATAAACAATCTTGGAATAAAAGTTAAAACATAATGCTTTAATTTATGCCACGCGAGAGGCCATTATTGTAATAATTTCCAATGTACCTATATCTTTTAAAAAAGAAACCGACTCCATAAACCTGTCGTACAACACGGAAGACACATGGGTATACACAAAATCAATAATAGCCACCCTTCAATATATACGTATAAAGAGATATATATTTATAGAATATATCTCATAATACCTCAATGCGTTCTTATAAGTGTAAAAGACGTTCCCTACATACATACGTACATTTTTATGACAATCCTCGTTTTCATAAACTACGAAGAAGTTGACATTTTTCTATTATTACTTCGATAAGTCGTACATTCTCTTGTACATGTAAGAACGTTGCGATTCCAGGAGAGAAAAAAAGCCCTTTGCTGCGCGTTCGACATTGTTATGCACACACCGAAGGGGTAGTTTATTTTTAGACGTCGAGACGTTATACATATAAGTAGCTTATAGAACGTTGCGTTATCATTTGTGCGAGAGGTGAAAAAAAAATAGAAAATTTTCGCACTAATGGTTAATTTTAAATTATTGTTGCTAACGTATATTTTAACGTTAATTATGAACGATATATGTATATTTTTTTTTTTTTTTTTTATTCATTATAATTAAAGAATTATTTATACTTTTATGATTAAATAAATAACCAAAAATTTTACAACGTCGCGTAAAAGTTTTCCGACGAAGAATAATTAATGGCGTAAAAAATGATCTCGAGAGAGATTATGGATGGTATTGTGCGTATGAAAATATTCCGTCTGTCTGGAGACTGAAGATGGTAAATGGATGAAACGCGAAATGATGTTATTCCGAAAGTTTCTTGAGCGCATCGCGAGCGCATTGTACTCGCGTACATCTTCCCCTTGAAGCGCAATGAAGAATAGAGAAAGAAAGACAGAAGAGAAATGCGCAATGTGAGAGCTGCGAACTTTTCCCGTTTGCATTGAGTTTGAATTCTCTTTATTTCTTTCTTATTTTTTTTTTTTTTTTTTTTTCTTTTTACAAGGTCTCTTTAGTTATACATGTTTTTATTTAAACTTTTTTTGTTTCTTTATTAATTGGAATAAATAATTATCAATAAGTAGCTGTGGATAGACAAAACTTTCGCTCGAAAAAAGCAAAAAAAAAAATACATTTGTTTAATTCTAAATAATACCTCTTAAAAATCAAATATATATGAGTACTATAAAATAATCTTTATACAAGTTGCCATAGCTATTATGAATTTCGATTTGTATTAAAAATCGTTACAAAATAATTTTTACGTAACTCTTTAAAAGACGAATAAAAAAATATTAGTAACGTTAAAGTAACTTCCTTTTCAATCTTTGTACTGTACACGTATATAAGTATCCTTTTGATCCCTTTAACATACCAAAAAAGGTTCAAAGATCGCTTGTAAAAACATATCTTTCATAAACATACCACATACAAAAACGATAAAGTTCAATGAAATACTCGACCAAAATTCCTCAAAACGTACATCTACAAAGCGTACACGAAAGAAACGAAAAAAAAAAAAAAAAAAAAAAAAAAAAAAAAAAAAAAAAAAAAAAAAAAAGGAAAATTTTAAACACCCAAAGCCGAAACTCGCCATCTCTTTCTCTCCTCAAAGAATTAGAGCTCGCATCGAGGAGCTTTCGAAACTTTTGGGTAAAGTCAGCCTAACCCACTTTAGGCTCGCTCGATACTCACTCAGACTCGAGACTCGGCAAAGTTCAAAGAAGGCGGTTTTCGCTTCAAGAGTTGCCGCCATCGCCACCACCGGTCGACTTCCTTCCCCCCTCCCATCTCTCTCTTTATGGGAGTAAGCAGTAAGTGCGCGCGTATATGCAAAGCAATTCCATCGCAGCTAACGTAACTGGGCAGGAGGCCCATGCTAAAGCTCCATATTCTCTCTCTCTCTCTTACACCAAGCCCTGGTATAATTAATGCGATTTCCGCGTTTAATTCGATATCGTCAATTATTAAAGCGAGTCGCGGAAGTGCAAGCCTCCGTGAGCGCACCGGACAAAGGGTTAAAAGGCGCGAGCTCGCGGGCTTTGACACGGTAATAGTGAAGTTTAAATTGCATTCTACCTCCATTAACACCTATCACGACTACCTCTCATCATCACCGTACGCGTTTCACTATATTATAGATATCATACCCGTCACCTTTTCCTTCCATTTTTTTCTAATTATTGTTTTTTTTTTTTTTTACATGAAAAGTTACTTATCGGTGGATTTTCAGGCTGGGATTCTGCTATTCTTTTTTTTTTATGCCATTGACTGTATGTACTATTATTTGTAGACTTTTTAATAATAGCAAGTTCATCAATTGATTGTACTACTGAATATTGTAAAGTTAATTCGAAATTTCGTAGCTAGATAATAAAAAATAATTTTTTAAAAATCAAGATAAAAGGTTTATATTTTTTGATAATTATAGTTCTTTGTAAAATCATTTTTGATAAAAATACAAAAAAGCAAAAAAATGATCCTTCGAGCCGGATTTGAACCAGCGACCTATGGATTTCTGAATTTATTTATCAATTAACCAACTACAGTCCACCGCTCTACCAACTGAGCTATCGAAGGCTCTTGTATGAGTAAAGTCAATTATGAGATCGTATGTTATAATCCAAAGATAATTTAACATAGCAGCGCGTGCAATCCAATATCGAAGATTACCGTAGTTGATTCGGAAATTTTTATAAATTAAGTGCTGTATCGCTTTTCCACTCGTTTAAATAACACTCGTTGAAATTAAATAAAGATTCAATTTTTTTTTTTAAATAATTAAGCATAATCACACCATTTTTATGCTCGAGTAAAGTAATATAAATTTATCGATTTACCTACGTAGAGAATATAGCGAGTAAATTTTTTTTTAAAAAGAATATTTATAAAATTTATAAGTTTTTTTATATGGCTTTTGGGTAATATTTTTCCTTACCTATAGTTTAATGAAAAAAAAAAAAAAAATTTCAAAATGAAAATATTGTTATGAAAATATTGTTATGAAAAAAAAAAAAAAAATGATCCTTCGAGCCGGATTTGAACCAGCGACCTATGGATTTCTGAATTTGTTTATTAAGTAACCAACTACAGTCCACCGCTCTACCAACTGAGCTATCGAAGGCTTTTGATTAAATCGATGATTGCTCCAAAAATTAAAGTCTTTCGTTCGACATTTTACAATTCCCCTTCAAAATTTAAGTCGATTATGTAGAGCAAGGTGAAAATGCACCGTAATTGACTTTCAAAGTAAAGTGATCGCTATACGAATTTTTTAAAAATGCTTTTCGTTTACGGTGTAAAATCTATCCTTTTTTGGTTTTTTATTTGTAAATTTATTTATAGGTGTTAATAATTTTAAGTGGTTAATAAATAATAATTAAATTTTGATAAATGGCTAGTCGCTACCCATGATTTAAACGCCTTATATAAGTTAAATTAAATTTCTCAATAAATTCAATTTAAATATTTTGCCGATAATATCATTTTTGAATTTCAATTAATTTCTTTATTATTTACATATTTGGGATAATTAAATGTTTGTTACAATATTGATAAATTTATTATTTAATCCTATAAGTAATAATAGATGAGATTTGCATAATTATGTTGTATAAATTATTGATATTGAGTTATCATTTATCATTTTAATAAGTTTAATATTTTCAGTAATCTATAAAGTTAAAACTGCTTTTTCAAATCAGTAACTCATAATAAGTAATGATTAATTAACTTCTGTTTATCTTTTTATCATTTGAATTACTGGTGATTATTTAATCATTGGATTTTAAAAGAAACAAAAACACGAATTTAATGACATTGAAGATTTATAAAAAAATGAAATTCATTTAAATTATTTGTGAATTTTATTAGAAAGAATTTTGTTTTTAAATATTTTGTATAGGTTTTATTCTAAAATTTTAAAAGCGCTGGATATTAGAAATATTAGATATTTCTTTGCTTGAAACAAAAAGTAAAATTAATTTATATGTATTATTAAAATTATTTAAACAAAAATTGCAAAAAATAATCCTTCGAGCCGGATTTGAACCAGCGACCTATGGATTTCTGAATTTATTTTAGTCAACTACAGTCCACCGCTCTACCAACTGAGCTATCGAAGGCTCTTATTCATCAAATTTTTATTAAAAGTTTTGGATGATAGTTTAATCTTTTTTTTTTCTTATATATAATTACAAAAAATGCATAAATGATATAAATTAGAATGAAATTTTTCAGATTGATGTTAATTTTTAAATAAAGAAAAAATAAAGTTATCCAAGATCGTTTCAATTTATAAATTTTTATTTCCAATCTGTATAGTTAGTATATTTAAAACTTAAAAAAAAAGTTTCAAATGAAATTATAATATTTACGAAAGCAAGACTCCGTGTCAAAATTCTCGAAAATACAATTATGTCACAATAATAACTAAGAAGTTAATTACAAACGTTACAGATTCCTGACACATAGCGTATAACATCAGCCTTCCACATCCTACCACATATCCGCGCTATATACATTCCTCAAAATTCTATCTCTACATAACAAGCGCACGCGAAAGCAAGAGAGAGAGAGAGAGAGAGAGAGAAAGTGGCATAAATAAATGTACAACTAGTACAAACGTGATGCAGTCACGTTTGTCTTTCACCGTCGGTCCGCGCGCATATCATTGTAACATGCATAATGCAATATCTCTGGATAATTATGCCGCAAAATTAATAATTATAAAGTCAGCATAACGCTTCGATCGAATACCCCGTCGAATTAACTCTTCGCGCCCTCACACGCTTTTGTTTGCGTTAACGTGCACGTATACACGCACGCGAGCGGAATAGAAAGCTCTCCATCCTTTCTCTCTCTCTTTCTCTCTTCCCGCACAGTTGTTATAGAGTGCAACCCTCGTTTATTTGTCGTGAAATCGAGAACGTAGGATCACTCTCTCTCTCTCTCTCTCTTCCTTTGTTGTGCTTCGCTTCGCTCTTTCCGCAGAAATTTCGAGGAGTCTATATAAGCTTTTAATGCATTCTATCTCCTTTCACATCTCTTTCTTCCTCGGTCTCAAGAGCGAGCGTCGACTACTATTACGGCTAATGCCGAAAGTTCAACGGGAAATTTAGCATTGTTACCCCCCAGATTGCGCGCATCTTACGCGCGTTATTGGGTCTTCCCGAAATATCGCGATAACTAAGTCCATTGTGGTTTCGCCTGATTATTGAACATGGACTTTCGACGTGCGCGCTCGAATAAGATGATTACACTCTTGATTTGTTACTTAACCCGTTAAAAAATGTTGAATATTAGAAGCGTTATTTCGCGCCTATTATGTTGAATTAATATACTTTTTTGCGTTTTTATGAATTAATAATTTTATTTTTAAAATATATATTTTTAAATTTAAAAAAAAAAAGAGACTTGTTTAATTACACACTTATTTCTACATTTATGTTAAATAACGTCTTTATTCGATACTTGTGTTACAGACGATCATCGAGAAGCGCCAAAAGCTCTGCCGCTTGGTAACGCGACACCGCCGACATCAAAGCAAACCGGTCAAGGAAAATACGAAAGCAGAGAAAATTTCGTCGAAGAAAATTACGATCTCGACGATTGCTCGGCACAAGAATATGAAATTATGAAGGTACGTTCGTTTTCTTAACCTTTAAAATTATAAAATTAATTGAAAACGTCGAAAAAATCGTTACGATTGAAAAAAAAATTTTTCTAAAAAATATCGAAAAAATAAATTATACATAAACAAAAGTATCAATAATACATCTTACGAAATTGACTCGTTAATCACGACCGTCTCTCCTTCGCGTTCAAAACGCAATTACGCATCTTCGCCCGTCTAGGACAACCTGCTGCTCTACAATCACGCAAGATTAATGGCCAAGGATAACCACAGCAAGGAGTATCTCGTGAGCATAATGTTCTCGCACTACGATCAAAACAACAACGGTAATCTCGAGCGCGAGGAGCTCGAACAAATTGCCGAGCGCGAGGATCTCGAGCAATTGAGCAAGGGCTGCACTCTGGGACACATGATCAGCTACGACGACGCCGATCGCGACGGCAAGCTCAACATCAACGAGTTTTACATGGCTTTCAGCAAGCTTTACAGTGAGCTTTCTTTACTTTATAAGTATTTCATTTTCTTTTTAACATTTATTTATTTATATTTAACCGATACGTATTATTTTTTAAATGGTTCGAGCCGAATGAATCGTATTTTAAAAGTATATTTAATTCATAACGATGCAAAATATTAAAAAAAAAAAAAAAAAATGAATTTCTTGAATCTAGCACATAGAATAATATAAAATTTTGTCACCGTCAGACTATCGTTTCGTTGTTTTATGATTAATTTTGTCTTTACTTTTATAGCTACGACATTTTTAATTTAAAATTGATCGAATAAAAATTTAAGCTTTCGAAAGCTCCTATACCTGTACTTCAATTGTTATTGAAGTTTTCAAATTACCTCATTCTTTGTTATTTTTTGAGACTCTTCACTTCCGTCATTCTGCTTCGCTTTAAATTGAAGTTTTTCGAGCCCATCGTTAATCGTTAATCTGCATCTTTTATTAGCAGAAAGAATTTACTATATATTTGGCAATATAAAAATACATGTCTCAATTCAATTTATCTTTATAAAATTATCGAATAATTAAATTTTTTTTTTTTTCTTTTTTTTTTTTTTTTTTTTTTTGTTTGATCATCTTGAAGAGAAAAAGAATCTCAAATTTTAACGAAAATCGCTTAGCGATTCCATTATTTCACATTATGAAGAAAAAAACGACATCGCTCGAACATCCGTGGCATCCAGTCTCGATTTAAAAATCACCCCAAAAAAGAGCGAGGTCAATTTTTTGCAATAAACACCGAGGGTTCAAACCCTCTTCGTGTAACTCATATATATATATATATATATACATACGTACATATATATATGTATACATATATACTTAGTGGACATTGTTCGATAATACGAAAACGATAAATCTTTTGCTGATGCAGGTGTCTCGGTAGTCTCGCTGGACAAGAACCTGGAAATCAATCACATACCAGCGCGGGTCGGCGACAACGTCGAGATAAAGTGCGACGTAACCGGGACTCCGCCGCCGCCATTAGTCTGGCGACGCTACGACGCCGATCTGGAGGCTCTATCCGAGCCCGAGGTAAGGAACGACGCACGCTACGACGAGGAGTTGTATTCTTTCTCCTTCTCGGCCTTTTTTTTTCTTTTTTTTTTTTTTTTTTTTTGGATGCCCTTCGCTCGGAAATAAAGTGTTTCTCATACGTATGAGAAAACAAATGCTATGGATTTACTTAAATGCCTTTGTTCGTCTTTCTTTTCTTTTTCTTTTGTTACCGACTTCTTACCGCGATTGCATTTTGATTCTTTAATGCAAAAGATCGATTAAATAATGTAGCAGGAACATAGCTACAAACTTTAATTCGATTATTTTATTATTTGCGTTCTTTTTTTCTTTTTATTGTATTCTTCAAATTCATTTTTTTTTTTTTTTTTTTTTTAAACCAATTTTAATTATTTTAATATTATCTCAAAGACATCTTAATTCATTTTTTCAACTTCTTGTATGTATTATATTATGAAAAAAAGAAGCAAAAAACAAAAAACGATTTAAAACTTCTTCCAGATACGTATTTTCAACGACGGCAGCCTTTATTTGACGAGGGTGCAACTAGTCCACGCCGGCAATTACACGTGCCACGCTTTAAGCAACAAAGACGTCGTTCAAACTCACGTTCTCACGGTGCACAGTGAGTACAAGCATTTTTCTCTTCGTTCATTTTGAAGCTTGAATGTCTGGCAGAAAAAAAATTAACATTGTTTAACGTTTAACTCGTTTATCTAATTAGTTCTCTTGATACCTTTGTTTTTTTTACATTGTTCAATTTCTTTTTTTTTTCCGTTTAATTAAAATAAGAGTTTAACAATAAACAGAAAAAAGAAAATTTGCTTAACATATACCATATTTACAATGATTTAATTTAATTACATAGTTCGTACTTTGTTTATTAGTTCGTAAATTGTTGTTTAATTTATTTCATAAGATAAATTTTCATTCACATTCACGATATCTACATCATTACGAAACTACCTTTCGACAAACTTACCAACGATCCGTTTTTCACAGCGATACCGGAGGTACGCGTAATACCCAGACTACAATCTAAGCGACCCGGCGAGGAGGCAACGATGCGATGTCACGTGGTGGGCGAACCCCTGCCACGAGTCGAGTGGCTGAAGAACGACGAGTCCTTGCACGAGCAGCAGCAGCGCGACGCCGACAAGTACGAGGTCGTGGGTAACGGAACTAGATTGGCGATTCACGGGATCGGTTACGCGGACACCGGGGCGTACATGTGCCAGGCAACGAGTATCGGTGGCGTAACTCGCGACATCAGTAGTCTCGTCGTGCAGGAACAACCTACGCCTAGTATGTTCAATGATAACAATATGATAACAATACTTAACGAATGATAACAAAATATACAGTCGCCTTTTCGTTCTTTTTTATATGTATTATTAACAAAATTGGATAAATATTAGATTTCAATAAAAATTTTCGATTCAATTATTGTATTACAAACTTACATAAAAATACGTCATAATAAAATAATAATACAAAGCGTTTCGTTTAAAAAAACAAAGAACAATAAAAGTAACTTAATATACAATAATTCTACGTCTCGTAGCATTGTATTAACCGATTAAACTGAAACAATAAAGAATTCTCGCGGAAATACCGCGAACAAAAGCTGTCGTCGTTCTCAAAGCAAAAGCATCGTCGGACGCTCGCATGTAGACAAATGGATCGTCGTTTCCGCCTTCCACGAATGGCCGTCGGCCATTTCGAGTGCGCAAGCTCGCAAAATAAATGAATAATTAACTTCGTTAAAGCGAGTCGCCGTGAAAGAGGCACGATCGATGAAAAATGACAAAAATAAAAAAAAAAAAGATGACAAATTAAAAACAATGCCCGCGCGAAGGAGAAAGCAAAAAAGATATACATATAAACGTCTTTCCTATTTCACTAGCGCTCTCTCTCTCTCTATTTAGTGCATTGTTTTTTTCCTCCTTCCACTCGCGTCATATTTCGTCGCGCGAGGCTCTGGAAAGGACATACATTTTAATTGATTAATTTAATCTGGCCGCCGGCTCAATCGGATCAGTCCGTACTTGCGGTGTTTGGACATCGTTCTATCCCTTTCCTTTGTCATATTTCTTCTTTTATTTTTCTATCCTACCGCAGTTTTTCCACATCGTTTTCTCTCGATTATATCGATATGACGCGATTTTTGCGATATTAAAAGGTCGATGTAGATTGTTTCTTTACGAAAATGGTGAAAATAAAATATTGAAGTGTTTTTTTATTCGCTCGTCAGATTCGCGTGTACGCTAAGCAATATTTATTTTCAATTTGTCCATGTAATTGATCGATTTAATTGGTTTTTAAAACGTATGAGAACGTTTTTAAGTTTAAAATTGCAACAAATATTTCGTTTCACTAATTATAGCAACTTTAAAATAAAAAATTTATAGAGAGTTTATTTAAATTATTGGATTCTGATATATTTTTTAATGAAACGCAATTGCTGTACAAAATCTTTCAAGTTATTTAGTAATTGAAACGTACATTTAATTTGAACATAGCTTCTTTATTTCCAATAGATAACAAATTTAAAAGAGAATTAAAAAAAAATTTAATCGTTACGTATAATAAATTTGTTTTACATCTACAATGTAAAATAAAACTCATATTTTAATAAACACTTGTTTTAAAATTTATTTTAAAGAACTTTCATTCCTTCTTTAGTGAATCGTAAGTCTGTATAAAAGCATTAAGAGATTTTGACGTATATTTCGTGAATAAATTTTCAATAAAAACATAACCCATGTGTCTATTAAAAAAACATCTTCCTTTTTTAATGCTCTCAACGCGATAGCATCGGTATAAAAAAGATAAAAAAACAAGAGCGGTTGAAAAATTGCACAAAGTTAGTTTCGTCCAATGTTGAACTTGAGATTTACGAGGCACATTACACTAATCGAGACAGATCGACGAGGATTAAGAAACGAAACGGAAACAAAAAGAGAAAAGACAGAAAATTTGGCCGTTTGCCTGTAACTACTTCAAAGTCTAGTTCTAACGATTGAAAAGTTTTTCGAACAAAAGAAAATTGTTTTATCGAGTATTGTTGCACTTTATTGTTGTAAAATACGTAAATTAAAAAAAAAAAAAAAAATAAAACAAAATTTTTCTTTTTTATTCGATTATAAAAATTTTTCGGTTTATTTTTTAGTTTAATACTTTCACCGAGATACTTTTATAATCGAAAAGATTACTGCCTTTATAATTGAATTTCAAACGATAAAATCTGTTCCGTAATCGACCATTTAATTTCACAGCGGCGCCGAGCGAAGAGAGAAGATTTTTCTCATTCCACGAATGGGGAATATCAGTGTACGAGCCATCGGCTTGCCGATTATATCATCAAATTAAGTCGACGGACATTATACCAGGGACGCAGGTACTTTCATTTTATCATCAAACACTTTATATTATACAATAGTTTTCTTTATGCAAATTATGTTATTCGAACGAAGTTTCAACATTTAATGAAAATCTTGCAAAAAAAAAAAAAAAAAAAAAAATGAAAAAAGAGCACCGATTATATCACATAAAATTTTGTCATACTTAATATTAATCATAATCAATATTATAATATACGTAGTAATGTTAAAAAAATTAATTAGAAAAGAAAAAACTACGCTACTTGTTAAAATGTTCTAACGATTCTTTCATTTTATTAGGAATACGTTTGCGCTGAAAAAGGAGTGCCTTGTTCATGGGGTCGTGCGATCAATGTAGCCAATCGCTACGTCTATGTATCTCAACCGGAAAAAGATCGCATTATCGTTATTAGCAAAATTCAGATGGTCGTTGTGGATGTAAGATGATTTTTTTTTTATTGCTGTTTATTTAAGAACCCTAAGCATTTATTCTCTACGTATTTATTATTTTATCAAGTTATTCGTCATCATTAAACAAACATGAATTATAATTATTAGTTTTTTTTTTAAATTAATTAAATATCGTTCCCGTTAACTCAATTTTTACATTACACGTTTCTCTTAAATAAAATTATTTTCACGCGTTGCCTTTTTATTTTTAAACGTTCACGACCATGATATCGGATAAACTAACGTAAACTTATCGCAGGTGGTGACAACGGACAAATACCCGGTGGAGCTACAGTACGTACCAGCACTGGATCAAGTATGGGTGCTCAACTGGCGAAGCGACAGCGACATGGGGGTGAAAACGATACAAGTGATCAGGGATGCAGCTCAAAAGAAGAAGCACAGGACCGTTCATCCGGAGCCGATTGATGGACAGTTTGATCTCGTGAGGGGCCTCTACATCCCGGAACGTCAGGTACACTCGACCAAGATTAAGCTCGTGTTGTCACTGTCTTGATTTTTATTTTGCTCTCGTCGATAAATAAATAAAACAACGAAATAAAAATAAAAAATTTAAAATGATGCCTCGCGTCAACCATTATACAATTCATCGAATACGCTTAAATGCGCGTCAAATTTCCAATGGAAAATCCAGCACAATTTCAGTGACACTTTGAAAAACAACGCGATTTATAAAAGTAATTTAATTTAAAATTCTTTGGTACGATCACTTGACGCGAAATATTTTTTTATTTGTAGCACTGGTACTTAAAAATGTCAATTCGATTCGTTGAATATAATACTTCATTGTCATCCAACAAAATTAAATTCAAAAGAGAAACAAACAAAATCATAATATTTTCACGTTTGAATATTAATGTCAAACTCTTTTTAACGAATCCACCCATTCGATAATCTATTACCCGGTGTACATATGAATTTTGCATTCGAAAAAGCAATACGGATGATCAATTCTTGTATACACGCGTAACATCGGCTGCGCGAAGTTTGAAACGACAAGGTAGCGCGCGCAAAAACAAAAATCCGTAAAAAAAGACAGAGAAAGAAAGATAAAAAAAAAAATATATAGTAAGAGAGAAAGAAAGAGAGAGAGAGAGAGTGAGTGAGTGAGTAAAAAATGGAAAATGGCAGCAAGCAAGCTTCCGCTGCATATTCGATTAACGTTTCGGATTCAATTGTGCACAGGACATTGGTCACATGTTCAAGTACGGCTACGTGACGCACACTAACCAACGAGGCATGTACAAGCTCGACCTGGCGAACATGAGGTACACGCGAAGCGCCGATCTCGCGCCCTATAACTGCGTACCGGCCCACATTCAATTCCCGGCTCTTTGTAAGTATACGTAATCGTAATGCACGTGCGCACGTGAGTATTTGTGTATACAGGGAGCATTAATGTTGCGAAAATTGCCACCGGCCTACGGTGCCGTGACATTAACGACCATGTGAGAGGGTTGCTGCGATTCGGCAGTCTGTAATGAATAAAGTTAACTGCGAGAGCTAGGATTGCTCGTAACTAGACGCTTTTATCCATCGTGTTGAATTAATTTAGTGAGAATTTCATTTGCAAAAACACGATTCGTATAATTTCGATCTAATATTTCAACGAAGTTAAGTAACGTTAAATTTTAAACGTTAATTGCATCGTTAATTTATAGAAATAATAATTAATTAACAATAGTGCAAGATAGTTTAACAAAGAGATTTTAATTCCTTTGATAATCTAAATTATTACATCTAAAAATTGTCTATTTTTTGATTGCTCACTAAAAAATCAACGTTATAAAACTTTCGATAAAATTTTAAGTGCCCTATATTTTCGTCGACGAAAATTTATAAAAATAACTACGTTCTCTCAATATTTTTTACCTTACCGTATACTTTAATACGTGTACTATATATCATCGTCGAAAAGGCAATATATATCATCGTCGAACGATATGACGTCCGACGAACTTTCCTGACCGAGCAAACTACTTCTGCTCAAATTTTGCCGAGGGATACACGAGTACAAACCTAGTTTTATCCCATGGGACGTTAGGTGCAAATGTACAATGTATACTAGTATGTACATAGGTGTGATTGGACAATTAGCCGTTTAGATACGGAGAAAAGAAGGAGAAAAGAAACGATAGCGTTTTTTCTTTTTCTTTTCTAAAAAAGTTTCGGCCAAGTTTAAATGTAGGTCAAGAAATTGGAAAGTTTCTTTTTCTTAAATTTACTCGATTAAACTCATTTTCTTTTAATGAGGGCTCAATTTTGCTACCCGATCAATTTATCAAATGAATTTTTAAATAATATTACAAATTTTTTCAACGTCATAAGAATTTTCGTAAACAATATTTTTTTTTAATTAAAAAACAAGCAGAAGATAACATTTTTAAATTTTAATTTTATGTTCAATTTTAAATAAATATGTTAAAATTATATTTGTTTTTTTTTTTTTTTTTTAATTTATCGAGCAATCATTTAAATATCTTCGCCATAATAAGTAAGAAAAAAAAAAGGGCTTATAATCGCACATCGAAACGATGCAAACCAACCGAACAACATAAGCTAATGACGTTTTCGCATTCGGTCGCAGATGGCTTCGTAATACTACAATGCGAGGAGCCAATAACGGGTCGCGCTACCGGCCAATTATTGTTGGATTATCTGACGGACACGGTGTTGGCGCACAAGCCCGAGCTCGTCGGTAAACCGATGGTGTCACCGGATTCCCGTCATCTCGTCACTCTCGACCGACAACAGAACGGCGTTGTACTCATCGTCGAGGAAATATTACGTGAGTACTCATACTCCCTTCCCCCCCCCCCCCCACCCCCCACCCCCCACCCTTCCTCCCTACCCCTTGATTAACAGCATGTTACGACAAGTACGTGACTTTGACGGTTGTCGTTGATGGTTCATGTAATGATTGTTAAGCTGTTTTTTTAAACGTTTAAATGTCTATCATAATAGTTATTTTCATAACTGTGAAAAGTTTCTTTACCCTTTTTTTTTTCATGAAAATTATAGATATAATATTTATTTTTATGCGTTATTTTTATTTATTATAAATAAATGATAAGTAATACAAATGATAATATTTACAGCTACTGGACTTAACTTTGCCTTTGATGTGAAGACAACTTTGAACATAAGCGACATAACGTTTTATCCATCTCAAACGACGCATGGATACGATCTTTATGCATCATCGATGGATAACAAAGAAGACATCCTCTTTCTCAATTTAGCTTCGGGTAAATATTTAAATTTTTTTTTTTTTTTTTTTTTTTTTTTTTCAATTTTAATATCAGAAATTCACTTATGACGACGACAAATATTTTAAAGACTAGTTTTCATTTTTTAAACTATTAAATTTCAATAGTGAAAAAAAAAAATACAACGAATTGATAATTTTAAATTAACTTTATTTATATGCACATTCAATCAGCGGTAAATTCCCTCGGCCAAAGCCTTCGGCCTGCAACGCGTGCATTAGATTCGTTACCAAAGTTATAAACTTCGCGATTCACCTATGCATTAATATACATATACATCAATAAGTACGTTTACGTGTATTCACAGGTAAAGTGGAGATGATAACAGGCGTCGGGAAGGCGATGCCGATGAACTTTGCCAAGTGGGGTAACCCGAACAGGCCGATAGTGCAAAGCGGCGTCTTTGGACGGTACATGGTCAGTCCATCGAGCGAAGCACTTTTCATTCTGAACGGCGAGACGCGAACCGTCAATTGTGAAATTGGCGGTCTTGTACATCCTAGCATGGTTGTTTGGTTCACCGTTTCCACGCACTAAATTAAACAATTTTAACGCTTGTTGCAAAGATCGTAATTTACGGTTATTGTTTAAACTTTTCTGTCTTTTAAAGATATTTTAGTTTTATCTCAAATTTGATGTTTGTTTATTACGAATGGATTTTATTTATTTATTTTCCAATGTATTTTTATTAATAATTTATTTAATTTATAAATTTTTTCACGCAATATTTTGCACAAATTTTCATTTGATAAAATTTGCTAATATTTTATTGCTAATTAAATATTAGACTGTAATCTTAAAGTTACGATCGTTGCAATTTCAAAATGACCATCTGCTATAAAATATAATGCACGTACACCATATAGGCATTAAAATTTCGAATATTGATGAGATCTTTAATCGTGTTCCCTTTTTTATACAACCAGTGTAAAACTTTAGAATTAAATAACTGTGTTGATATTGATTGATTTATATACGTTAATTTATTTTTATTTATTTTTCTTCTTGAGATAAAATATTTATAAAAATAATCTTTGGTTGAAAAATTTTATTTAGCATTAATTAATGTGAAACAGTTAGTTTAAATTAAAATTATTTATAGACTCAGTGTATATTATCTATAATTTTTAAAAAATGTATCACGCCAGTTTACAAAGTACTAAATTTAATAATTATGTGGTTATTATTGTGAAAATTAATCAACACACAATAGTTTTAATTTTTTTTAAATATAAAAAAATTACATATGGTAATATATTATTAACAATTGTTTTACAAATCCAAGATTTTGATATTTCATTCTATATGCAATAAAATAAAAAATTCAAACATTTTTTTATGTATTCGTAAATTACATATTTATCTAAAACAAAAATTTAAAAATTAGTTGAATAAAAAAAAAAAAAAAAACACATGGACGTATAAAGAAAAAATCGAAATTACAGATATTCGGATATAAGCTCATGAGCATTTAAGATATCATTTTTCATACCAATATTCGATAAGACCCATCATACACAATAATTAGTTATAATGTAGTATTATTACGAATATATTTATAGATATATGAAAATGTTAAGTATAGCATTTTTATGAAGAATTGCCTGTTTAAAATATGATGAAAACGTATGTAATTTTATCATTATAAATCTTCCTTCGTCTCTCTCTCTCTCTCTCTCACTCACTCAAGATATTCAAAAATTGTATTTGATAAATAAAAAATATATTTTTTAGTATTGATTAAATATATAACTTTCACGAATAATATTATATTCAAGAAATTATAGGTGTCAAGCACGGCAAAACTGCGTGATTGCGCTTTTTTTTATAGAAGTATAAACTTTGTATTTGCTCGTGAGAATATTTATTAAAATAATTGTTGATAATATAAATTTTTCGATGTAGTAAAGAAATCTTACGAGGGAGGCGAAGAAGAACAATAAAGGATGTTGTGTACTGCTGGCAATGAAAATCTGATTTATTATTATTGTGTTTTATTGTTACTTTTCAATTTTTAAGGTTCGTAAAAACTTTGGGAAGATTTTATTTTATGTATTTTTAACAATAATTGAAAATTTTTTAAATTTCATTAAAAATTAAAAAAATGTTATCGAATGTCTTTCTGTAAATTTCGCTATTTATTGTTACTAATATATTAATATACATATATAAATAAATGAGTATGCAACATCCTTGAAAAAATAAAAATGGTTTATTGTAAAAGCCAAACTATTTGAAGCTCGCAAAAAACGTCATAAAAAAGAGAAAGAAAATAAAAAGAATATCTCAGTATAAGCACCAAGAAAGATGATTTGACGATACAAAGCTATGAAAAGAAATAAAAAAATTAAATACCAGCTAGCATTAGCAGAGTGTACAGAAGCGAAGAGTTATTTTGTTAATGTTACAATCCATATTGGGATGTGTAATAATCGATTAATTATAAAAGTTTTTAAAAAAATAAAAGTAAAACATAATTAAAAGGCTGATCAACGGAAAATCCCACCGAAATATACGTGAATTATACGAAACACGAATCCTAGGGATTTTCTGTCAGTCTAAAACTAGTAAAGGAATTTAATGAGGAATCGACTTTTTTCAAGCGAGAACGTACGCATAGATTAAAAAAAAAATATAAAGTTTCGAAATAGAATTGCAAAGTTTTTCATTTTTATTTATTAACAAGCAACTTCGCGCATTTAGATAAAAATACATTACTACACGATTGGTATTGTATAATTAGCTTAAAGCAGATATCGAAGTTATATATTTATAAAGGAAAGACTCATATGCATAATTGTAAACCATTTAGAATGCGATTATCCTCCATAAAAAATAGAATTAAATAAGCTTAACAAAGATTAAGTTGAAATTTTATTTAAAAATTTCAACTTTATCTGAAAGTTAAATTTTATCTAGTCAAATCCAGATATTAGGTATTTAAGTTTGTAAATTTCATTACGTATATTTGTGTCTTACAATTATATAAACAATAGGAGCTTCGTTACTTATATGTATTACAATAATAATTATTTTTACCGATGTTCAGTATTCATTAAACATTTGTGGAATGTGTTGCTCCAATAATACACTGCATCAACAGAAATGTAAATAAACAATTATAATTAAAAATATTCCAAACTTTATTTCTATAAACCTAAATATTTATCATAAATAATTAAATATTTAAAAAATTTTTTTGTCAACTCATTGTAAAATTAATTAAAGAATTCGTGCGATAATAAATAAATGCAAATTTAGTAGATTGAAAAAATGACAAAAATTGTTTTAAATGCGATATTAACTGCCGTTCACCTTTCAACCAAAACGCAAGGCGACTTAGCTCGTAATAACATAATAATTATGTATATTAACGTGTGTTTGTTAAGATGCATTCCTTGTAATAAAAATACATACGACACACATTTTACTATTTTATTTTTATGCATACATCCAATTTTTGTTTTCCCTAATTTAGATTATATTTAAGTCAAAAATTGCTTTAAATATTCATTTAATTTTTGTATTATTTACAAGTAATACAATATTTATAATTTTATTTAAATGATGCTTTCATATGTAATAATTTTGTTATAATAAAAAAATTTTTTATTTAAATTCATCAAACCATATGAAAATAAATCATCTAAATACAACGATAATTTTTTTATTATATTTTTAAAAACAAAAATGATAGCATTAATTTTTCATCAAAAATACGACACGGTAAAAAATTATGCAAAATATATTTCAATTATTTTATCAGTGTTCAATAATAAAGGTAAAGGAATGGTTTATAAAATAATAAAACTGTAAAATTTTAACGTTCATCTTTTATTTTCTAATAAATTATGCTCGTTCGGAATCATCGAGTCTATATTCGCCTATTGTACAAATCCGTTTAGACATTTTCACAGTTCCGCGCTAAAACGAACTTCTCTCAGCTTCCATCACACTTTTTATCCTTTTAATAAAAATTGCCTAAAAATCGCTTGACTAATTAAAAAAAAAAAATTAACAATACCGATTAGAAGAATAGTGCGAGGTGCTGTATGATTTACATGATTCAGTTTTATTACATTTTAAAACTTTACAAACAAAAATGAAGAACAAATCCGTTTTAACATTTTCACATATCCGTGCTAAAACGAACTTCTCTCAGCTTCCATCACACTTTTATTCTTTTAATAAAAATTGTCTAAAAATCGCTTGACTAATTAAAAAAAAAAAAAAAATTAACAATACCGATTAGAGGAATAGTACGAGGTGCTGTATGATTTACATAATTTAGTTATTACATTTTAAAACTTTATAAACACTTCCCACAGCTTCCATCACACTTTTTATCCTTTTAATAAAAATTGCCTAAAAATCGCTTGACTAATAAGAAAAAAAAAAAAAAAAAAAAAAAAATTAACAATACCGATTAGAGGAATAGTGCGAGGTGCTGTATGATTTACGATTTAGTTTTATTACATTTTAAAACTTTATAAACACTCTCGCTAAATACTCGTTTTTTTATTTAAGCGTTTGCTGCTTCTCTTAACTCCGTTCCACATTTACAGTTCACATCACATATACGTATACTATTATAAATGTGATTACGATTGTCTATTCCACATTCCAACTCGCAGTTTGTTCAATTCAACCAGTCTTCTGAAAAGCTTCAACAAGTTCACCTTGTACCAACGCAAGTGATTAAAAATGAAGACTTTAAGAATCAAAAAACATGTCTTGGAGCAAATCATTATCCAAATCTTGCTACCTCATTTTACACAGCCAACGAATTTGAAAGATATCTTCATTTTTGTTTGTTTTCATTTTACGTAGTTAGAGATCCCTGATGAGACCTTTTAAAGTCTTTCTTACGACAATGATACTCCTGCTATTTCAGTCATTTGATGTCTTCATTAGATCTTTCCCTCTTTTAAACTTATATATTGCACTGCTTAACATTGGCACCTTGCCGACTGTAAAACAAAATGTAAGCGTTGCTGAAATCTTCTTCTTGAGGCTTCTGTCTATTTGTTGAATCGTCGTTGTAGTAGTGCCAAACATCCGTTTGCGGATTCTTCGCGTAGGCCGTATAATGTCCAGCGGAAACTCCTGTTGATAATTTTTTTTTTCCTTTTTAAAGTTATCTTATAATATGCTTAATATAGAAATTTTTAAATTAATATACATTATGAGATTAAATAAACTGCTTTGTATATTTTTAAACTATTCGTCTTCAAAATACGGAAAAAATCATTTTGGAGTTTTCAAAAATAAAAAACTTAAGATTCGGAAAAAAACATGAAATTACAATATTAAATTTATAAAATTGTATAATTTTAAGTCACGAAGTTTAAAGGAAATAAGGTATCTTGCAAGAATAGGTAATGGATTAAACAGAAATACTGGAAAAACTAGACTTTCAATAGATGCATGTCAATGCTGTTACGAATTTACGTGTCACGCATTTCTAGAACTATGTAAAAATATTCAGACGCTAAGTTATTGAAGTGAGTGTAACTTTTTTAAATAAAAAAATTTCAACATGTTTTACTTTTAAATCTTATACTAGAAAATTATAAACGAAATTAATTGTTTTAAATATCTTACCACCAAAATGACAAACGCACGCGTAGAGATCATAAAGGTGTTTGCCGCAATTCAAACCAACCAAAGGAAAGGTCACTTTGTCGTCCAGTTTCACACTCATGCACTCATAAAACACAAATCTTAAAAATACAAATATGATTAAAATTTTATTAAATTTATAAATAATCCAATATTCAAATGAATAAACATAAAATATACAACGAACCTTTTAAGATAAACTATAAGGAACTTAGGATACCGATGAACAGTCAGAGTTTTGGTAGCACACTGATTCCTTTCACATTTTGGACAGTACCAAGGATTATGTTCATCCAGAGTTTCACTTCAATAAAAATTAATTATTATTAAAATATGTTTAACAAAAAAGAAATTGAAACAAAGATACACAGTTCAAAATTTACCTTTGACTAAATGCTTGAAGGCAATCGTAAAGTGACAAAGGATGATGCGGTCTTTGTTTACTAACGCTAATGTGGTCTATGGACTGCTGAATTTCAGGAACGTTATCGACATATCGTACAACCAAAGTGTCACCGGTTTGTAAAATTACCTTCCCGCTTTCTGGAACCTTAGAACTATTACAATGCGACATGTACATACGAGAGTATAGATGACCCTGTAATAATAAATGTAAAATTGAACTTTTTCTTTTTTGTGATATTTTAATTTTTTTAAATTAATACTTAACAATTTAATAAGTTATGCATGAAAAGTAATGTTTTCATACGATTACATCAATTGTTTTTCATTAAAAAAAAAGACTAGTTAATATAAATTACTTTGAGCAAAAAATACTTCAAACAAAATTAAGAAAAAACAAAAAAATTTTAATAAGAATGCACGGACTTTTCCATCGACAAGATGAAGTGTACAGTTGCCATTCTGAGGTGTGATCCTCTTGACGATATCCCGTAAGTCTTTCGCGTCGACCCTAGACGGCAGCTTGAGCAGACGCGGATAACCGAAGAGTTCGCTGCTCTTGCAATTGTTGGCCGCCTCGTTCCTGTCGTGACGCATGAACAGCGGGATATTCAGTATTCGTAAGGCGGGTCGCGAGCGCTGCGACTGGTCGATCTTGACGAACGAGGCCGCTGTCAATTTGGTCGAGCATATCGGACACTTTGTCAGTTCGTTCTTGTAGTTCTGTTAAGTAATATGTACTGCTCTCTCAGTTTCCGCGCGTTAGCTTATTTCACAAATGCGTCCGGATACTTTTACTTTGTTTATTTATTTATTTTGCTTTTCTTAATTCGTCTCACGATTTATCTGCTCTAACAGTTTATACTCGTTTATTCAATTATTTTTTTTATTTAATTATCTTAAAATACTTTACTTTTATCAATCTCTATCTTATTTTCTATTAAAAAAATACATTTTTCAGGGAAAATGAAAAAACAACAAAAAGTGATTTTAAGTTTGAACAATTGATTTATAATAAGAAAAAAAAAAAAAAACGAATGAAAAATTTAATAACGACATTAAGAAGAAAAAAACGATAATTTGTGAAACTAAAAAAAAAATTCATAAATTAAATCTGGTTACCTTTCAATGATTTGTGATATTAATAAGACGAGAAAAAAAAAACTGTGATCAAGTTCGCTCATAAGATCGATAAAGATTAGTAAATTAAAAATTGTTTTAGTAAATTCAATTACTCATTTAGTCAAGTAAAATAATTTTTTTTTTTTTTAAACATCGAAATTTATTTTGTATTTTAATTATTTCAAGTTAATTTTATTTTATATTTTCATTAATTAAAAAAAACTTTAAAAATCTCCATCATAATTTAATAATGATTAAAAAAGAAATTTTTTTCATTGAAATTACAATGAAACAATACTCTAAAGTTATAAAAAAAAAAAAATCCCTCAGTCAGTACGGCAGCATCAGATTAGTCTGAATTGAGTTCCGATCAAAAGCACTGATGCGGCTCGCAGATTGTACTAAAAGTGCGGGTCACGCGAGTTTCCATCTCAAGCCAAGTACCACCTCCGCTCGCCTTTAAGATAAAAAAGGCAACGAGCATCCCCGGCTTTTAAGGCACGCTCGAGCTGTTTCTGGTTCTCGCGCATGCCGTCACGACATCGCCCGGCTGGAGCGTTCAATGACCTTATCTCAGACCTTCCCGAGGTGAATGTAACAAATGGTAACTAAGTACCTCGTAAGTACACCCCTACTGCAAGATTGACACTGCCGATCTCATCATTGGGTATATTATTGATGTTAAATTGACTTTTTTTTTTATACTTTTGATAATCTATCGACAAAAGTTTATCGATAAAATTTCATTCAAATTATCGTTATTAAATTCTTTATTATAATTAGGAAAAAAAATAAAACTATTTTACTTGCATATAAATCAGTAAATAAACGAAACCTTTTAAAATCTTCTTGGATATCAATAAAAAATGTTTAATTAAATAAATTAAAATGCGTTAAGATTTTAGTATACAAAGCTTGAGCAAGATATAAAGCTATGTTACGTCGCATGTTAAAATCGCAATAGTATATATTTACAAACTTGACCATATAACAAAAGTCATTGTTCCGGATGCGTCATTAAAAATTGCATCGTAAAAGTCATACCTCCATGCAAGTGTCGCATATGACGAGCTTGCAGCTATTCTCGCAGTGCGTCTTGAAATCACCATCATTAACTTCGAAGCAGATGATGCACGTTTCGGAGCTTGGGTTTTCGTTTACAGTACCGCTCGCACAACTTTGGCTCGGATCCGTCGTGCGATCGCCATTGGGTGTGTCGAGTTCAACCCACGGTTTAGGAGGATCCATTAACTCAAAAGCGTAAATCGATCGGTCTTTATCGTTTACATACCTTGGGAATTGACTCTCTTCCTGTAATAATGATTACATTATTTTTCTAAGAATATAACAATTTTAAATCAAGACTTCAATGCTCATAAAAATATATCCCAGTAAAACTATTTTGTCATGCTTAAAACAATTAAAAAGAAATTTCATTTTTTTTCATTTAATTTTATATAAGAAACTAATAAATGCTGCAATAATATTTAAAAAAAAAATAATAACAATAATGATAAAAATAAAAAAAATAATTACATTTTAAAAGATGCATTTAAATTATTTTTTTTATAATATTTGTAAATGTAAATTTTCATTTAAATATTTATTTTTAAGGAAAAATATTAAAATTTGTACTTTGGAATGTAGCTTTATAACAAATCTAAAAGTTACAAAAATGTTCTACCAAAGATATTTCTATAGGAGGGCAGTATCAACAGCAGCTTATCACTAACCAGCATGCTACCTTCTATACCCTCCATTTTTTTTTAATCTAGTTTGAAAGAAAATTATTTCATTAATAATATAAAATATAAAATTAAATTACAAGTATTGTCACTCTGTGATGATCGAAAACTTCAGCAAAAACAATACTAGATGTAGACACATTTTCCTTGTCGAGTGTCTTAAGTAATTCTTCTTTTAGTTTGCCGACTCTTGATTGCTTATTTAATGTGACGACGCATCTTACGGGTGGTTCACAATTGGCAGGAATGTACGTTACTGTTAATTGCCTCTCCATGGCATTAGGGAGCGGTACGGAGAGGTACATAAAAGGCTCATAAGTTACCGAGACATGCTTACAAACTGCACATACCACCTGTGAATTGAAAATTTGCATGACAATTGCTGTACGTTATTTCTTAAAATTCTTAAATTTTATGTATTTATGAATCTGTTACAATGGTTTGAAATCTATTTTTAATATAATAAAAATAGACAGGAAAATAAATTGTCTTTTTATTGGAGACGCTTTACGATGTACACCTATTTCACCAGTTACATACCGACGTGTGTCTCCGTAAGGTTTTAAAATGAATGAGTTTAATACATAAAATAAATATTTTATAAAAATCAAAAATTAATTAAGTTCTATAATAAATCTATTCAACTATTTCAAATATTTGTAACGTTATGAATTTTAACTTCAAAAAATAACAATTTTTTAAATATAACTTACAGTACTTTTAAATTGTCCCTGGAAGGTATCGACAATAATGCTTCGATTCGATCGTAAATGCTTTGACCAATGTTTATCCGCTTCAACCTCGTCCTGTGATGCAATAGCTTCATTTTCATAGCTCTGCAATATCCTCGAACACTGCAGCCCACTTGTTTTTAAACTATCTTTTCTGTGATTTTTTTCTTGATCTTCTAATCGCATTCGTTTTACATTACACTTTTCTAATCCACTGTCATATTCCGTCTCGGAACCGCTCGATGCACCACATTCTGGACTACAATTGCTTCGTTGACAATTAACCTCTTTTATCCGTTTGATACTCACACTTTTATTATCGAAGTCATGATTTTCCGTTAAATTTGTATTTTCAAGAATTATTCTACGGCTATTCTCTTTTGGAAACTTTTGAGAATCATAATGGAGCTCGTTGTTGCACTCTTGAGTTACAAGGAAATTGGCATTGCTTGTTTTGGCATCCTTAGCGATGTCATTAAATTTATCGAGGCAAATTTCATGGTTTAAAAATTCTTGCATATTGTTGTGGATGAAACTAGACTTAGTATCTACTATTTCATCAGAATCTAGAGTTTCTTCATCATCGTTTAATGGAGAACTGCGTGGAGAATTTGCTGTACTATCCAAACCATCCATTGAAGAATCTAATATATAAATATAATTAACCATGAGAATTTTGATATATTTAAATTTTTTAGTTTTTATTGCACAAATCGATTTTAAAAAAAGAAAATTATGAATATCAATATCGATGTATGTTATACATTAAAATTCTAACAATGAAATGATTACTTAATATTTAATGTAGCCTCGAATCCAAATATTCAATGTTACCTCTAGGTGAACCAGCCATGGTTACATTAGGACTATTAGGACCATCAGGTGATGGAGGATTATCATAAGCATCCATAAGGTCAGAATTACTAATGGCAGTAAATGTAGCGCCTAAACAGGAATCTCTTTCTCCATTCTGGTTCGAATTTACAGCACTGGCAGTGGTTGCAGTTGCAGTGGGTACATGACAGCTTTTATTTGTCTTTGCTGTATTCATCTGTTCATGGAGAGAATCTAGCAAAAGCGCCAAAAATTCTTGACAATCGTGCTGTAAATTTTACAATAAAGCTTCATTATAAAAAAAAAAAAATATATTTTTAAACAATTCGTAAGAAAAATAATAAAAATAAATTGAGTAAAAAAAAAAAAATATTATACACACCTGTCTATAGTCTTTAAACTGTGAATGGTATATACCAAGAGTCTGTTTAAATTCAGTTGGTTGAAGTACATTGTATTTTCCAGACCACATTTTACTAAGTAATGAGCTAAAATTGGCCATCAGTGAACCAGGTGGAGGTAATTTTTCACCTTTTTTCTGTAACTCTAGAAAATAATCTAGCACTGGTGGTGTGGCAATCAAACATTGTAGCCCAGCAGCCATAAAACATGTGTTACCTAAATTGCGAAGACCACACACGCCAGCTGGTGCAGTTACTTCTGAAAACAATTCACAAATATTTATAAAATGAAATTGATTTAAACAAATTAGTAAACGACAAAACAAACATTTTAAAAAATTTTTAAAAATTATAACTTATAAACGATTTTAACGAATTGTAATATAAACAAGAAATTTTAAATAATTACCAATTATTGAATCATCAGGAGTATCTCCAGTATCAGAAAATAGATTATTTAATTCAGTATCATTAGAAGGAAGAAAAGGCCCATGTTCAATCCCATTTCTAGGATCACGTAATGGGTCTGTAACTGGGTCAGAATCTAGATCTTGTAATGGATCTGTAACTAGATATGGAGATTGCATTGGAATGGCATAGTCTGATGCAGAAGTATTTGCTTCGGTCCTACATAATAAACAAATAATTACTTCTTAATATCAAAATAATTATAAATTTATCTTAATGATAATTTTGTAAAAGTAATAACATTTTTTTTTTTATTAAAACAGTAAAACACTGTTATATGAATTTCAAATTTATTATTAAACCTATAAAATATTTAATACAATTCATTTAGTACTTACCAAGTATTTTCAATACCCATTCTGCTATCGTTGGAAGAAAAACTATTCTCTTGAAGCGTGAGGTTGTGATCCAGAGATGAAGTCAGTGGACTGAGCCCGGTGGACTCAGAGACTTCCAAAACTTTTGATGCATCAGGTAAGTCAGAGATCATTGAAATACCTCCGACTTCCAAAGGAATCTCTTGGCTATCCATTCAGACTATGCCTTTCCCTAGTAACACAAGTTTTTCAGTCATGGCTATAAAAACTATAATACAAATCGATGATAATGTATCATCAAAAAAGTATTAAGTTTTACATTTTAACATTTTTTTAAAAATAAAAGTTTATCAAAATATTTATTAGAATTTAACATATGATAAAAATAGGTTAATTAAAAAATTTAATTACATTAGTACATAGTATACAATATTGAACAAATTTAGTAAAATACATATTTAATTTCAATTTTACTAATTTAAACATGAGTCAATTAAAAAATAATTTAAGATTTAAATTATAAAAATATTTTTAGGTTCTTTCATATTTTTCAAGAATACTAATTTTAGAGAAACATGTTAATTAAACTACTTTTGCTATCAATTAGCTAGATATATTACTTGATTTTCTGTATATATAAAAATCTATTAAATTAAATTTAGTTAAGATACAATTTTCTTTCTTCACTCAGAAATGAAAAAAGCTTGAGAAACCAAGAAAAACATTATTAATAATCTTTTTTCCTGAAAGTTCGCTTGCCGCTTAACATTCTCAAGAACAATGAGTTTAAAAAAGAGAAAGAAACAAAAACCCATGCGGTGCGCGTTGAGAGAGACGCTCTTGATTCGCAAGGACAAGCGGCACGTGCGACCTTATTAGCCAAACAAGTACGTAAGTACCGAGGTAGTTCGTACTTTATGTACTCCCATTAACATACATGCATTCGCCATTAATGTAAAATCACTCTTAACCAATGAAATTAAACTTACGTTAAGAAAAAGAAATCAGTTAACTTCGCCGCAAAAAAGGTAAAAGAGAAAATGGCTCTAGAAAAAAAGGCAAAATCGAGAAAGCGCAATGACTAATCCAAGCTACAAAGTTAAAAAAAAAAAAAAAAAGGCGGGCTTTGTAAATTGTTAGGTCCATGCACGTGGCTCGCTCGCAGGTTATTCCCCCCCGTTTCCTTGAAATCACCAAAATTTCGTTGTCTCATCGACACTCGTTAACGTGCTCTAATTAACACACACCGCAAATACCGCACAATTTTTTTCTTTTGTACCATTCAGTCTCAAATCAATCATGATCCCACCCACGTACAAAAAGACTTCCTAAAAGAAAGAGGCAAAATTTGCCAACGATGAAAAAGAAGAGAAGCGAATTCATTGAACGTGGAATATTCCACAGTCGTTTTATTCTCTTTCTCACGCGCGCGCGCAGATTTCCAAGTACACGCGACACATATACACTACACCGATGAGAAAGTACACAGAAAAAACTATGGTTGGTGGTAAGCGCCACGATCAGTGGTCCCCTTCTACCTCACCACTTTCCACTGTGCGCCTTAAATACTCTCACCATGAAGGTATTCTAGCTTCACTCGTGGACCTTCACAACTGAGCTGAACGCTGATTGGCTGAGGCCCCACCTTTGCTCTATGGCAATGTAAAAATGAGAAAATTTGCTCGTATACTATACCTTTCTCTCGTAAGTGATTTGTAATTGGCCGAAAAAATGTGAATCATTAACCAATCACATTTCTTCTAAAAGTTCTTTAAACAAAGAAAGGTGTTTGAAAATAATTTTTTTTTCTGTATACTCGTATATTGTTATTCTTAACTGTTCTTTGTAAAATGGAAATTAATTTTTAAAAATAATAATAAATAGTTCTAATTAAGACTGATTTTGTTGAATTAATTAGAAGTTAATTTTTTAAATTTAATTTAAAGTATCATCTTTGATAAATAATAATTTATTTAAAAATTATTTTTATTTGATAATATTATAATTATTTATTAATAAAATCAACGAATATTCAAAGCACTTATTATACTTTACTTTAAAAGCAATGTACAAATCTGTAATTCAATATATAATTATTAAAAAAATGAAACAATAAAAATATATTCACTAAAAATTAAAAAATAATTAGTGTTTACCATGACAAATTAAGCAACGTAAATTCTTGTCATAGTAAGAATTACGTTTTTTTTTTAGTTTAAAATTATATTATTTTAATCATAAAACCACATATTTATTCTAAGCAAATTTCATTATTCTTTTAATTATTTGTTATTAAGTCAATAAATTTTTATTTACTAAACGAGACTTTTGACGAGCGATTTAAATACAGCGCGCTTGCTTAATAGACGCGATTCCGCCAATTAGCGCTCAGTGGTACTGCGCAGAATCAAGTTCACAGTACAGATCTTTGACTATTCTCAAGCATCACAAGCATGAGCGTCAAATAGCATCAGCGTAGAGCTTTTTTGGCTCTAGAATGAGAGTAAAGCAGGACCACGATGCGTGATGCGTTTTCATGCCCACTCACGTGGTGGCGCTGAGTAGCGATAGTTTTTTCCATCAGTGTACAAACTTTTACTCGTCTGTCCAAAAACTGAACAATAAAGGCAACTAAAAGATTACGAAAAAAAGACACCAAAACTCACCCTGTTAACTGCGGTTAATCCTATAGTGCGTTCGGCGCTAAGGAAAAGAGATAAATTCCCTTAATCCTATGGACATCGACGAAATCGTGCTCTTCGTTCGCTTCATCCACCTTCTTCTCAAGCCGCCATTGCTGCTGCTGCTGCCGCTACGATCGGAACGACAGGAAACGGCGCTACGATGAACGAACAGCGAACGACGGTGGCAGTTGCGGCGATGGTGGCGACGGGGGCTGCGCACAAACCGCCTAAAATTATCGTCCGATCTTCGGTTACCCTACGTATTCGTACAAAAAGCAAAACATGTCCCAAGATCTGTTATATTATTTTATAATTTTACTCGCTTTGACTCTCTCGACGAGCATGCACGCACGTTTTTAATCTTTTCTCGATGGTTTTTTTTCTTTTTTTTTTTTTTTTTGCGCTTAACCAAGAAAGAAAGAGAGCGAAGAAAAACCGGCGCGAAAAGAAGACAGACCTATCTAGTACTCTTTAATTTGCGCTAGTTTTTTGTTTTTTTAATTTGTAAACGTATATATATTAATTAATTTAATTTATATTTAAAAGGCAACGTACATTTTTCCAGGTGTAATTGCTGACGATGTGTTGTATTTTCGTTAGAATGCTGCTTGAACTTTTTAAATGATGCACATTGTAGATACGTGTTAACCACTATTCACGACCACGCGACGAACAGGAAAGAGAAGGAGCAAAAGCAAAATCTAAGATCAAGAGAGAGAAGAGAACAATGTGAGGTGGAAGGGAGAGATTATGGAAATACAAGCGCGCCGGAAGTTTGTACGGTGAATTTTAGAAGCGCGAAATTTATATAAAATCTTGACGGTCATTGCAGTATTTAATTTGCAAAATTTGTTTCGTACATTATAAAATCTATTGTATTATATACCAGTTTTGAATCTTCAATTACATTAGTAAAAAATTCGTTAAAAGTATCTGAGATTCTATTTAAATTTTACCTTATACATTATCTTTTTCAAATAATAAATATATCAAATATGCATTTTCAATTTTGAAAAATCTATTTTTTTTAAATTATTTAAAAAAACGTATTATTTAAAATCTCGTAATAATTTATCTAATTTTCAATACTAAAATCGTTCACAAAAATTTTAATATTTTAAAATTTTAATTTTAAAGCAGATATATACTGTTTATTAAAAAGAAGTTTATTTATTTTTGTCAATCAATAAATAATTAATTAATTATAAAATTAAAAAAATTACAATTATTTATATAGTATATTACATATGCAAATTTTTTGAAAAAAAGTTCGGTATAATTTTTGAAAAATGGAAAAAGTATTTGAAATTTAAATATATCGATTTTATCAAAATATATGAAAATAATAATAATTTAAATTATTTTTTAAATCGTTATGAAATACCATTTTCAATAGAAAAATACTGTATGCACATATACATATATATGTATACTTGTAGTTACAATTGTCTTAGTTTATTTCAATAAAATTTTCTTGAAAATACATTGTAAATAAAAAATAAATGCTTCCTAATGTCATTTACTAGACATGTATCTCACAATTGCGAACGATCGCACAAATTTTTTTCATACATTATAAAAAAATTCAAAGCGTTAGAAATGTATTAATAAAAAAATTAAAAACTTGAAAAACATCGCCATAATGGAGTAACAAAATTTTTTCTATTTTGTACAAAAATGATACAAAATTAGTTTTATACTTGTTTTCTTAATTTACGAAAATTTGCATTATATTTAAAATACATATTAAATGAGTATTCAATTAGTTAAACAAGCGCAGCAACCTTATTTGAGTTTATAAACTACAGAAACACGAATTCAAAGTACACAATGCCTGCGCTGCTTTTTATAATAAATCATTGTCGAGACAAAAAGTTTAAATAGACATAGGAAAATAGACATTGGCGGTCGCGTAAAATCGACGTATACACACTTAGATTTAATAAAACAAAAACAATTACTTGCAAAAATTCTTTTTCACACAAAAATTTTATAAATAGGCCGTCAATAATACACTTAGTATATATATTTTCGTTGAATCTGTAGTTTTATTACTAGTCCCAATAACACAGGTGTTTATCTTAAATATAATTAATTTTGTTTTATTTTTTTTTTTTTAAGAAGAAACGTCGGAATAAGTGCAAAAAGTTTTTTTCTAAAGTGTTAATTTTGTTAACAATTCACATCTAGAATAATACATAAAATTACAATTAACTTGTTTCTATGAAATGATTACTTGCGACAAAAATATTTTCATAGAAATACTTAAAATCTTACAACTAATAAATTAAAAACTAATGTATTATAAGATACTTGTTCTATTTTTGATTTTAGTATATTTTTTATTTATTTCAAATACTTCAATACTCGAAAAATGTTAAAATTTAAAGAGATTCTAAAACGATATTTTATAATATTGATAGAATTTATAATAAAGCGTACAATAAAGCTATTAATTAAATACAATAAGCATTAACTTTAAAAAAATTATGAATGAAATTTTATCGCCGACGTTTTTTCTTATAGTTTCGTCCTGTCTTTATAATACGAATGTAAAAAAATTGTCAGAAATCGATTTCTCATTGACTAGAATATATTATAATCAACAGTTTGTTTCGTGGAATAATCTGTGGCAGCGCATTATACAAAAAGGACGAAGTAAACAATGTAAACTTTATAAATGACTTTGGTTTACAGCAATTTCATATTCTTGATTTTAGTCTAAAAAGTAATAAAAAACAATTAAAGCAATAAAATGTCAATTTCTTTGAGATTGCTCTAGCTGTGAATAGCATGAACCAATATCTCTTACTTTAAATGCAATTAAATGTATAGTTCTTGTGATTTATCATACAAATTAAAATTAAATATATTCTAAACTCATATTACACTTTAATATTTGTAATTATAAAAAAAATAATTACACATCAAACATGGGCGCTTTTATCACCTTATAAACTTTTTTTTCGAATATTAAATTTTAATAAATAATTTAAGTTTAAATATATTAAAAAATGTCAAAAATTTGAAAACGAAAAATAAATTGTTTTTTTATAGTTGTCTAAAGTACTGATTAATTTAAATATTTATATACAGTAAAAGTAAATATAACTTTTATTTCAAATATTAAATATTACCCATGTTTGTTACAATATGTGATACAAATTCAAACGGATTTTTCTATCTCTTACTAACGATACTTAAGAATTTAGGCTCAATCATCAAACTAGACTTAAAATTAAGTTTTTAGCTGCTCAATTACAGACTCTCCTTTATATCAAAAACTGCCTGCTAAGATAAAAAATATCAAAAAATTTTAAGTAAGTCAGTCGTAAATGCTTTATTTGTAAGTTGTGCTATTTTTCGATTTTACGATTAAATGCAAAGCTGCTAAACTTTGCTAATGCCAATAAAACACAAAAAAAAAAAAAAAATAATAATAATAATAATAATTAAAGAGACATCTCTATTATAAAATACAAAGAAGAGAGTTTCTCTGTTTCTTTCTATACTACATTATATACATCTAACAAGCGTCAGTTATTCTATTCGACATCTCGTTCTAGGTGTTAGATTTTTTCATTTCTTTTACCCTTAATAGACCGAAATTTAATGCTTTCCCACAACCTCTACTTTACGTAATTATACACACGAATAAAATAGCACACGATATTTGTTTCTTACGTTTTTGAAAATCCTTTTTCATATCTCTCACAATTGGAAAGCATATGGCACGCTTTTCACTTAATCTCTTCTTCTAATCCTAAACCTCCATTATATAAAAAATAGCACGTCGAGGAATATTCGTTCAGTGTTGTCCTAGCAACCTCGCGAAAATTGTGTTCTTTAAACTTTTGTCTTTTTTTAAGTTTTAATGACTTTAACACTTAAAATTTTATTGTTGCAACGGTTGGTAAATATCATTGATTGATTTTTCATTTTTGGTAACAACAGTAAGCTTTTTTTATAATTTACTCTTTGTCCTCCCTGTTTTGTGTATAATTTTTTACTTCGGACTGCTCTTCTCATGGAGTGTGAAACTCAGTCTTACAATTAATTTAGTCTTTTATTCAGAACAAAAATAATTTACTATTTTGTAAACTTTTTAAAGATAAACACAATGGGAGATATATAAATCAAGTAAATATTAAATACCTAAGAATCAAAAAAATACATAAAAAAGAAATATTTTTTTCCATTGATTGATTATTAATTAATGCCTTAACTTTTAAGACTTTTATTAACTTATAAAACTGAATTTACTCCTTATTTTATTTACTCGTACGCAGTACTGTTATTTCATATACATATATTTATCTTTATTTTGATTATTAGTACTTTTGTAAAATAATGAGGTATGTCCGTACAATGACACCTGCGTTATGTCGTCCATTGACTGTCATACAGTAATCTACTCAGATTACCACGACTTCACTTTATACTTTTTTTTTACTTTCACATTTAATCATTATCAATTTTGCACTCCAAATTTTTATTAAACATTCTTATATTTTTTTTAAATATAAGAATATATATATATAAGAAAAAAAAATTTCTAAATGTAACATTAGATATTGATTTAAAATGACGAACAATAATCTTATAAATGAAATTTTTTATTAATATTAGCTTTCATTTATTTTTATATATTTTTCATAACTTGGCAGTAATTGATATCAATGTTTTAAGAAAGTTTTCAGTAATTTAATTAATTTTTAAATTATATAATCGACAATTATCAAAATTATTTTATATTCATTTTTTTTTAATATTTTGAGTACTTGAAAAAATATTGAATTTCATTTATTACTTTCAAAACATTATTGTGCATCAGTTTTATCAAAAAGTAAATGTTACATATAGAACATTTTTTATTAGTCTTGATTATGGCATTTGTGGATTTTCGGTTCTTTTATGTATTAATATACTAGGTTGTTCAAAAAGTTTTGAAAGCGGAAATGAAGATACTTTTTTTTGTTGGTGAAATCACTTTTATTGCTCAGTATAATCTCCCATAAGTTCAATACACTTGGTCCAACGGTCTTCCAACTTGTTTATCCCATCATGGAAGTGACTTTCTGCAAGGCCTGCAAAATACTCCTCTACGACGGCTATAACCTCTTCGTTTGATGAAAAATGCTTCCCACGAAGGAATTTCTTGGAAGGTGTGGAAACAGCCAGAAGTCAGAGGGAGCTAAATCAGGCGAATAAGGTGGATGCTGCAACAATTCGTACTTTAATTCGGTTATTTTAGTGATGGTTTTTTGAGCTGTGTGAGCGGGTGCATTGTCTTGATGAAAAATGATTTTTTTCTTGTGCAAACCGGGTCTTTTTTGACTAATTTTTTCATCCAATTGGTCCAAAAGGTTACAATAATATTCAGAATTTATTGTTTTGCCAGTTTGGAGATAATCCACCAACAAAATTCCTTTTGCATCCCAAAAAACTGACGCTAACACCTTCGCCGATTTCTGGACACGAACTCGCTTCGGTGCCGAAGTGCCTGGTTGACACCACTCTTTAGCCTCTTGTTTTGATTCAGGGTCATGATGGTAGACCCAAGTCTCATCCATAGTGATGAATCGACGCAAAAAATCCTTTTTATCCTTTCGAAAACGCTCCAAATGTTGCTCAGAAAGTCGCATTCGAACGTGTTTTTGTTCCATTGTGAGCGAATGCGGCACCCATTGTGCACAAAGCTTTCTGAAACCCAAAACTTCATTTAAAATATGACTCACACTGCCTAATGAGATGTCTAGGGCCTCTGCTAAATCTCTCTCGGTCAATCGACGATTTTCCAAAACCATATCCTGTACTTTTGCTATGAATGCTGGTGTTGCATTTTTTGGACGACGCTTGGATCGTCTTCAACGCTTTTTCGACCACGTCTAAACTCTAAAACCCATCGATGCACAGTTGGAAATGAAGGAGCAGATTCCTTTAACACTTTCACCATTTTTGTATGAATTTCCGTTGCTGATAAACATTCCAAAACAAAGAATTTTATCACTGCACGATATTCGGTTTTTTCCATTGTAAAAAAAATACACTGACACGTCAACTTCAAATGGCTTGTAAACAAACAATGAATTGACAGAGTGGAATGAAACTTTGGGTATGTTTATATGAAAGATAAAATATTAAAATGGCGTAAAAATTTTGGTTTTTCTACTGTTCTATAGATGTCGCTTTCAAAACTTTTTGAACAACCTAATATATGGCAGTATTGCTCGCGATTAAGATGAGAAAATTCCTTATTAAGCGTAGTGTATTCGGAGCGCTGAACAATTGGTTTTAAAGATTGCTGTTTTATATTAGAACTTATCGTTACTCGTACTATCTTGTGCTTTGAAAATAGAACTTTCCCTGGAATAAAATCCTTTCGATTTATTTTGAAACTTTTCTATTTCTTTCTTTGAATAATACTCGTCATTCTTCGATTTTTTACACGAAATTCAAAGGCATTTCTGAAAAAGTTTAAAGAAATTTTGAAAAAAGTTTTTTCAAAATCTCTTAAGCGCTCTGTTTTGTATATAATTTTTCATAAAAAATGAAAAATTTTGAAGTACTTTACATAAAGAAGTAGTATAAAAAAATTTATTAAGGTACGCTGTATAAAAATCTCATAAATTTTTAGTACCATCATAGATTTTCTAACAATTGAGAAAATCTAAACTAATCAAAATAGTAAATATTTAACTGTAAACTATTATTTAACAGTAACGTCAATGAAACATTATTAGTTCTTAAAGTTTGTGCCCTCTTTTGTAGTTAACTTAAAATTTTATATGTTTGTTTAAATTTTTTCTTTTTTTTTATATATTTGCTCTTGCCTGTTAGTATAGCCTTTAACCACTCGATTTATAATAAGCTGCACCTTCGTTGTCGACGTTTTTGGGGTTCAGGTCGCAGAACTGCTCGAACAGCTTCATCAAAAACTTGTTTCAAGCCACGTTGTGTTAAAGCAGAACACTCCATGTATTTAACAGCTCGAATCTAGAATAAAAATGTTTTAAAAATATTAATATCGTAAAATATAAACTTATTAATTAACTTAAATTAATAAATTATATACTTTTTAGCTATAAATTTTATACAAAAATTCAATTATCACTATCCAATTATTTTAACTCTTATCCACATATAAAACTTTATGTATGATATTTTCAATACCTTATTAGCTAATTTCTGGCCTTGTTCACGTTTAATGGCACTGAGTCCTTGTTCAGCCAAGGCAGTAAGTGTTTCACGATCATCTCGTAAATCAATTTTTGTACCAACAAGTATCATTGGAGCATCTGGACAGTGATGCTTTATTTCTGGATACCACTTACTGGTAACATTTTCAAAGGATGATGGACTTGTTACAGAAAAACAAATAAGAAATACATCTGTTTGTGGATATGATAATGGTCGAAGCCTATCATAATCTTCTTGACCTGCTGTATCCCACAGCCCTAAGCTTACTGGAATACCATCAACTACCATTGGTGCTGAGTAATTATCAAAACTGAAAAAACATGATTATCAAATCAATAAAACGTATTTTTTAAAACTAAATTTTATCTTATGTTTTTTATAATATTTACGTAATTAAGTATTCAATACATGTCCTTTAATTATAAAAGGACTTAACATTTTTCATATTTTTAAATTTTTAAAACGAGTCTTATTATCTAAAAGGATTAAGTTATCTTAAAGAATTTAAAAATGTAAAATGACAAATTTATTAATACTTTAAGTTTATTTATAAACTGAAACAGGAAGATAAGGAGGCAAAAAGGTAGTATGAAATTAATTGCTTCCTGTGAGTATTCAGATATCTTATTTAGCTAAACTATTAATAGATTCCTTAAAATATAATGTACTTGACAATACACAAAAATTAAATCTTATTTAATATTAATTTATAATTTTTCAAAATGATATATATATATATATATATATACATAAAACTTTTTAAATTTATTTCAAATAGTTGCTTACACTGTAGGCACATATTCACCAGGAAAACTGTCTGTTGTGTAAGAAATGAGCATACATGTCTTTCCTACAGTACCATCTCCTACAACGACACACTTGATCGGCCGACCTGAACTCATGATTCTGCTTCTGTAAAAAAAGAAATTATCACTTACAGAAGTGGCTGTTTAGCAAAAATATGACTGTAAGTTTTTATAAAATAATCATAAAATAATATTTTATCCCAAAATATTATTTATACTTTCTGCCAGTAAAATTACAACAACAAAAATTAAAATATTAAGTATCTTGTAAATAGTAATATAAAATAATTATATGCATCAAACTTAGGAGAAAACAAATCATCAAACAATTAAGCAATATTTTAATGTATAAGAAACTCATTCAAAAAAATTCCACCAAAAGTCATTAAACATAACTTCTATATTTTCGAAGCTGAAGACCTTAAAATTGCGAATCAAACAAGATAAGCGGCCTTCCAATTAAAAACCTCCAATTGCAGTAATTTACGAATGAGAGAGCAAACGTAAAAAAAGCTACACACTCCCCCGTGTACGTCCATGCGCATGCTGTATACAACCGAGTCAATAACATAATATCGCACGTCTAACCATCTCTCTGCTTTCGTTTTTAACTAAATATCCAACAACGAGACATTTGCTCTCTCTTTCTTTCTCGAACAAAAACACTTCGTCACTCTATCTGAAAATTCAGAAAACTATCGCCTCACCCTTGCACACTTGCATGAGTGTTCACACATTCGTTAACTCACAAGCCCTTTGAGGAACTTTAATCCTGAGAAGAAAAAAAAACCACAAAAAAGTTGCAAACGAAAAAATTGAGCCTCACATGAAAGACTTACCGGGCTATAGTGTGCGACAGTGACTCTCCTTAATTCTCTCCCCGCCTCACCTCTCTCGCACTCCCTCCTTTTCCCTTACGATTTTGTCTCTTTCCTTCCGTTCTTTCCGCTTCGTGTCTGTTTCTTTTTTTCAATTTCTCCTATTTCGAGAGAGCCCGAAAAGGTCGTCTACACCGCGCTACGGTGAAAATCCGTCGGGCGGGCGGCGACTGGCGTGTGATGCACGTTCCGCTGGAGTAGGCGAAAGACACACGCGCGCGCGCCCGTCACTCTCTCTCTCTCTCTCTCTCTCTCTCTCTCTCTCTCTCTCTCTCTCTCTCTCTCTCTCTCTCTCTCTCTCTCTCTCTCTCTCTCTCTCTCTCTCTCTTTTTCTCTCTCCCTCTCTCCCTCTCTCTCTCTCTCTCTCTTTCTCTCAAAAACGTGTTAGTCTATACGTATATATCTACTTTTGCCGGAGAGCGCGGGAGAGGACTGAGAGTCGTGTTTCTTTTTAGGTAATCACACACGCGCGGACCCGTACGTCATGGGAGCTAAACAGTCGTCGTGAGCACTGACATTTCTCCTCTCCCCTGCTTATACTCGCCCTTTTTCTCGGGGACCAAGATACTTTAATACAAAGTGTAGAGAGCTATATACACACGTTATACGTGTGTATGTAGACGCGTAATCGGGACTCGCTTGCGTGCATGTACACATACGTTTGATGTGGGTGCGAGAATATGCGTGTGGGTATCGGTATAGTAGGCGCTTAGTGACAGATGTTTCGACGAACTCGAGAAAGAGAGAGTTGATTTAGGTTTCCTCTCTCTTTCTCCTTTTTTCGCTTTCGTATTTAGTAACGACGTATCACTGTTTCTCCCATCACGCACGTTTACTCTCATGTAGTTTTCCCGTTAAAATATATATTTTTCTCCTTCTCACTCAGCTTTTTTACGCACAATTCGCAAATTATGCATTCTGAATACAAAGTTTAAAATAGTGTTTGAAAAAACGCCGTTCGACCAACAAAATATAAAATAAAATTCTAATCATGATTTAAAATATGCATACTTTGTAAAAATTATAAGACTTCTGAGAAATCAAGGAATTATAAATTATATATTTCATATCACGTCATGTTTTCATGTTATAAAATAACGGCCCTCTTTAAAGAATTTATTAATAATGTATGTAGTAAAATATACGCACAGATAAAATGTACAACTTGAATTTTTAGATCACCACAATTGACAATATTAACAATTCTTATGCATATATCTTTAAAAATATTATCTTTTTTTGTTTTAAAAATGTTTCATTATAATTACAACCAACTATAATTGAATTGTATTAAAATAATTATTTATTTTTGTTGTTATAATTTATAATTTGTATATAGTTGGGACAAATTCTAACTTCATATTTTATACCATAACTTCAGTTGATAAAGTTTTATCCTTACTTATCGATAGAAAATGTATACTTCTCAATAAAATTTCGAAAATTTCGTACCTCTTCTTATGTTATCCTGGTCAATTTTGTATTTTATACTGCAAAATTATGAACGAAAAGTGGATTTTTACTAAACAAAAGGATTTATCATGATACAAATTGATAACATTGTATTCATTTATATGAGTTAAACTTATTATAAATGCATCAAATATATAATAATGTATAAACTAATAAAATAAAAATAATTTTTTACTGTTTACTTTTCACTATTCTATATTTTAAAAAGTTTTGCTTGAATAATAAATAAAATATTTCGATTAGCAAAAAGTTGTTATGCTCAAAATATAATATGTGCAGGTAACGAACATGATCGAACCTGTCAGCTAGGTCAATTTTGCTGATTCTATAAAAGTTAAGATTCTTTTATTTTATTACCCCACTCGAATATTTCAAATGTGAAAACAATAGCATTAAATCTTAAATAACTTCGAGGGAAATATCAACGTAATATGAGTCATCACTGCCACAGCTGTTACACTGCACGAAGTTAACAAAAATGTTAGTAATACTTGTTTTATTTACTACTATAACGGTAATTTTTCAAAGCAATAATTGTCATACAAGTAGAATGTAAACATTAAAATGTAATTTTAATTAATATATGTATTGTAAATTTAAATATATAGTTACTGTTTATTGTTAATCATTTTTTATGCTAAAATATAAAAATTTGGTATATTTATTGTTTAAAACGTACAGTGTCAGTTTACTTTAAAAATAAATTACATAAATTTGAAATAAATAAATGTAATTTAAAGAATAATAATAATAATAGAATAGTTTTTTAATTTTATGCTATAAATAGAAATTGCACGAAATACTAAATAGCCCTAATCGTACATTAAACAGGTTTAAAAATCGTTAAAATTCAAATATTTGAATCTTAAGATCCACGTTAAATGTAAATATGTTTGCAAATTTTATTATACAAAAATGACCAATGCACGATTCAAAAAAATTCATAAAACAATCATGATTTTCTCTTCGTGTGTGACACTACATGCCAAATGAAAATTCACCTTAAACCAGATCATGGCACTGCTGCCGCAGTTGCAAGCAGGCGACTCAACCGAGCAATCCAGCGGCAAGGTGCATGCGGGGGACGAGAAGTAAGAGGAAGGAAAAATTGCCAACCAATGAGGTAAACGATCGTCCGAGGAAAAGTCGGCGTTCGCTGCGCCGCCTGCTGCTGACTGCTGCTCACGTCTTCATGGATCGAGAGCTTAGCTGTGTGTATTGCAGCTCCTCGCGCAGTCTCTGAAGGACTACCAGACAGAAAAAGCGGCGCCGGTTCGCTCCATACAACGCGAAGCAACTAGCGCGCAACCATGTCGGGTGAGTACTCCACTTTATAAGTTACGTATGTTCGTTTTTTTTTCTTAATTCTGTTTCGCGTCCGTGCATTACTGTGTTGGCTAAAGTTCTTGTTGAAAAATTTTCGTTGCACGGCGACCGGAGAACACGCCCGATGTGGGCATTACCGCTCGCCTGGCTCTCTCCTAACTCGGCGCACGTCGTACATAACCAAGCAACGCGCGCGCGGTGGCGGCGGCGTGTTCGTATGGCGCGGAATGCTGCTCGCCGATAATGTAAAACGGAGCAAAATCAACTTTTATCGATAATTTTTATGGCTTTCAGTTCTAATATGAATAATTAGGGTTGAGCTAATTAATTTCTCCAACAGCAGCTCATTTTGGAATTCGGGGATTTTCCCGGGTGGGGATGAGTTGGAGAACGTTGCGATTCATACGTTACACGATTCGTATTTTGCAATAGGATTTTTAAAAATTCTTTCAAGTACTTTTTAAAATTTAGACTTAGATTTTGGAAGAATTAATATAGACCATTGTAGTTGCGATTGAAAGAAGTTTGAGATAATTTTAGTTTTGATCAAAATAAACACTGTCTATTTACCATATTTTTAATAATTTATGACTTTAAAACATTATTATTAAAATTTTTTAAAAATAATGCTATGTGAAATAACTAATTTTTATAATTACATAATAATTTCTTAATAAAAATAACAAGCAGTAAATAGTGTATAAAAAAGTGAATATTTTATTGTCTCTCAGTTTGAAGTAAATATGTTTAAATTAAACTTTATTTAATACATAAATATTTGTCAAATTTATAATGTGTGCTTTAAATTAAAATTTTTTTTACCTGTGATAATTTTAAATTTTATGATCTGAAAATATGTTGTTTCTTAGTATTTTAAAATTACTAATTTTTATAATAAATTTTATTAATTTATTTTTATTATTTGTAGAAAATATAAAACAAATTATTTAGAAATATTTATATTGAATCATTTTAATTTTAATCATACTTATAAATATTGAAATATTATGATTTCACTAAAAAATATACGGTTGTTTTATTGCAGGGAAAAAAGGTAAGAAGACTAAAGGAAAAACAATTCCTCTCCAAGATTTTTTGGGGGATACACCAGGAGCACCCGCAATTCCCAAAATAAAAAGTTGGGCTGATTGTACTGAAGATGATGAAGATTGTAAGAATCAATTATTTTTTTTATATACAGTAGAATGTATTTTTCAAAGTATTCTAATATTATTGCTTTATAGATGGTTACATATCTAGAAAGATTGAAACTCCAGTAGTACTACCAACAGCACCAAGAGCTGCCCGAGATCAAAGTATCAACGAGGAAAATATTCCAACAAATCCTCCTTATGTTGCCTACATTTCAAATCTTCCTTATGATGTTGAGGAAGAAGATTTAATTGAATTCTTTGAAGACATGAAGGTTTATATTTTAATTTTATAAAGTTTATTAGAATAATAATATTAATTAATTAGAATATCAATATCAATATTAATATTGTATTTTGAATCATATGAATAAATACTTATAGGTTTCAAGTATGCGTCTTCCAAAAGATGGTAATAAATTCAAGGGATATGGATATGTTGATTTTGAAGACAGACAAAGCTTGATAAATGCAATGTCTATGATTGATACGGTGAGTTTATTAATAAATAATTGTAAATTCATTATTTAATAATCTTAACTTACATCACATATAAATGTATTCAACTTTATTAATTTGGCAAAAAACATTATAAAAACCTTGAATTAAGAAATGATTGTCTCTTTAAATAGATTGCCTTGACTTTCACTTTGATTCAAAATTCTATAAGAATGAATAGAATGTATGTTCACGTTTACTAACGTTTTTGTATAACAATTTGATAATTTTTTTTTTTTTTGTTTTTCATTATTTAAAAAGTTAAAGCTATAACAAACAGAAAGTATATGATGTATGATAAAATAATTTTTTTTTTGTACTATTTGTATTTTCTTCTTGTTTCATAGTTTTTCTCGTTATCTACTTTTCTCATTTTATAAATTATTTTTCTTTGTTTTAATAAAATTAATTATAACAAAAATATAATTATAATTAATTAAATAGTTTTACAATTAAAGATAAGATTATTTGTTCTTAAAACGAATGTTATGAAAGCCAATAATCATCAATGTACAGTCAATATGACTATTTATTATAATGCACAATCGGTACGCTTTTTATTTCAGAATCTTAAGGGTCGTCGTGTGCGGATTGAAGTTTCGAACAGCAGTAACGACGATCGTCGCGGTCGCATGGGTCGCATGGGTGACCAACGTCGCGACTACGGTGACGATCCAGAACGTACTACGGGCGATTGGCGCAGCGCGCGAGGTGGTGACGATGGCCCTGGCGACGAGGGTGGCGGCCGCGAGGACCGCTACCGTAGTCGGGGTTTCGAACGCGGTCCACGCGACGATAATCGAGATAGTGGTTTCGAAGACGTCAAGCCAGGCAATTGGCGCGATGGACCACGTGATGCGAGCGCTATGGAAAGCAGACCGAGACCTACCTTTAGGGATAATCGGGGACCATCAGGTAGCGATGATAGGGGCGAAAGAGACTGGAACAGGTAAATCAATAAAGTTTAGTCTCAAGTAATTCTGCGGCATATCCCTGCTACTATTTTAAGCAATTAGAAAAGGGCTATTTCCAGAAATGTATATTTTTGGAATAAAGTTAACTTCTATATTTGTACTTTACTGCTAATGATGATATATACAATATGTTTCTTTTTCGTACATTTTAGCCCTTAAATAAAATCTTTTTTTTTTTTTTTTGCCTCACTCATTATTTATTCTATTCATTTTAAATATCCAAGATTTAATTAATTTTATTGAATGCAGAAAACTGAATCAATTTTGTTTTTTTTTTTTTTCTTGTATTAGAAATATTATTCATTGGAGTTTAATATAATAAATCTCTTTAAATACTTTTAAAAAGCTATTTAATATTTTACCAGTGAACACTCATTCTTATTTACTAAATAAAACAACTTCGAAATAGAACTAATTTACAGTAAGATAAATTAAAAAATAAAATTGATACGTTTAATGAGTAACGCAATTAACAAAATAAAATTGAACAACCATAAAAAAAATCAGAATAAAAAGAATCAACGTAATGATTTTTAATAACAGATTTGCCGATCGTGGACGCGGTCGGGACAGAAGTAGAGAAATGGACGGCGAACGTGGCGGTGATCGTGGCGGTGATCGTGGCGGTGATCGTGGCGGCGATCGTGGCGGCGATCGTGGCGGCGATCGTGGCGGCGATCGTGGCGGCGAGAGAGGCGGCAGTAGTTTCGGACCAAGGCGCAATTATGTCGATGATGCCGACAGAGACCGAGAACGCTGGAGTAGCGTGAGAAGTCAGCCTAGGGAGCCTGTTGATGGTGAGCGACGTGTCCACGTGATTTATAATATAGCGTGATACATTAAAATATCAGTGAAAGCACTATTACGTAAGACGGAATCATTTTTGAATCATCGAGTGCAACGATTTTTTTCTTACTGTATTGTAATTTATGCCCTTTGAAATTCATTTTTTTTAAGTTTATGTCTAATTTTAATATTTTATTCACATTATATATTTATATAATTTAATGCAAATAATTAGTTATTGCTTTATATTTAAATAATTTTTTTCGTTGCATAATTATTTTTGCAAAATAAATTTTTTTTTTTTTTTGTTTTTTTTTAAAGCTGAATACAAGAAAATTGTTATTTAAAAACATCACTTTAAGTTTTGAACTTTACTGTTTTATAATTTTAAATAATAATTTTTTTTAGTTTAATAAAAGTTTCACGCTTTAATAATTAATCATTTAGTTAAGATTTTTCCAACAATCACGTAACTTTAAAAACTTTTTCTTATTAATCTAGATAATACATCCAACTTTTTTTTTTTTTTTTTTTTTTTAATAAAACTAAAATCTTAACTTTTTATGCAGGTCCACCACCTTCAGATAGTGCACCGCGCACCAGACCAAAATTAGATTTGCAACCGCGCACGAAACCAATCGAGCCAGTTGCTTCAGAAAAAAATGAACCCGAAGGTACAGCGAATGAATCAGCTCCTGAAGAATCACGTTCTGCGCCGACCTCGACACCCGCAGCTAGCATCTTCGGTGCCGCTAGACCAGTGGACACCGCTGCCAGAGAGCGGGAGATCGAGGAACGTCTCGCCAAATCAGCCGAGGCTCGTTTAAAGGAGAAAGGGTGCGTATTGTGTGCAAAGTGATTTGTTAAAGTATCAATATTTTTTTAAATAAGTTCAAAGATTTTTTAAATTAGGTTGAAGATTTAAATTTCGATGCTCTTTTACTCAAACGCTTTAATTTTTTTAATTATTTTAAAGTTTATTTATTTTATTAATTAACTTTTTATGAAACTTCACAGAGATGCAGAGAAACGTGCACCTCCTAAAGAAGGAACATGGGGCAGGCGTAATGGGGTAAGCATAAGTCATGTTATTCTGCTATGTTTTTCCTTTTTTGTTTTTATAAGATTTTACACAATATTTTCTTCTAGGAAGGTGAACAAGAAAGAGGTAGGCCGGCTTGGAGATCTAACGAAGACAGAGGAAGCTTTGACAAATCTGGAGGTCGTCCACCTATGTCTCGAGGTAAATAGAATAAATTATATTTTCAGGCATGCAAAATTATATGTGTACTAATTGTTTCACCCGCGTATATCAAATATAACTTTGTACACGACTTCGTATGCCTGGAAAACTTTTTTTTCAACTATCGATTTCATAATATAAAGAATGTAAAGCTTACATGTTTACTCGGAAAACAGGCTATTAATGGGTCAAGTTTCATAAAAATCTGCCCAATATTTTTCGTGTGATACGCATTTGTTGACAGACGATAAACGAACAGATAAAAATTAAAAAATTGCTGATATGCCTTTGTAGCAATTAAAATATTTACTAGATTCAGTATTTAAAAAAAATTTCATGTATAAGTTTGGCCCTGTTACAATTTTTTATATATAGATGATATAAAATATTATTTCTCTGTTTTACATAGATTCTCGGGATTATCGTGATTATCGGGAACCAAGAGATTTAAAAGACTCGAGAGACTCTAGAGAACCAATAGGTGATTCACGAAGGTCACCTATGAGTCGTGGAGCAGCGACACCTCAAGCACGAGGACCACCAAAACAAATTGATTCACGACCTCCACCGGATGGAGGAGAAAAGTAAATATTAATTTTATTAAATTCATTGATTTATTTATGTTTAAATGATTCAAGCTTTTGAATAGTATTTAAAAAGTAGTACATTATTTTTAATTTTATTTTTATATATATTGAAATATGTAATAAAATTGGTTTAATTATGCTCAGACTTTTTAGATGTAAAAAGTTCTTAATTCATTTTTTTTTGTTTTTTTTTTTTTTTTTTTTTTTTTTTATATAGAGAAAAAAAGAAAGAAGAAGATGAACTCAGCAAAATGCCAAAAGCAAAAGATGATCAAGCACCAGTGAGTTAAAAGTCCATTATTATTTGTTTTATACTGACTTAAGCTTGCCATTTAATAATTCTAACTGTATTTTTTAACAGAATTTCGTTGCTTCCAACAAATATTCTATGCTGCCACATGATGTTGATCCCGACAACATTGAAGAATAAATGCGATCGTCAAAAACGGTCTACGTCTCACGACTGAATTCGTCAAAATTTGTCGTGGTTGTTGAAAATAAAGAGAAAGAAAATACAGAATAAGCGCATGCTATAAATAATTCAATTTTTGCAGTCAAAAAATACTTATCCTATGCAATTCCAATAAAATTTAAAAATAACTATTTTTAGATTTTTGGAATTACTGTTAATGATTTGTATTTAAACTATTTTATTATTCTTAATGCGACTACAATTATTATTATTATTATTATTATTATTATTATTATTAATATTATTATATGTCTTGTCAAATACACAAAAAAAAACATACATACTTTGTAATATTGTATTTTGGACTGATCATTACTATCATACCATAATAAGGTTATTGAGTGCAAAAAATATGAAATTCAATACAAGGTACGAAAAAATTTTCAATATGGCGTGAGTTATTGTTTATTATTCTAATTTTAATTATTAGAGTGTTAAAATCAGTGGGGGACTTCGATATACATTGTCCAATGTACAGTTGCTTCTAAAATATTGTACAATATGTGACACATAATAGACATGTAAATTAATGATAATGCCATTATATATAACAAAAAATCTCTGAAGTAAAATATACAGGAGCTTCAAATGTGTAAGTCTTCTTTTCTTATTTGCAAAATTTCTTACAAATAAAATTATCAAAATATGTTAAGGCACTGTCGATAATTCTGATACATATTTAACATATTAACATGATTAAGCGTAAATAATACATCTTAAACCATTCGTAAATAAATTAATTACACAACTGATTAGCTATATTACATATTTACAATTTTTTCAAGAATAACTTATTTTACTGCTGAGTTGTTTGTGCTAATTGTCTTAATTGCTTTAAAACAGTTTCTAATAACTTTTTTTTATCTCTTTCACTCTTTTTTAAAACTGAAAATACTGTTTTCTTGTCAGATTCTCTTAATCTGAAAATTGCAAAAAGATTTTGCTGAAATAAAAATAAATCATTTATGATTTTTTTTTATTTTATTTACTTACTTCTCAAGTAAAATCACAGCCATTTGTGGTGTTACAAGATTGTATTTACTTGACTCGCTTATATAATCATGGAAGTAAGTAGGCCAGTCCCAACTCATGAACAAATCGAGTAATTGTCTTAATTGTGCAAATTCTTGTAATAATGTTCCCTCTGGCAACCCTACCACGGGTTCAGAAGCGGCAAATTCTGTAAAAAATAATTTTTTTCAACGTTTTATTTTTCATCATAAATTAATATTTATCATCGAGTACGAACGTTCGCATTGTATAGTATCTAAATTGACTTGTTGAAGAGCACCCATGGAAATTTGTTTTATATCTTCACTCACTAAAATGGCCAAAATAGACTTGGCAATGTGAGAACAAGCTGATTTACAAGCTACTTGAGCTACTTCTTCCTATAAAATTACCATTTTTTATATTTTAATACAAAGTAAATTAAGATTTAAATATCTAAAATATTTTTTTAACTTAATGTTTCTAAGACTTACAGGAAGATTAGTGAAGCATGTAAATGTACTTTGTAAAAATGCAATTAAATCAGTAATAAAACCTGAAGCATGTCCTTGAGGCTCCGCAAGATTCCAGTCATAATTTTCAAGTTCAAGAAATTCATCGAGTTTTTGTTTTAGTTTCTCACATATTTGTTTTTCAGCATCATCTCTTGCTACTCCAAACATAGCAGATTTAAGACTACCCGTACTTAATTGACCTTCGTGCGGTGTTCTAATAACAAATGATAAAAACGTTATTATAACTTTAATGTTTTATGTTTTACCAAACATAAATGATTATACTTTAAAAAAAATAAATAAATAAAATTAATATACTTTTCCTTAGAAAAAAAAAAAAAAAAAAAAAAAAAAAAAAAAAAAAAAAAAAATTTTTAAATAGTATAAAAAAAATTAAAAAAAGATTAATTTATTTTATGGACACTTAATCTTTATTTTGACATTTTAATAATTAATTTTCTTACCCTGTAATATTAGTAACAAATTCTTCTAAATATTTTGTTGATTTTTCAAGATAGCCCGTATTTATTATTATTTGTATTACTTGTAGAAGAGCTAATGATGGTTTACGAAAAAGTGAAGATAAACAACCACTAAACGTTCTTGTTAATAATAAATTAGTAGATTTACAGATCATTTCATCTATTTCAATTTGTGTAAAATTTAAATCTTCAGAGAATTTCAAGCAAGCATAAATAAATTCTTTAACTTGATGATAAACTTTTGGTACCATTGGTGAGAAAGGAAATTTCTTTGGAAACCTAGCTTTTTGTAATTCTTGATCCCGATATGGAAAAGAAGCGAGAACGTTATCATATTCTTCTTGATTATTTACCTATTCAATAAAATCAAAATAAAATTTTTCAACAAATTATTGTTATTAAAATGATTAATAAACAATTTACCTGAATTGGCAAAAAATTATCTTCATCCAATATATCACGAAATACTTGCACCCAATGTTGCATCAATACTTCATTATAGTGAACTCTTATTTCTTGTAGTAATTCAAATAATTGACCAACTGTATAGCCATAGTCCTAAAGAATAATTATTCTTATCATAAAATGCCTTAATAAAATTCATTCATTGCATACTAACCCTAAGAGTTGTATTAAACAACATTATTAAATTTTTTATTTTTAAAATAAGAGTTGCATCTGTACAATAGGCCTGTGAAAATACAATGTATATTAATATAATCAATAGTATGAGTAAATTGTTAAATAAAATAATCAGCAAAATTTTCATTAATTACAGAATGTGTTCTTAAGGCATTGACAATTTTAGATAAAGCCATTGACCACAGCTCTTCTAAATAGGAACGAATTGTTAGACCATTTCCAGTATTTAAAATATGATCTTCGACCACAAAAAAACCAATAATTCCATAAATGTAAGACTGATAACCAACAATACTCTCGTGCTTAAAATGCAAAATAGAAAATAAGGAAAATAGTTTTAAGATATTAAATTTTTTAATGTAATTATACAAAAAAATCTATACCATATTAATTGGTGGTTGTAAAACAAGTCGAGCTTGTTGTTGTCTTTGTTGCCTATAATATGCCTTAAAAGTTTCTCCTTCTCCTAACACAGTATAAATATGCATACAACGATATACAGGACTAAAATCCATAAGATCTTGTGCACTGAGTTCTTCTTCACCATCAGACATAGAAGAATTATTTTGTGCTCTTTTCTTTTTCCTACCAATTATCTCAGCTTCATTATCTAACTGTTCAGCTGTCTAAAATAAACAAAATTATTTAAACTTATAAGTTAACAACAATCAATAAAAATATGAGGTATTTTTCTCACATGTCTCATGGCAACTTCACCAATTTTTGGAGAATATTTTCTAATATTTTCCAAAAAATCTCTTAAATCTGTCATTGATGCATCTTTAATATTCTCACGTAATCTGTAAAACAGTTAAAAAAAAGAAAATCAATTATTACTTAATTAATGTATATAAATGTAAATATTATTAAACTTACAAAGGAATTTTTTGTGTAATTTGAGATGAAAATCTATAATTTTTTACTTTTGGTAAATCATTCTTTTCAAGTTGTTCAAGAGTTTTTAAAGCTGGATAGTAACGTTTATCTTTTAATTGCCTTTGCAATTTTGCATAAGCAGCTAATACTGGAAGACACATTGTTAAGCTATCAACTGCTGCAGCCATATTACTTTCTACCTTTCTGGCTTTGACCAATTCTTCTTTTTTTTCAATTACTCTATCAGTAGCAGTTGTTATTCGTTTATCAAGTTCTAAAATTTCTGTCTGTTAAAAAATATTACATTATTAGTATTCAAATAATTAATTTATTGAATTGAATTTTAGATAAATTATTTATACAAAACTTATTTATGTTTTACAAATTAATATATTAAAATAATTATATATATATTAAAAAACTTACATTAAGCTGCTGTGCTAGTGATCTCACTTGTAATAATTCACGAATAGAATCAATAAAACCTTGATAATGATGATTACACATTCGCTCGATGTCTTTGTCATGGCTTTTGACTCTTTCATCCAATTTTTCCATGAATTTTTGATGTTCGTTTCCATCATAAATTGCTCTAAATAGGAAAAATATTACAAAAATAAGAATTTATTATAGATACATTTATTTTTATTTTGTATATAATAAAATATTCTTTCTAGTAATGTCAAAACTAATATAATATTGTACGTAAAATAAATTTTTTAATAAAATTAAACACGACAATAAATAAATAAATAGTTAAATAATTCTAAGTAAAATAAAGGTCAATATTTGTATTCTATGCATTCTACAATTGCAAATTTAAAAAGTACCTGATGACTGGACCTAAACTAGTCATATCTGAAGACTCAATTTCAGCGAGCAAGTGCTCATGCTTTGGAGCAGTAGTAAGCAAAGCATTTTGCACTGGATTGAGTGATAAACTCGACATTTTTGAAATAATTCAAAAGACGATTTTTTTAACCCTGGGGGTAGAATCATCCCCGTTATTATACTCCGCTAGTGCGCATATGCGAGAAAATTAAAGGGTTTGTTTGTGTTTCGAACCTGCGCGTTTCAATCTATTAACGATTCGAAATTTAAAAGTTTTAAATGTAAATAATAAATTACCTGAATGTCGGTCCTAAATAGTCATCGATTCCTTCGATTTCTTGGATGAGAAGATCCATTTGTTGCATTTTTTTATTATAAAATTAATTTGGCGAACTTAAGCACAAAATTTTGACAATACCAAAACAGGGGCGAAGCCTATATAGATGAATGGAGGTGGAAAACAAATATGGCCAATATATATATATATATATATATATATATATATATATATATATATATATATGCTACAATAATAAAGCCCGGGTTTTTCAAATAAAATATTTTTCTTTGTGTTTAGAGTAAAATTTAAAATAAAAGTTTTAATATCAAGTTTTTTAATAATTGTTTGTATACAATTATTTATACACAAAATTTTTAAATATGTATTTAATCATGAAATTTTGAAATTACACCAATTTATTTTAAATAAATTAATAGGTATTTAATCGAATATATTTAATGTTATTAATTGAACATATTTAATATTACTTATTTAGAAAATTTTATAAAGTAAAATTAATAAGACTTAAGGAATGGTGAACTTAAACAAGTAGATATAAATGAAACGGGTGAACCCTCGGAACAGTCTTATAACTCTTATAATAGGGGTGTCACAATTTCGTGGAAGCAATATTAGTTCCGTGATCCGCCACTAACAGTGCTACAATCTAATTTATCAGGTTAAATTTAAAGTAAATTTAAAATTTGCATAAAATAAAGAATAATATTTGCATTTGTTGAGTTTATTTAAATGAAAACATAAAATATGCATAGAGGTATCTAAAAATATATTTTTGTAGATGAAAATTAATTAAAATGATGTTTGAATACTTTAGGATTGAATTTGTAGGCATAAGATTAATTTTTATAGTGTTATTATATTTAAAAAATCAATTTTTAAATATTGAAAGTTGATGTGTATGTGTTCTAATGAACAATATTTTTATAATATAAATGGTAAAGACGTGTCTGTCTGTTTAAATTTTATAATATTAAAAATAAATTTTATTAAGACACTAACAGCAAGGTCTCAAATTGTTAATCAACAATTTTCAGGCACAAAATTATTATTCATCAATTGAGTTGATGGTTGACCGTATTGAAAAATATTTATTTTGTATTTTTATTCAATAAAAATTTTACTTGTTGGTATTTTCATTCGCTCAGTTTTATATTAAAAACTAAAAGATGTATATGGGTGTAAAGAGGTGGTGTATCACCTCTTTTAAAAACATATTCCCCTGATGCTCCTGCTAGATTTTTAATTTAGTATATGAATATTTCTAAGGTTAGTGTATATATATATATATATATATATATATATAATATGTCTATTTTTTAAAAATTCTTAAATTTTATTGAGAAATTTTAAAGAAATTTGAGAGATTTTGAAATTAGTATCACTTTAATAAATAATTTTTATTATAGGTTCTAATTATTTTGGAAATTTTTTTGGAGAGAGGAAAATAATAATGCAAGATGATTTTTTTATCATAGTACATTTAAACATTTTTTAATATTCATTAAAAATTATAATTACAATTCAATTTTGAAGTATAAAGGCACTATCGACAATAACTGACATAATTTTTATAACCGCCATGTAGTTAAATACATGTAAAAATTTACAATGACAATTACGTACGTGAATGATGACAATAATAAAATGATATTAACTCGCTTATAGTATGGAATTTCTCTCGGTAAACTTTTAAAACGTTTCATTTTTATTTATTTCAATCAATTTATAAACATGTACAAAAATAAAAATCATCGAATAAAAAAAACCTAATCACATACGAAATACGTAATTAACGCATTTGACGCAGGCACGATTTTAATTTTTTATTTAACTTGCACACACTTAAATCCAATTCGTTTTCCTTACAATTATTTACCTTAAATTATATATAATGCGATAAACATCATTGCGCGCTAAAATTGTGAAGTACTTAAATTTTTTAAAAATTTATAGAAATATTAAAAAATTATTTTGATTATTTTAATATCTTTCAGAAGATTAACTCGCGCAAATGATACAGCGTAACAAAATCCACTCATATAATTACACGTAATAAAAAATTCCGTGAAATTAAATTCTTACATTAAATAAATCGAACGATTTAATTAACGCGATTTCATTCGTTAGCGTTTTTCACGCGATTAGTCTCATCACTATTTGAAGTCGTAGTTATCGCGATAGTCGTTGTTGCAGCTGTGGTTGCAAAGCTGAATTCGCAGCGCGATGGAACCGGAGGGACGGGCAACTTTTTTAACGTGACTCCGAAATTTTTTGCTATCTCTTCGGAGGCAGCGACGTTCGTGTAGTCCGACACTTGTTCCTCCTCGTTGTTGTTGTTGTTTTTGACTTCGCTGGTCTCGTGATCTGTGTTGAGTATCTTGGGACTCGGCGGTACCCCGTTTTCGATCGCTTCCGGATTTTCGTTGGTTGTGTCATCGGTCGTCTCTAGCTTCGTTGTATTATTTGGCTCTGGATGGATTTCAGGTTGTATTGTGAGAACGTTGTTTTTGTCGTTTGATGATGCATCTCGGGTACCGGTAATATTCACGTATTGGAAGGGAATACACATTCCTGGCGGTGGTTTCAGAATCGGACCGACATTGGCATAGTTACCGTTGACGAGATTCGCTGCTTTACCTTGATTTGGTCCTCGAGACTCGATGTTATTGACTTTGTCGTCGCTAAACGAGGCGAGGAATTCTCGTGAACCGATCGGAGTACCCGGTGTTTTTAATTCCTTGTTGAACATTGTTTCATTGGTTTTGAAAGCTAAAAGCAAAAGAGATAAGATAAATGATAGTTTGCTTTTTATAAAATGGATTCGAATGAAGAAATTAGTAATTTAATGAATTTCAATTGAAGATTCATAGTTACAACATCAATTGTTTATGAGTATTAAAAAACAATATTGATGAGATGAAAAATTTCAAATAATCAAACTTTATTTATAAAAATATTTCAAATTTTATTGAATTTTGATTTTACTATATATTAATATATAGAATATCAATATACAGAATATTATATTAATAATGATAGTATATTAAAAAAATAAATACTCAATTATTTTAAAATAATTCTTTTTTAAAATTTAAACATTTTAAAAATAATCTATCAATCGATCATCGATCATTTTTCTTGCTATACATCAACCTAAATTTTTATTCAAATTTCTACCGGGTCAATATCTCTTCAATTAAATTTCACAGTCAAAGAGAAAAGCGATTCGGATTGAAAATTCGTGCGCATAAATTAACACACATTAACGCGTCTTGAATGTAAACGACATCTTACAATGAATGGGCAGTCCGGAAGGCGGGAATGCGATGTAGTACTCGTTGTCATCGGCTATAGAATGGGAGGATTTGACCGCTCGAAGATCGAGCTCGCTGTTACTGACGCCGTTGCAACCCACTCGACCGAGCGTCGGTGTGTATCTGTGCTGTTGATACAGTCGGCCGTGAAAGGGTTTCGGCGCCGGTGGAATTTCGTAGCTGGTTATACCCGTGCAGGCTTTCTCCTCCGAAGCTGCCGGATGCTGCAGCTGTCGAACGTAATTGTCGTTAATTTTTGGTTAATCGTAGATGTCTGTGTATGTACACGCGTCGGTTGAATTTCAACAATTACGCGTTGCGTGAAATAATTTATCTCGGTATATCTTTACAGGTTATCACTGGTTTCATCGAGAACTTGGAAATTTCGCCTTTCCGTTTCATTAACGTCAATTTTTGGATTGAGCTTTCGCGTGAGCCGTAATTGTTTGTGAAATATTTCAAGGAGTTTCGGCTTACAAAATTATAGCGATAATATTTTTAATTATTTTAAAATCTTTCTTTTGAGTTTTCAATTATTTATACGATAATTGACAAAAAAAAAAAAAAAAAAAAAATAATAATAATAATAATAATAATAATAATAATAAATAAATAAAAAACCGCAAGCTTTATCAACGGAAATTATATAATTAATTACAGATGGTTAATAATCGATTGATTCTTACCCTTCGATCTTCCGTATCGGAATGCGTACCGCTATCACCAAGACTTGTACCGCTACAACCGCTAACTGTACTCATTCTACCAGAAGAAGACGAGCCTAACGAGAGGAGAAATTTTATTTATTTTTATTTTAAATTTTTTCACATAAAATATATCGATAACAATAATTAAAAATTTTATTACTCGAGACACTGTGAAGACTTAAGCTGCTAACTGGACGACGATCGGCTAGATTGCCGTTGACGCCGTTTTGTTTACCAGTTGTTGCTTCTTCGTTAGTGTTTGCAGGATCTTTTGAATCTGTGAAAATAATCGATCATACGATTTAAAACATAAACGATTATCGAAATATTAATAATTAGTAAAGGTTATTCATCGATTTCAGCCTACCAACCTTTCTTTCCCTTGGTAAAGAATTTCTTGATCCTATCGAATGGCGTTGGCGCCTTCATTTCATCCTTCATCCTCTTCTGTATCCTTTCGTATTCGTCCCTCATTGCCGATAGTTGTCGTTGTTTATCTTTGAAGCTTTGCTGTACGTCGTTTCGATTTTTCCAATTCTCTACAAGACGCTCGACTTCGGAGATCGTGAAGACGTTGTTTTTAAAATCGGTGATGATCTCGAGTAGCTCGTCTTGCGGGCTCTCGCGTAACTTGTCGCTGGATTGACTCGATCGGCCGATGCTGGATTTAGTGCTCGCTTGATCACCGTTGGCAGCTCCGCATTCGCTTTTCGTTTCCGTTGGCATTGCTTCTTGATTCGGACTTTGAGATATCAGCTGCGAGGACGATAACGTCGGCGTTGATGCCGTTGAGTCCGGTGATCGCAGACCTAATTGTTGGATAAAATTTTTAATAAAATTTTTTTTTCTTGAATTGATTGTGATAGTTAATAATAAATTATTATTGTTTTAATTAATGCGCGTGAAAAACTATTATAAAAATTTAAAAATATGCGTGAAAAATTATCACTAAAATATTTATACAAACATTTCATAATCAAACTCTTTTATTTGTGCATGTATGTATTTCACTGCATACATAAAAAAAAAAAAAAAAAAAAAACGATAACAAGACGATGATCATACCTCCAGGATTCATCTGCATGTAACCTTGCAAAGGTAGCTCGAGATTGGTCGCATTGATCGTCGAGCTGGATGAGTAAGCCGTCGCGAGCGATACCGCGGCTGTCGACGTAACCGAACACGTCGTCGCGGTTCTTTCGTTGGCGAGGGACTGTTGCGCTACCATAGATGGATTTGGCTGCGGTAAAGGCGGTGGCGTCGAGTAAGCGGGAAAAGTGCGACAATTCGTGGTCACGGGTCGTGCCATCGGTGGCACCGAGTACGCCTCGCTCAATGGACGCGGACGGCAATAATCCTCTTGTCTGCTCGACTCGTCCTCCGTCGTTGGATATTGTCGTTCGGTTTGTTGCGACGGTGCGCGATAGCCTGTCACGATGAAAAATAAAACATTTTTTTTTTTTTTTTTTTAGGAAAGATTTATTTTTATTAAATTTCGTTAAATTTTATGTTTTGTGAAATATTTATCTTGAATAAATTTTAATATTTTCGCACTCACCGTTCGCAGTTTCATTCGCGTTCTCGCTCATGACTTTGAGATAGCTGTACATGTTCGAGAATTCATTCATTTGCTGAAATACAGATTCGTGCAAAACATCGTTAAAATTAATAAAATATAAAAAGGCGAATAATGTCACGAATAATAAAAGCAATATTAACCATATAGCCGCGGAGCTGATGTCCCAATCTTATATGTCCAGCTTGTTCGGCGAGATCCGCGGGAGTTAAATCATTGGTGTTTCTCATGTCGCAGGCTATATCGCCACCTGGACATTCCAGAAGCTGCCAAGCGAGTTTCTCCAGGCCGAATCGCGCCGCAAAATGCAAAAGAGTCGGATTTTCTTCGGAACCTGCTTGCGCGAACGGAAGAAATTTTTTTTTTTTTTTTTTTTTTTTAATATAAGAAGGTCAAATTTTGTTTGTTTAATTAATAAATCTCTCATTTAAATTATAAATGGATGCTTACTCGAGTGATTCTTGGAAAGCTGAAGATCGCCTGGCGGATTTGATAAAAGATTAAAATGCGGAGGTATATTTTTTTGAAACGCGTGCACCATCCAATTATCCAATTGCTCTTTATCGCCAGGATTAAAGCCAAACGTCTAAAAGAAAGAAAAATAAGATAATAAATTTATCATCTACACGAGGAACAAAACTATATGTTTAAACATTTACACAAAACTTACTTGACACATGAACTCGAGGGGATTATCGTGGGCTCGAAGTATCTGATCGAGTTCGCGCAGCCGACTCTCGCACTTGACTTGACGCACACCGAGTGGTGTACCATTGCGAACAATCCTGACGCCGACCAACATCGACACGTCCAAGCAACGCTCGGGTATGGAGAACTGCAGCGTATAAGGATTCCTTCGTTTCACGTGGCTCACCTCCAATGCCTCGCCGCAACGGTCGACTATCACGCTCACGTTGTCGTCCGGATGTAACGGCTCGTTCAACAGTGCGAGCACGCGGTTTTGGCCCTTTTAACCATAACGGTAAATATTTTTTTTTTTTTTTTTTTTTTTTTTTTGATATTTTAAATAAATCGAACTTTGTATTAATTAGAATATGATATTTGAAAAATGTTTTATAAATGATACTAAAAACGAGGTTATAAATTAAACATCTCTTATTGTAAGAACTACATTTCGTATTCTCGTACTATCGAGTCACTGTGCTCTAATTACGATAGTCAATCGTCAATCGCGCGCTTGCGATACGTTAAAAATAAAATCTCGCAACGGCGTTGATTCGTCAGTGGTAAACCGAGAATAGAAACTCGCAAAAATGGAAATCGATGAGGTATTAGTCTTAAGCATTATAAAATAGCAACGCAATCGAATTTTCAAAAACGGCTCGTGCAATTAACGCGACTCTCGTTATATCCGTCCGAACGAAACATCACTCACCAGCTTGACTTTCTTCGGATGCACGGAGAACGCCGTCTTGTCGACCTTGAGATTATTGACGGTAGCCGTGCCGAGTATAGCAACTGCCGCGCCCAAAAATAGTCCAACGAAAGTCTCGTCTTGATCCTTAACGAAGAATTTCCTCCAATTCTGATAGCCGATCAAACTCCCGCGTTGGCTGGAACTCACGTGACCGTCTTGCACGCCCAACATCATCGCGAGGACGCGCTCCGCGTTAAATTGTCGGCTTATCGTGCTCGTTTGTTCCGGGCGCTCGGTCACCCGTTCCAGGAACATCGGGCACACGACTACTATCTGCAGCCGCGAATTACGGATCTTTACGTCCGCGCCCGGACTCAACGGCTCTTCTAACGTCACTTGCGTTACTCTGTTTTAATTGCGAAAAAGAGAGAGGTAAAATAATGGGATATACGAATGGATTATTTTTGTGGGTTAAAGTAAGCATTTATTTCAAAGATTATATTCAATTATTAAAGATAATCCAATAATTTATTTCAATTAATTTTTGCAAAAATTATCGTGACACACTTGCGTGATAAATTATGCGCTATTATGTACAAAAAAATCGATCAAGAAAAGAAAAAAAAAAAAAAAGAGCTCGTTCAACTAACCTGAATGGAGGTCGTCCTTGTTGTCGACTTATCTGCTCGAAGCAAGCGGTAAGATAATTCACCCAGAGAGCCGAGGCCTCGTTGTCCTTGCTCGAAATAAAGACAACGTCGTCTCGTATCGGCCCATCCGATGGCTTCATGGGGAACGTCGTTGGCGCGTGCCGCGTTCCTGTAAACGGAAGCAAGAAAGCCGATTACAAGATGCATATTTTATTTGATCATTTACTTATTTATTTATTTATTTATTTATTTTTGATAAAAATAATATTTTTTATTGTTTCAATTATAAATTAAGTAAAATAGTTATTAATTTTAATCAATAAAACACAAAAAGATTGAATCATATATCGTTTTTTATATAATTATTATAAAAAATTTATTTAAAAAATCCAATCTTTAAAAAATGCGTTTGAAAAGTCAATCTTCGTTATTCGACAAAATTAAACAAAGCTCCTCGTCGAAACTAAGTAATCTATTATACAAGGGCGGGGAGTTTAATTCGATCGGCGCGCCCACGAGCGTCGCGATGATGACCGTACGCGATCGCGAGCTATTTAGGCCGAGGGATAAACGACTATCTCCCGAGAGGTGTCCTTTACGAGTTGTCATTACGTGAAGTGCAATCGATTTAATTCTCCTAATGTACCGTTTTGTTTTTCTGTTTCTTTTCTTTTTTCTGTTTTTATTATTTTTTGTATTTTTGTGCTCGTTAACAATGCGTTCATTCTTATGGCACGTTTTACAATGCGCTAAACGGTTAGGATTTTCTTGGTGAGCTTTTCATATTTTTATTCTTTTTTTTTTTGTGTATCGATTGCTGCATTTTAAGTCGATTAATTGAATTTAATTGGAAAAATTGTTAATTATTTATTGGCAGACAAAGATTTATATTTTTTCGAAAGGTGTGATTATTTTACAACTTTGCAACATCAATATCTGTGACAATAAAAAACGTAAAATCTTTTCCTACAAAAATCAAAGCAAAAATAAAAGATTTCAAGAGAGTCATGTGACCTCTTTCATTTCGTTATGCTGCCGATAAATTTTGATAAAAAGCTAAAAAAAAGAAAAACACCACTTGCGTGTCTACACAACTCGCGATCTTTTTCACTTGTTTTTTTTTTTTTTTTTTTTTTCTATATATACATACATATACGATCGAAGCGAAACGCAAGCGGAGAAGTAACGCGAGCGATATTTTATTGGATAGCTACACCTCCCAGAGTTCATCCCCGATGTTTACTCGTAACACGCTTGACTCGCATAACCCATTTTTTTTTTTTTTTTTTCACTCAACCTTTTTCTCTTTTACTATCTCGGTCGAATTCGTGTATACACGCGCATACGATGTGTACACGCGCGTGGTATATATATTTCCCTTCAACCGTGAAACTCGATCTTCTCTCGTGTATATAGTATGAAGGGAACGAAGAGAAATTGCTCTCTTTATTTTTGTACCGCGTGTTTATATATATATATACAATATATGCGGACGATCTTGACAATTCAAATTCCAGAACACGCGAAACGGAAGCGTCGATGCAATTCCCTTCGTTGGCTTCTCGTTGTAAAACTACTTTGCTTACCATTGTTTACCTTTAATTATGGTTTTTTGTTTTCTATTTTTCGCGTGTGTATATATACAAACAAAAACGCGAATCATTGTCATTTCCTTCTGTTGAAAAATGAAGATCTTTTACCGTTTGCAGCAATCGAAATAAAGGATTCTTTTTCCTTTTTCATTTTAGCATTTAGCGATAATTAATAATACTATAAAAAAAAGAAATTATCATTAAAATTAAAGCGAGCGAATCGTTATCACATTTACCATTTCTTTCTTGTTTCCTTACCAAACGATTCGTATTAGTTTTGACAAGTTGCGAAAGCAATTAACAGATAAAAAAAATAAATGATCGGTTAGTTCGTGTGGTATTGCCGCATGAGAAATCGCGAAATTCCTCAAACGATTCCAATTCGGACAATCTGGACTCCAGAAGTTTTACGATAGGTTCGAGTGCCGTTGTGTTCGCCGCGCGGATTAGATCGTAAAATATCTGCTCGCAGTGTTAGTGGCTCGGGAAATGTACCATATAATTCGAGAAGGATTTTTCTTCTTATTTCAGCAAACTTATCTCATTCGCAGCTGATCGGAGTCGAAGAAAATTCAAGAATTTCCGTTCGTGGGTGGACGATCTGTTTGTCTTTTATGGATGTCTGCGGTATCTTCTTTTTTTATCGTGCGAAATTACGGATAAAGTTTAAAATTAATTTTGTTTGTATCGGAAAATTTTTTTAACGAATTACCGTCAAATGATTGTTAATCTTGAAAGACTTATTTTTTGCGTAATTGTCGTAAAATTTTAATTATACCTTTTTAAGATAATGATAAACGTTCGAATAATGATTTATCATTAATTTCATCGATAAATCATTTAAAGCTTGTAAAATAATTTTTTACAACTTTTATCGTAACGTAACATTATTAACTTGTTTAAAAGTTCGAAGACACAAATTGGATTAAAAAGTAAGGGCAATCCAATTACGCCCGTGACACGCTCTAAAATTATATCACATCAGAAAAAGATATTTCTCTGCTTCCCTTTTTTTTTTCCGTAAGCAATTTTGCAATTTCACTCTCGTCTCGTAATTTAGTTGATTATATGCGTATACGCATTATCGTGCGATACTTTTATAATTTTGTGAACAATTTTTTTTTTTTTTTTTTTTTTTTTAATCGCATACTTACTTAGATTGCAAAAAAAGAAAAAGAAGCAACCGTGACGTTTATATAAAATTTCGATAAACTTCTTAATGAAGAGCTACGTAAGTTTCGGAGCAGTAAATTTTATCGCGGTAAATGCTCTTACGCCTACTTAATGCTTAAACGTTGTATTTTTCTTCCCAAAAAAAAAAAATGATCGATTTAAGAATCTATTTCCATCGAAAAATAGACGTCGCGTCGGACGCGCGCAAACTCCCATAAACTGTACCGGCGTGCTTGCGCGCGCGCGCGCGCTTTTAAAAGACGAATTCTCAGTGACGGGCAAAGCTTTTAAGCAACTACGCGTTGATATATAATTGCTCTCTATCCCCGGTGGTCGCGCGTTTCATTCTCCCTTTTCTGCCTAACTATCTTTTTCCACTAACAGCGGCAGATGCAGAACTCCGTTATCGTCCAAAGGCGCGTCTATATCCGCGCGACTTTCTATTCCCGAAAGTCTGTATGAGGACGTTTATTTATCCGTTATGTGCCTTTCGTCTTACTATGCGCGCGCGTGTGTGTGTGTGTGTATATATATATATATATATATATATATATATATATGTATATGAATGGGTGTATACGAATACGTTTACGCGCAGGCAGGAAGCGATATTCGTGATATTTTTTTTATCTCTTTTATTTTCCTCTTTCTCTTTCTCTTTTTCTTCTTCGGCATTGCCAATCGGTTGATCTAGCGTGTATCGTGAAATTCGTTGTCTTTGCTTAACGTACGATTGGCGCGCCGAAATTTCGTTAAATGATTCGGGTACGCCGAATATTTGATTCGATCTCGTTGATAATATGTGAAATTATAAATTAATGGATTTCTGAGAAATAATTGCGGAACGTTAAATTTGATTGTCTCGATCAATTAATTAATGATGCGTAATGTTCGCTCGAATAAGCTTTTGATGAGAAATATTTATAGACCTTGCATATATATTTATACATATATCGTACTACTTTATAGTCCTTTAAATAAAAACTAAAAAAGACTATATAAATATATTAATCTATTCAAAACAAAAGTATAATGACACCTTAGCGTTCATTTATTAATTCATTTTTTTTTTTTCAATTTACAATCGCTCATGCGCATTATAATTCAAACGCATGATGCATCATATTTATATATCGACGTCATTGATTACAACTAATGCCATAGTTATGACGTTCGTTTAGTATGTTGAAGCGGTTACCGGATCGCGAGAGCGATTTCATTAATTACGAGCGATACATCGCGGCCCTTGTGGAATTTCAGCTATAGGAGGATCTGCGAGCTTCGACGTACGTTAACGGCTAATGCTCCAGAGACGCGTTGGGGCTTTCATCTGTTCGTAAATCTTGGGGAGCTGTTTATTGTTTGGTTTAATGGTCGATGTTTACACGTGCGAGGTGCTGCTAAGCTATATTTAGATTATATTAGATTTGATGAATAGTTTGTGAAATAATTCAAACTAAAAATTAAGTCGATCGATATTCCGATAGAATTTATAATCGAGATATTAAATTCCCGATTGCGCCCACGCGCAACGTCATTAAATTTAATATTCGTATAGCTAAAAATTTCTTCCGTGTCATGTTCCATGCGTACATACGTTCTATATCGACGTTAACGACTAAGCTAAATTTATATGTATAAATAGATGCCCTCGCGCACGTGCAGGATGTAACATTGAGCGAGAAATCGGGATCGAACGAAATTTTAAAAAGAAATACGCGTCGTAGGTGGAGGAAGAAAGAAAAAAAGAAAGAAAGAAAGAAAAAAAAAAAAAAAAAAAAAAAAAAAGACTAATCGTGATCCTTCGACTTGGTTTCGTTCGCTCGGTATGATACGAATGAATAACGAGGCAAGTCCTCGATACTCTGCGTTAATATCGACACATCGACGACGGCGTCAATCACGGCGCGTTCCTTCCGTTTTCGTTGAGCTTACCGTTTGTGTAAGTGTATATATTATATACGTGAGTCGTGTGCTATACGCGTATAGTCGCGCGCGTCTTCCATTTTCGGCGCGCTTCCGGTTGAGCTCGAATATATATATATATTCGTGCGCTTGCTTACCGATCGTCTCTCTCTCTCTCTCTCTCTCTCTCTCTCTCTCTTTTTCTTGCGCGTGTCTTAATGACGCGCGCATCCTGAAAGGGACTTTTCTTCGCCCCGTACAATATTAATCAGCGGGAAAGATTTTTTTTTTTTTTTTATTTTTACGTTAGCGCGTTTGCATTATTTTTTTTTCTTTTCTTTTTCATACAATTTTTTTGTTTTTTAACTCTGTTTTTTTTTTCTTAATCCTCGAGACAAGGGAATTTTTAAACATTTTTTCGTCGCGTGATGGGCCTTCTGTTTTCGATAGCTAAGCGTGACTCCGTAAGGGATGTCGGATGCTTTTAGCGCGATTAAATTTATTTCTGTGACGTATCTTTTTTGTTTCGGTTGATATAATGGCTCATTGTTCGCATGCATTTATTTCGCGGAATTTCATTTTTATAAGTTTAGTCACATAGATATTAATGTACGGCCGTTTCTGAATGTCACGGTTTGATGAAGACGCTGATGAAAAAAAAATTTTTTTTTTTTTTTTTTCATTAAGATTTTAACGAAGTAAGTTCAATAATGATGGTTAAATATGATATTTGTAAAAACGTTGAAAATAAAATATTTTTTATCGGTGTTGAAAAATATAGTATTTAATAGTGCTAAATGTTTAATATGAATGTTAAGACGAGATTTATTTTTAAATCATTAAATTTAACTCGAAACATAAACAATATATTAGATTTTTAAATATATCGAAATATCTGTTTTTTAAAATTGTAAAGTAAAGAGATAGGAAGCTGTGATAATTGAATAAATAAATAAATTACGTGTCGCGAATCAACTTCCTCTCAAATTACCGTTGCATTTTTTGATAAATACGGAGAATTCAACTTCCTCAACAAGAATTTATCAAAAACGCGATTAACAAAATTACAGATAATAAAATTATAAACCCATTGCAACTATATGCAATTTTCGCTCAATAATCGACGCAATAAACTCTTCGTGGGATTACCATCGCTACAAAAAACTTACGTGGACATTTTCCGGACAAATCGAGAAAATCCGGTCTCTTCGGTACTTCCGCAAAGTTAGCAGCGTCGACTTCTTCCGCCATCACGGTAGCGCATTCACTGAACTTACAAACAATTTTCCTTTATGAGTTAACCCTTTAATCAATCATTGAATACCGATCAATCAATCGAGTAGATTTCGATACATATCGCGTTCTCCTACAGGATATCGTCTCCGTAAACGATCTCGAGGACTATACGCTATACCGATTTTCGTCAAGGATAACAAGGACGAGGATATACCGCGAGTATACGCGCGTTTACGTACGCGAAAGGAGGACCGACAAGAGAGAGATGTATTCGCTCGGCCGTCAGCAGCAACGACTGGCCCGATAATCCGAAGCTTCGTGCCGAAGTCGAGTGCATGAGCGGTGTATATACGCTGCTGGGCGAGAGATGTACGTTTGTGTGCGCGTAAAGCGCGTTTACAAGCACGGGAGACAGAGAGAGAGAGAGAGAGAGAGAGAGAGAGTGAGAGAGAGAGAAAGAGAGTGAAGAGGAGGCGAAACCCCGTTAAACGCGCGCGACTCCCATTGTTTCCAAGTGGCATGTGTATTATATGTATATATAAATATATGTGCGTTGCATATTGGCGCGTTTACGAGCTTTGTGCCTCGCGATGTACGTGTATGTGTGCGTCTATTACAAATTAAAGGTGACGCCCGCAATTAGTTGGTTTAAAAAAAAATAAAGAGAACACTCGGCCTTCTTTTTATTTCGAGTGGATTTCCGCGAGTCGATTTTACGCAGGCAAATATACTTAATTCGAGTGGACGTTCGAGAGTTCGCTATGATTTACGAGGGAGTTATGATTGTCCGTATACCAGAGATAAGTTTTCGTTGGGGGGGGGGGGGGGGGGGGGTAACCTATATTTTTCTTTTTATTTTGGATCGGTGATTTGATTTTTGCTTGGATCGGTGACATGAATATTTTACGAGAGGAGCGCCAATGTATAATTTATGTCATTATTAATGCATTAAATAATGATGGATCGCTTTATTTACATTAAATATGTATTAAATAACTAATAAATATATGAATGATCACTATATTTTTCATAAATATAAATTTTCGCAAATTTTGCTTGTTGATTAAATAAGTTTAACGCTAATAACGCACAGTAGTTCGGTACAATAGTACCGAACAACTACTCATTAAAAATTAGTTTATTCATTCAAATAAAGTGGAAAAACAATGCTCATTCCACGCTTTCTGTACAAATTTCTTTCTTTATTTTTTTTTCACTATTTTTATGGTAACTCTAAATTAACGATTAACCAGCAAAAATAAACGTCCGTCTGTTCGCGAAATGGGAAATGCACTTAAAAAGTAATTATTCAGCGTATACATATATACGCGACGAAGAAATTCCTCTCGAAGAAATTAAGCGCGACGCGAGTAAGTTTATATATATATATATATATATATATATATATATATATATATATATATATATATATATATATATATATATATATATATACACGCTTTCTCTTTCATCTTTCGCCGGAGTGGAGTTCCTCTTCTCCGCAAGTTTTTTTTTTTAAAGTTCTTAACTTTTCGCGGTATTAAAGCGTCGTTGCAGCGCGGACGAATTTTTTTTATTTTTGTTAATTTTATCAGACGCGCCGTATTATTTCGTTTATAACTGTCTATATTCTGCGTTGGTAATACGAATTAAAGCATAAAGTGACGAGTAAACGTTTTTTTAATAATATTTCATCGTCGCAATTTTCATATTTCGATGATATTTTTAGAATTGCATATCCGCAGTGAAATCCTTTGATTCCAGTGTCGAAATAATATTCGGTTGGCCTTTAAACTCGGTAGGAATGTTTTATTATGTGTATGAATTTCCAAGTGCACTTGATCGTTACTTTGTGCGTTTGATTATATACATACAAATGGAATTGCAATATTTAAACATGCCATTTAAAATTTAAACTTTGTAATTGTTGAAGCTGTGCATATTGTATAATTTTTTAACCTTGACCGTATATTATCTACGGCTTCATTTTTCTTTTACACTATTAAATATATTATGAAAAAAAAAAAAAAAAAAAAGAAAAAAAAAAAGAAAATACAAAACATATAAAGCAAACAATTTTGATATATTTTAAAATTTTTATCTTTTTCAGTAAATTTATTTAGACATGTACTTTTATTTATATTATAAATTCATTGATTTTATCTTGTCGAATGAATTAAATTTAATATGCAATTGCAATGTGTAAATAATGCAAAGCCAAATCTGAATTATGTTAAATCAAATTTCGAAATAATGTTTGCATAAAACTAAATATTAATGCTCATATGTACATAAATTTTAGTTTAATGAATAAAATACTTTCACTGATAAATAATTAATCGATCAAATGCTGGGTGGAAATTTATTACCACACTTTTATATTTTGTTTTCAAAAGTACATGTGCATTTTATAAATATTGATTGGATTTTTAAAAAATAAAAAAAGTAAGAACTATATTTTCAACTAGAAAGATTACGTATAATGCTTCAACGAAATTCAAATTAATCATATCTCTCGCACAGTATAAACTTATTATATTCCAATCGCGCGACATTTACAAATCGCTAAAAAAAAAAAAAAAAAAAAAAGAAAGAAAGAAAAAAACAAAAACTTCGTCGCTCAATGACACAACCGTACTACAAACTGGCGTTTTATCTCCAGCGTTCTACAAATCTATTTATAAGAAAAAAAAAAAAAAAAAAAAAAGTATTTACAAAACATTTACCAAAATACGCGATGCTCTTCTTGGCAAAGTGATTCTCCTCCCTGATCCTCATTCTCGTATTTTAATGACTCACTTTTGCATCCACACACACGCGTATACACGTGCGTGTATACTCACGCAGCGACGAGAAAAAAAAAAAAAAAAACAACAACAACAAAGCCGCGCCGTTTTTCAAACAATTGTCCCCGTATAACTTTAAAAAAGTCGCTTGTACACTTTACGATATGTTAACCATACAATATATGTACGATATAACATTAACCATACAAAACTTTTCCCGGGTTAATGATTCACTCGCGAGTACCACGGCGAGGCATTTCGGGGGCGCGCGCGCGCTCGCGCACGCTTTCTTGGATTGTAAGAACGCGTCGGACACACGGCGGCGTGTCTTAACCGGCGCCACGACGAGTGCGCGCGTGTATAATACGCTCGTTCACTCTGTTGCTGCTGGTACTGCTGCTGCTGCTGCTGCTGCTGCTGCTGCTGCTGTTGTTGCTTAGTTGACGGCGGCTGTCTCTCGCGGCTTTCGAATCGACGCATGCGCGCGCGCGCGCACGAGTCGCCTTGCTACTACACCGTACTCTCGAAGCTGTCTCATTCTGGATCTCGTGTCGCTGTCTTTCTGCGTGCGTATGTGTCTCCCTTGGGGACGATCGCTCATGCAGGCTTATACATACGTGCGTGCGAGTACTTTTGCTCGCTTTTTTTTTTTTTTTTTTTTTTTCCTTTTTAATCTTTTTTAGACTGTATATAATACGCAGAGTAATGTGTTTGGTTTTTGGGCGCGGTTGGTCGAACGTATAGCAATATTTTTTACTCTGCTTGATATTTTTACTTTGTTTGAAAATAAAAAGTTTGCTCTTTGTGAGAGCTTATAAGCTCGGAGCTATCGGAGACACGCAAAGTTGTTTGAACTTTTGCATCGAATTCTCTTTTCTTTTTAATGTCACCGATATAGAAGAAAAATGGAAATTTGTTTATTATTTTGTTTGAATATTATGATTTTTTAAACTTTATGATCGAATGAAATATATGATTTTCAGTAAAAAAAAAAAAAAAAAACTAAAGTACGTTAAAGAATTTAAAATTTTAAAAACACAGCTTTAAGACAAATCTCGTAATATTGATTACAATGTACCTATCACATTTTTTGTTAACCGTCATATCTGAAATTAAAAAAAAAAGGAAGTAAAAAAAACATACAGAAACGATCAATTTTATTTAACGTCGCATTATGTCATATGCATATAAAAATTTAACGTCAAAACATGAGATGTACAAAAAAACAACCGGAATAATACAAAATAATCTGGAGCTAAACCTCCCGTAATACATTAAATAAGATAAGAGAATGTGGATTATCATTTGAAAATTCAACGTCGCATATACATACATAATCACCCACACATTTATAGATCTATAATCCAATGTACACACGAAATTTTCTCCAAATCGTCGTCGTTCGAGTTGAGTAACGAATCACGTCCACGTATACAAAGACGTTTCATTTACACACCAACAAATACATACGTCAAGAAGGAGAATACAGTATCGAGTTTTTTTTTTATAATAGATAAGACGCGCTTCTTCGCATGACGCGGATCTTGTATAGAACTTATAGAAACTGGAGTATTTTCGTTGCGCGTTTTATGCGCGCGCCGAATAGATTTTACGCTCGAGGCTGTACGTATTATGTACTGTGAGAGGGTCGATGTTGATCCTCGACTATTTGTTTATCGGGGTAAATATCGTTGAGAAAGTAAAACGTAGATTGTTTTTACGGTTGGTCGAGGTAGTTCAGTCTCATCACCGCTTTGTTTTCGTAAGACACACAGGAATGATTATCTCGCCAGTGTGAGCGTCATATCTTGATTTCTTACGTATGGTATTACAATGTGTGTGTGTGTGCATGTGTATAGAAGACTTAAACGACGGCGTGAAAAATTCACGGTCGTGTACGAAACACGCGGAGGGTACAGGGCGCAAGATTTACGAGGGACGATTATGCATACTTATTGGGTGATTACGGGGAATGTATTTTCGACGTGCCGAAGAGTTGTAGATTTATCGGCACTTGTTATTGCGTTATTTTTAAAACTCGAGCCCTCTCGAGGGATAGATTGCTTTATTGCGTTCTGATGTGCGTTTGTAAAAATAAATTTTTACGTTATCCAAGTATTTCGTTTTGTTTGGTTCAATTATCGAATCCTTCCGTATTTTGTATACATTTTATTCTAAAAATTCTTTACTAATGTACACTACCGCTCAAAAGTTTGGAAACACCCGATTTTTATTAGATTAAAAAAAATACCGTAAATAAATCTTAAAATAAACACGTTATTATTGAAGTTCATTAATTATTATGACCGTGCTTATAACAATAATGAACAAAATTACTTATTTCTTAGCAAAATTACTTATTCCTTATCTTGAAAATAGACCGGCACACGTGTTTTATGACCACAAAGGTAATTAGATATATTATTTTTGCATTTATTTGTCCTGAATATTTTTTACTAAATGTTAATTTAACGTTTGATTAAGATATAAGTGCAATAAATCATGACTAACGTGTTTTATTGTCGTTTTCATTCAAATTACCATAGTGTTTCCAAACTTTTGAACGGTAGTGTATATCAAATTCTTTAAAAATCGTTAAAGTATTAACATTAATATTTTTATTATTTAAACTTACATTATACTCGTTAAAGTATCCTTTTTTTAGATATATTTTTTATTAATATATTAATTCTTAATCATCAACGCGATTGCCTTATCGAAAATTTAGCATATAAAAAAAAAAAAAAACAAATATGTAAAATTACAAAAAGATAAGCAAAAACATTTTATCAAATCAAAAAGTAAACCACTACCATCGTCGTCTTCTAAAAAAAAAAAAAAAAAAACTTATCTCCATCCAATCGCCATGTCCACGAGCTCGCGCTTTAATTTTCGTTAGACCAATGGATTATAGCAACCGATATACAATTCGCTTCACTATATCTATAATACTGCGTACATACGCTATCGCCGTTACAACGAAATTGATGATATAACAACGGGAACCGAATAACTTCTCGTGAATTCTCATATTGGTGGGAGGGGGAAAAAAAGGGCACGGAGATTAGAGAAGACTAAAATACAGGCCGTCCATTCATGGTCCGAAGAATCGAAATCTCGATGAGAAAGACCACTACTGTGTATTAAGACGAGAGTCGAACGGCTTTTTCTTCCTTTTTTTTTTTTTCTTTTTTTCTTCTCTTTTTTTTTCCAACAACGGGAGGTATGAGAATCGTGGATAAAGAATTGATGTTGTCGAGGAGTAGAATGGACCGTAACATTTGAATAAATAAGCAGAAATGTGAAAAAATTATGTCGGAATTTGATTTTATTTAATATTAAATTAAATTTTTGTAAAAAAAAAACAAAAAATTTCCAAATAATTTATTGTACAAACTTATTAAATACTTTATAATTTCATAAGGAATTAAAAAGGCCTTCTCCTTAACTCCGCATCGTGTTACTTTTACAATATTTGAAATTATTCTTAGAAAGTCATAAAAAATGTTATGCTCGAATATAGTAATGAGAAAAAATATTGAAATAAAGGGTAAAAATAGAACTAGAATGAAATAAAGGGGTAGAAACAAAAAAGGAAGTGTGTATGAAATCACATTTAAATTTTTTTTTGATCATTCAACCAGATTATAAGATTAGCGCCGATGAATTTATTATAATTTGACGTAAATAAACTTTCTATATTTATTTTTAACTTTGAGACTCGACATTTGTTTTTTCTTATTTCAAATTATATTTTAATAAATCTAAATAATTGTATATATGCCAATAAATGTACTTCAAAAGAAAGTATACATTGAATAATATTGAAAATTGCTGCTTTACACATTCGGAAAATAAATTATAAATTCTTTTGAATTCTATCATTAATGCGCATAAGATAAAAACAATTCACATAATTGTAAAAATCCCCTGCTTATGTATATATATATATATTTGTTAAAGCATGAGTTTTCGTATTAAATACACGCGTACCTCGTCACGCATTTTATCTTTCTTCATCCCTCGGTATCTTTCCTCGTTAGCGTCGATAAAACCAGACGAAAAAGAAACGAGACGATAAGACAATATATCGCGGCGCTTCTCTCTTTCCGGTAAAAATTCCGGCTGCGTAAATGGTACACTACAGGGAAAGAAAATCAAACAGACAACGGCGGAGAAAAAAAAGACAGGAAGCAGAATACTCGGCGTATATATATATACACACGCGCGCGAGTAATCCAGTTTGTACTCCAAAGCCTCTCTCTCTCTCTCTCTCTCTCTCTCTCTTTTCCAGAGAGAAAGAAAGAGAGTGGGAGAGAGAGAGAGGGAGAGAGAGAGAGAGAGAGAGAGAGAGAAGTTATCGGTTCAGGCGCATCCGGCCAACGGATGGGATATGTCACGCGAGTGTATAGTATACGCGTTTATATACAGGTATACATATATGTAGACGCGAGAATTTCTCGCTGTAGGAGACATAGCTCTCTCCTCCCTTCCGTTAATTCTCTCGCCGTGTGTCCGACTTACCCTCGTTCCCTTTCGGAAATTGGGCCCGGTATACTCGATTATCCTATTAAAGCTGCCATCGATGTAATGAATCATTCTAATATGGATTACTATCGCTCGTTTACTCCCACATTCTTTATTTGTATAAACTACATATATATGTATGTATGATTTTCTTTCTTTCTTTTTCTCTCTCTCTCTCTCTCTCTCTCTCTCTCTCTCTCTTTCTCGTATTTTTCTAAGCGAGTAATGCATCTTTATCTTTTATGCCTCATAGACTTCTCTTTTGTCTTCATTGTTCGCTGATTTTACTTTCTTTTCATTCTTCGTCTTGAATTGTCTTTAGCTTTATCTGTTTTTTGGATAGAGATTTATCGTTTGTACACTATAAATCATCATTTATGATAACGTTTTAGCTCATTTATCTTATGTTATTAAAAATTCCGATAGACGGATTAACTAATTCGTTTAAACTTGTTGTTTTCCTAAAATTTTACGATTATCTGCAAACAAAAAATTCTTCATACTAAAATCCAATTCTTTTAACTTTTCTTCTACAGCTACAATGTACTTAAAACATATTGTCCACACCGAACGTTATTTTTTTTTTTAATTAATTATCTAAATATATACCATATTCGTATATACATTACGAGTAGTATATCCGGACACGCTAATTATCTTCTAATTAAATGCGTCCCCGATGCGCGCGATAGTCGCGCATAAAATGACTCGAGCGTACACATATACACACACGTATACGTCAAGTACACACATATATACGGCGAGGGCACGCGACACGTATAATTCTTGCGTCGCGGATGGTTTATTCGGGGGATAATGTAATTTCGGACAATTTCGAAGAGTATAGAACACGTTGGATGGTCCCGGCATATACATACTCGCGCGGCCATGTGATTTATGCGACACTCGCGCGTATACATTATATCGTTAACGAAGAAAATTAACCGTAATTTTATGCTGATTCACTCTTTTGTTAAGAGCCAGACCATGGAATTTTGTCGTTTTGTCGCGTTGATTAGAGAATCGAGTGCTCGATTAAAGGTTAGCTTGATTTTAAACGATAGTTTAGCAAACGCAATAGTTATTTACTTTTTTTCGAAATTAATTATTTTAATTTTTTCGAATAAATATCTATTTTAACCGATTGAACTATCAGTTACGTTTACAAAATACATTTATAGAAAGTTTAATATTTTAATACATTTTAAAATATTTAATGCCATTAATTTTAAATAAAAGTAAACAAGTATGATTTACTTTTTTATGTACGTAAAAATTTTATTCAAAAAAATTTAGATTTTTTAGCATCCTTTTAATAAAATTGAAAAATTCATTAGAGACTTAAAATAAATAGTCTTTAAATCTTCCAAATTATTTTACGCATTAAAACCGAATTATCAAGCGATTTATTACGTAGTTACGCACAAACAGTTTACACAACAGTTCAAACACATGTTACATTATTTAAGCAACCAAACGTTTTATTTTTCTTCATCGTGAAAAACTGTACAACCCAATGAATCTCGTCGATGCATTTATTCACCTGTCGCTAAATAATTATTCACGGGCCATGGGCTTTCAACAGCTGCTCACATTATGCATCAACGGTTTATTTAACTCATTCGTATGTCAATACAAACGTAAACTCAGGAGGGAAAAAAAGCGCTCGACTAAAATAACAACGTCGCCAGACATAAAAAGCGATAGGAAAAATATTTTTTCGCGACTTTGGGGTGTAAGTAAAATCCTCCGAGTGCTCGTGTAAATATCAATGCATTAATCTCCATTTCGAGTATAGTTTTTCCCTGTATCCTATATCTTTCTCTCTCTCACTCTCTCTCTCTCTCTCTCGTAAAAATAGCAAAGCCGACTTACGCTGCAGGACGTAAAAATAATATAAAGGGAGTATCCGCGAGGAGGTCGTGTGTATATATAAAGGCGTCTCCTCTCGCGCGCAGAAATAGTACACCTTTGGGGGGGGGGGAGGAGCTACGTTATTATACCGAGTATAGAGACGCTTGAAATTTCTCCTTTTACAAACGCGACCGAAGCTAAATCTCGGAACGACGATGAGAAACGAGTTAAAGGGTACATACACCCGCGCGAAATTTTCAAAGCCGAGGGTGAAACGGAGAAAAGTTATACGAGAGATCGCGCGTTTATCCCTATGCAACGATGCCGGGATATTTCGGGATTTTATACGGCGAGGTGTAAAGATGTCTCTCTGCTTCGCGTAATTATGTTATGGGGGAATGCCTTATCTTCCTTTTTTTATTTCATTTCTTTTTATTTTTTATTTTTTTATTTTTTTTTTGCGAGAGATTCTCTGGTTTCGTAAAGGTCGTTCACACTCGATTTTATAAACGAAGTTGATATGGGTGCAGTTGTATTTTTAGTTCGTGGCTTTTTTCGATGGAAACGATATTTAATATGAAAAGGACGATATTTTACAGAGGTAGATAATTTCATAGTTAGAATATATATATATATATATATATATATTTTTTTTTTTTTTTATTACTTTTACTCTTGAATTATGTCGTTGCTTATTTTTTTCAAGTGCAATAGCGACGAAGCTATAATATACATTCTATAAATATACCACTCATATGCGAATCGGCATAATTTAAAAATAGTAATCGAAGCGATCAACAAAAGTAAAGGAAAGAAAGCGTAATCGCGCGAAAGCGCAAACTTCCGGATACCGAGAGAAAGAACGAAAGAACATATATATATCGCTGGTCTTTCAATTTAGACGCATTATTGTACAATTGGATCGAGCTAATGCGGAACGAATTTCGAAGTGAAATTTGTTGTAATTTTCATCGAATTTTTTTTTATTTATTTATTTTTTTTTTTTCTTCTTCCCGATCGACCTTATCGCGCTAAAGTGACATTTCCTGTATACGTACATGATTGCGAGTGCTACTGATTTACGTGATATTTTTATGTTCACAGTAATTTCGTTCTTCACGCTCGCGATGTCAATGATAAAATCGCGCGTGGGTTAAAATAAAATTTCGCCTTGGAATTGTGTTTGATGAATATTTGAAAAAATGTTATTTAAAATTTTGTTTTGTTTTTTTTTTTTTTTTCAAATTTTTAGAATAAATATTATTAAGTTATTTATAAAAAAAAAAAAATTGTTCTCACATTTTTTTATATACTTATGGTCTATTAACGCTAACCATCAATATAAAGTGATACAGATGATGAAGATGCAATCAATGTCATTGCCGTAGATAATTTGACTCGATGTATATAATTTCGAAAATTTTAATATTATCAATTTATAATTTATAATGATAGCTTTGACTTTTCATTTTAATTTAATGTACATTATGAATATTTAATATTTGGAATAATATAGTTATAAATTCTAATATTATTCAAATTTATGCATATATTTAATGTGAGCAAAAACCGTGTGAATGTACATATGCAATATTAATTGTTTTAAACAACGAACTTTTATCAACAATCGTAATATCTAAAATAAATTTCAAATTTTAAAAACAAAAAAAAAAAATTATTTTTAAAAAACTTCACGAATTTTAAGCGTGTATACGAATAATCATAAAAATAAATAAAAACACTGTCATTATACACATACCGAATCTGTCTTGTCTGGTAGCGGATCTAGCGGCGAGTCTCGGACAATCGTCGACGTAATCGACGACGTCGTAAGAGCCACGGGCAGGATCGACGACGAGTTCCTTGCGAGTTGACGCAGTGGCAACGGCGATCTTTTCACGGTCTAGGAAAGTCCCGATCGAGTGCCGTCGGCGTCGACGCTGTTGCGATCCCCCCTGTTGCTGTTGCTGCTGCTGCTGCTGCTGCTGCTGTTGCTGCTGCTGCTGCTGCTGTTGTTGTTGTTGCTGTTGACGATGCCGTTTGCGCTGTCTACCCATGCTCGAGTATTTGGGACTGCCCTGTGCGTCGTCGTTTCGTTAACGTAGAATCGTCGCGTTTTATTTTTACTTATATAAACGAGAAAGATTAAACGAACCAGGATGGGCAAGGTCGCGGTGAGGTTGTAGTAACTCGGCGCGTCGTCGACGTCGTCGAGGGGCAGCGTCGGGGCCTCGCTCTCGCATTCGGAATCGAAGCGGTAATACTCGTTCTCCTCGGTACGTCGATGCGTTGGCGTCGTCGCTGCGACGACGCCTTCGCCTGGTAGGCCGCAGAACACCATGTCCACGTTCAGTAGCTCGCTCGACGATTTGAATACGCGACGACGGCTCGGCTTGCACCTGCTGCTTTCTGTGTGTACGTGAGATCTGCGGGAAGTTACGCAGAGAGTTGTTGTTTATACTATTGGATCGATTAAATTTTTGTAATGAGCTTTTTTATTGGGAGTAATATTTAATCGTTATCATTTATTAGTGAAACGTTATTCGTATTACAGTTGTGCATGTAAATAATAGTTTTTAGTTAGTAAATAATCATTTTTTTTTTTTTTTTTTTTTTACATTTTTTTCAATTACGCGGTTATATTTTAATAAAGTAAGTTATAAAGTTTATAAAAGCATGTCAAAATGTTTACATTTCATTGGGATGTAATATTAAAAATGAGGTTAAAAATATTAAAAGAACCCGTTTAATTAAAGTGCTTTCGACTCCATTACCATTAGTATTTAAACTTTTGTCGAATACGAAATTTATCGATCATAATTTTGTTTTTAGCTCAAAACTCTTTTTTTTTTTTTTTTCTTTAATTTTTTTTACCTAATTACGAAGCAGAGAGTTCGTTCAAGCACGTATATTTATTGCATTTTCGCAATTATCAAAATATACCAAAACTTTAAAAATAAAAAAAATAAAAGTTTCTCCGTATAGAAGTATCGCAAAAAAAAAAAAAAAAAAAAAAAAAAAAAAAAAAAAAAAAAAAAAAAAAAAAAAAAAAAAAAAAAGGAAACGATATACCATAAAAAACAAATTCAAAATAAAACATCAGCCTCGATAAAACCCACTCACCTGCTATTAAGATAAGGCGAGGGCGGAGCGACATCGGAGGGCCTGGGCTCGCCCTTGAGAAACTGTCTGGTCTTCTCGCAATCGGCGCTCGCGCTCGCCGATCTAAACAAGCTCCGGAAGCTTCTTCTGTGAGAACCGTTTCCCGACGTCGGGCTTTTAGGACTCATGGGAGCGCGACCCTGGCATCTTCCCGTAGTAGTCGTCGTCGTCGTCGTCGTCGTCGTCGTTGACTTGCCGCTCGTCGTACTCGCGGGCTTACCGCGACGGAAGAAACCACCGAAGCCAGCCCGACTGTTACTACCGGGCGAGACGACGGCGTTGCCGCTGGCGCTTGTCGACGCTGCGGGATCGTTTGTCGTTGTTGTTGTGGCCTCGGTGCCGCGCAGAGAGAAGTACGAGGGATTGTCTGCACAGGTGCAAACGGTGGAGATGAGTTTATGCGGTGTGTCCATGGGTGCGCCTTTGTTGGCGATTGCATTTTCATGAGGATGTATATGGTATATGCGGATTGATTTTAAGTGTTGCTTTAAGTCTTTGTTCTTTAGATTTTAGATATTGTAAATTAATGTTTGGAATATATTATTATAAGACATGTCAAAAAATTAAATTACCGTGTATTCCTGTTTCCCTTTCTTTCTTTTTAATTATTTTATGCGAAAATAAACAATCAAAACATTTTTATTCAATTTTCAAATTTGTTTTGTTACACAATTATTGATATCACATAAATTATAATTCATTTTAAAAAGTGAATATGATTTTAATAATATATAATAAAATTATTATTTAATATCAATAAATCAAAATATGCTCGATATGTTAATAAGATTTTACTAAATTCAATACAAGTTCAACAAAAAGATTTCGCACTTTAAATGAGCCTAAAATTACGAATTCGCGTTAAAAAGGATTCGTTTTGAAGTCGTCGACATTGTTGTCCTTTGATGTTTGGCTTTTTTATTTTTCGTTACGTACATTTTCTTTTTCTTCATTTTTTTTTTTTTTTTTTTTTTTTTTTTTCATCGCGAAACGCACGCGTGACTGATTAAGGTCAATTGTCGCAAATTGAGGAGCTTTGTTCCGTGTGAGTCTCTTCGTCGTTTCCTTTTCTTTTTTTCAACCGCTTTCTTGAGAGTTTTAAGCTCGGTGGTCGTTTTTGTTTTCTTTTTTTTTTTTTTTTTTTTTTTTTTTTTTCATTTTTTAATTGTTTCATTAAGAGAGGAAGTTGCCGGGTTTTATTCGTTAATTGGCCCGTAATTAGATTGTTGATGTACACACTGGAAATGTGTATATCGTTATGTTAGACTTTGAGAATTCTATTTTGTTTACCTATTTGTAGGTAAACGTTTCATAAAAACTAATTATTTTTAAAATTATTGCATAATTTTTTATCTTTAATGTATAAATTTGTTTATCTAAACAATTAATTATAAATTAAAGAAATGGATGATTCTATTTTAATAAATCATCAATTTAACAAAATATTTATTATACATTAAAACATTTAATTTCAATATTACTTTTTCAATTTAAATACATCAAAATTTTTTTTAATGATTCAAGTATAAAGATGTACTTTACATAATTTTTTTATTAATCATTATAAAACTTTTAATTTTCCCAACAGCGATTTATTTTGTTAAAGTTAAACTTGATTCAACAACAGAAGAAAGATTTCTTTCGTTGCTTAAATGTTTTACCGGCAAACAAACTTTTAACCGCAAAAGCTTCCGCCGAACATTTTAACTTTTTGAAAGATTGGATTGTCTAACTAATTAAAAGATTAAAAATAATTGCAAAAGATCGGTACTTTGAAAACTTACAGTAAAGGTACTTTTAAAACTTTTGGTATAGTCAGTGTAAATAAAAAGATAAAGATAAATCAGATTTATCGTTTTTGTTGAAAAAGTATTAAACCAAATTATACCTTTAAATCAACATCTCGTGTCAAAATTACTTTCCTTTTAATTGGCAATCATTAATTAATTAGTTATCTAAACATAGATTTAAGAAAGTATCGATTTACCGAAAAGCAAACTCACTATATTAAGAAAATAACATTTTATCGGTTTACGATAAATCGACGTCTTTTAAATCTAAAAATTCGTAAATATACATTTTATACGATAAAAAAAATAAATAAAAATGAATAAAAACACAATATTAACACAATCACCGATTAAATAAACGACAAGACGATAACTACGAATTATACGCCAAAACTTCAACAGCTTTAGCTTGCAAACCACTCGTAGGAAAGTCTCGAGACAACTGTCGCCTCGGAGCGCAAAGTTTCTAACTCAAGGAAACGTCGCTTATAAGCGGCGAGTCGTCGTCGTTGCCATCCGCGCATATTAAAGGACGAAGACGAAGGGAGTTTTGCGCGGACCGGACGTTGCATTGTATACGTATTAAAACTCTTTCTATTTCTCTCGTTTGCTCGTTTGTCTCGAGCTCGTCGTCGTTATCTTTTTCTTTCTCTTCGGCGAAGACCGGCGCGGATTAACGAAAGAAAGCGGAGATCGTAGATGCACATACGTGCCGACAAATGCGTGGAAGGCTGACGAGATGCACCGGAAGAGGCTCAGCGCCGTCGACTGTTTTGAATAAAGGAAGGACTTTTAAGATTTTTCTCTTTTATGTAAGCTTTCTTTTCCTTTGCTTGTCTTATAGTTTTTTTACTTTTTTTTTTTTTTTTTTTTTTTGTTCTAAACGTATGCACTTTGTGTATTTCTTGTATCTTATAAGAGAATTTTAATTTGTTATTGAAAAAAATAATGAATTTTGAATCATTGATATTTGATTGTCATTATAAATTTATGCAATCGACTTCTAGTTAAATTTTAAATCGACAAATCGAATTCAAGGACTTATAACATCTTCTACCGTATGCTAAACCGAATAACTCAAGGTTAAACATTAATTTCTTTAAGCTGCAGGAATACTTTACGAAAAGACGGCTTATTCAAACACGAGATACACATCTCGCGTCTTCGCATGCGCACGGACAACAAACGAGAGCAACGCTGTACCGCGGATCAAAGAGGCGCAGCTTCTCGCGGTGAGATCTGATTACCAAAGAGAACTACCACATAGAGAGCGAGAGAGAAAACGAGAGAGAGAGAGAGAGAGAGAGAGAGAACGTTTCTTCAGAGATGCGCACTTATGGTGTTTCCTACAATGCGGAAGATCAAAGCAAGTTATTCCTTTCCTCGCTCACTCCTCGGCTACACCTTTTTTATCTCTCTTTTTCTCTCTCTCTCTCTCTCTCTCTCTCTCTCTTTCTCTTCGCTCGTCTCGACTTGGCACAGATTGCCTCTCTAATTCTCTCTCTATACCTCTTCTTCAAAACAAATTTCCTTTGACGTTTTCTACGGAGAAAAATGTGGGTTTTAATAAACTCTGGCGAGTGTCTGCGATTTCGTGAGTTTATTACGTTGATATACAGTTTTGAAGCTTTACCTCGCATTAGGACCGGTACTTGGAAAAGGGTTGCGTGTGCGTAGAAAAACTAATTTTAAAGATTCGAATAAAAAAAAGAAGCGTTTGAGTAAATTTTATACGGTTGTAAGTCTTTTCGTGAAATTTGATGTGTATAAAATATTCAATGAATTATTTTTAGATTAAAAATTGTTTTTTTTTTTTTTTTTTTTTTCATTTTTAGAGGACATGCTGCTTTTAATGTAGAAAATTATAATAAATAAATCGAATATAGACATTTATGAAAATTTACTTCGTAATATCAAAACGATTTTTTAAAAAAAAACTGTCACCGCATTAATGTACTTCAAATACAAATTGTGGGCAAATTCTTGGAAAAAAATCATTCAAAAAGTTTGTACGCGAACCTTTTTTCAACCGGTGACGACAAAAATTTCGTCTGCCTTGTTCAATCGTCAAAAGAAACGTTTATTCATCACATCGATGAACAAATTCGTATACATGCATCTAAAAGGATTCGTCGAACGTTGCTATAAAAATACTCAAAATATATACAAGAAGTACAAACATAAAAAAAAGAACAAAAATAAAGCAACGAAGAATATACGATGCTTTTCCCTTAATCCTTTTCGAGAAAAATAAGACACCGTACGCGAGAAAACGACTTTGACAACAACAAGAGAGAGAGAGAGAAAGAGAGACTAAGCGACGAGAGCAGAGAAAAAGAGAAAAATAGTCGAACGAGGATGTAAAAAGCGAGAGAGGGAGAGAGATAAAAAAAAAGGAGGCGGTGAAAAAAGGCGAATGACGTAAAAGACACCGGGGGTACGTGATTATGCGTGCTAGTCGCGTGCTCAACATACGCCGGATAGACGACCGACCGTATAACCTTTCTTTCTCTTTCTCTACACGCATACAACTTTAAAGAGCGCGACTTAAAGAGAGACGTAGTGAAAGCACGAAAACGCGCGTGGGCAGCAATCGCACATGCACATATGTATATATATATATATACACACATTCATACATACGTGTATTACGTACTCGGCTCGGGTGCATGGCAAGTAAAATCTACGCGTTCTGTACGGAAGGGGAGGAAGTGAAGGATGCGTGCGACGACATAAACGTCCGAGGGCAAATGGAATAACGCCGGAGTCTTATTGTTAAATCGCGTCACGCGGAGCCACGGGAGTTTTAAGCGCGCGCGCGCGCAAGACGGGTGCACGACGCGTCGTATTTGGCATTTTTATCGTTTTGCAAAGGCGTATAAAGGGGAAAAAAAGTTGAAAAAAAGTTGAAAAAAAGTTGAAAAAAAAAAAAAAAGAAAAGAGAGAGAATTATTTTTCGCGAATTCTTGCGATTAGAAATTTGCACGCGCGAGATCGATATACAATACCGGCGACGCGTTCGCTTTTGAATTGCGAATTAACGCGTATAGTAAGCGCGTGGGGTAGCTCTCGAAGCGACGAATTGTAAACAAGAAGGTGACGAAAGGAAAATCAAAGAAGAAGAAGTTGAGATAAGAGCGAGGCTAAAAATAAAATCCTAATTTGAGCCGTGTAAAGGTTAACTGCTGGATTTAACGGACAAAAAAAATTAGAAATTTTAAGTATAAATAAAAACAATAATTATTGTGACAAAAGTTTCAAACAATGCTGATTTTTAAGATTTTGTTAAATTAATTACGTATCGTAAATCAAGATAAATTTAAATCTTATTTTTTTAAATATATCTGCCTATTTATTTACATAAAAAAAAAAAAACTTATAAAATTAAATAAAATAAAAAGGACTTACCAACAGCCATTTTTCAAAAATCTTCTTTTTGAACAGATTGCCGGAATTTAATTGAGTTTCTGAAAAAATTTAATAAAATTTATATATTAAAAATAATATCATTTTAAAAATATATACGTTAAAAATTTAAAAAATTTTATTGAAATCGTGAAATTTATTAAAAGCTATATACATTTAAACAAAATAAAAGTTGAGATCTTTAACGGTCTTTTAATAAAAGTTTTTTTTTCTTTTATTAATACAATCTGACTAACAGCTATGTCGATTCTCATTGAAATACAAAACTTTCTCCCTTATCTTAATTTTTTCTTAGTCAGTCAATCCACACCGCTTTAATCCCCGCTCGACTTAATCAATCCAGCAAGATAAAACGAAAATCCCACAAACGCGCATTTTGTCAAATATCCGTTCTAACCAGTGGCTACACGTAATCCACCTTCTCGAAATTTATCTAAGCCCTCAATTTCAAAGGTCCTCCGTTGTTGCCGCACACACAACGCATACATTTATTCCAAGGCAAGTCGAGTTCAAAACTCGCTCGGAATTACAACTTCCTTGAAACTAGCATAATTCGCAACGACAAAACAGTGTATGGAAGCGTCTATTGTGAGCGAAGCGCTCGGAGCTTGCAAGCGCGCGAAACTCGCTTTACGATTGCGCGTTTGAGTATTATTAAAAAAAATAGAAAGAAAATATAGAAATAAATCGATATTTTTTTTCTGCTCTTTTTAACAACGTAGTTATTTTTTATTTAAAGCTCTTTTTTTTTGTAGAAAACAAAGCTTGTAGTAATTTTTTAAACATATGACATGTTTACTTAATTTATAAAACAATAAATCGCGAATAATATTTTCTAAAAAGCCTCAAAGCTCCTCAAAATCTTAAAAATTGGTTCATTCTTTTAGAATTTTACTATTTCCTACGATGATAAACGCATGATCGTGAGCGGTTCGACAAAAGCGGATTTTTCGCGATAAACGCGCCGCAAGCTTTACTTGCTTCTCTATATACGTGAACTTTTCTATACATATAGACATATAATTTACTAGAGAACGAGTTCAATCCGAGATTATGCAGTTCGCATCGATAAAAACGAACCCCCGCATGAAATTTCCTTCTCTCTCTCTCTCTCTCTCTCTCTCTCTCTTTCTCTTTCATTCGGTTTTCCCTCGCGGACAAGGAAACGGTGTAAGCCACGATTCTCTCTCGTTCGTTATTTATAACGAGATGACATCCGCGCGGCTTATAGGTATACGCTTTTTCCTCTATACATACACACGGCCGGGTCCATTCAACGGCGTTATGGAGAGGCTCCTCGGAATTTTTACATTCCGCTCACGTATGCACGTGCACTTGATGCGCGATGAATTCGCGACACGCGCACGCTACTCTCTCTCTCTCTCTCTCTCTTTATCTTTCTTTCTCTGTCTCTCTCTCTTTCTCTTTCTCTTTCTTTAGATAGTATAAATGAAGAAGCGTCGCTTACTTTATCTCTTCTGTATTCGCGGAAATCGAATTTGTCTCTTGTTTCTTATTATCCCTTCTTTGCCTTACGCGTTTTTTAATGACGAAAAAAATCACCGATTGTATCCTTTATCTTTTCGCACTTTTATCATATATACGTATATTAAGGTACTCTGTGAGGTTTTTCTTTTTTCGAAAAACAAGTGAAAAGGTACGCCTTGATTTATATTATGAATTTAAATAATTTTCAATAATAAAAGGAATCATTTATTTATTCTCTTTCTTGAAACTTTCGTACTTTTCAAAGACCAGAAAGCTCTCGCTGAATGAGCGGCCCTTCATATATCTTACTTTTTTTTCCCCATCGTATGAACTTATCGCGCGCTGATTCGCGTGATTTTTCATATGTTTATTTCTCGCGATTTCAGTTTTTTTAATTCCTCGGCTCGAATAGCTTCGTTCTATGTACTGACGGCCACAGGAGTATTTTTCTTTTATAGAGATAGACTTATGATTCGTTTAGCTTTTAGGCTACTGGCGTACCCTTGGACAAGGAGATAGTGAATTAATACGAGTCGGTAAAATGTTTTAAAATTTTCGATTTGTTTTTTGTAATTTAGCTTTTTCACTCGTGGAATGATTGTTAAAATTTTAGAGAAATATTAGTAGAGATATAGCGATATGCATTTTCTGTTTTCACTGATATAAAGATGTAAATTACTCTTATATTTACGTTTAAATTTAAAGTTTTCAAATATTTATATGTTTATATATAAGTTTTTGTATGAAAAATAAATTAGAATATCTAAAGATTTAGGGATTTTAAAATTTTTCTTATTACTGTGTATTTTATAAATTTAAATACATTTAGAGCTTTCTTCAAAAGAGTTTCTTTAAAATAGTTCCTTAAATGCAATCTTTTATCATTGCAATATAAAAAAAAAAGTTTAAATTTTTTTCCGATAATGTTTCTCGTTGCGAGTAGCAAAATTAACGGTCGATAAAATCGATTCACTCGATAAATTGTTCAATGTGGCAATACGTTGGCAGTACACTACAGAGGGTGCTTGCGTTACGTTTACAATTTATTGATATATAACTTTATCGTTTATCGAATAATAAATTGGAAAGAAATCGATAATATGGCTGACACGTGCATTATTTGAATATGTTAAATGTGTTGGATGAATAATATTTTAATTATTATCAAATGTGCAATTGCATATTAGATATTAAACATAATGGGTTTTAACAACAAATTATAACTATTGAATATCATCTTTATTTAAAATTTAATCTTTCTTTACACTCTCCACGCTTTATATATTTTCAACTTTTCATTTTACCAAGGCGACCGCACTTTATACACTTTACGTATACGTATAGTACAACGCGAATCCTTCAATTTCATCTCGGCTCCTCCATGCGCGATATGAAAATGCTCGCGTTTATGTACACACCCACAGAAAACTATACGTATATCAACGTGTGTGTGTGTGTGTGTGTATATATTCGCAAAGGTTCACTCGCACTCTTGGCAGCAAAGTACAGTCTCGTTTATATGCGCGGTCGGACCTTGACACGTCGTCGTTTTCTTATTCCCGCTAAAACTTTTCACGCGTGGCCCGGTTCAAGTACGCGATAAATGTTCTATGTATTTTGCGAGACTTAAGCCGCCGACGACGTTGACGGGACTAGTACGGAAAAAAAGAGGAGGAAAAAAAAAGAAACGACGTGAAAAAAAATGCGCGCGTGGATGTGTATATACGCACTCAAGATGGATAGAGAGAAAAAGTGAGAGAGAGAGAAAGAGAGAAAGAGGAGCAAACGAGATAAGTTCCGCGAGTAAAAAGAGCAACGAAGAAAGAGAGGAATTCTCATGCTTGTGAGTGGTTGCGGAAAAGTTTTGAGAATTTTTATAACATTGCTAAAAGAAAAAATTTTTTTATTTTTCATTTTTTTTTCTTATTTTTTTTTTCAACGCTAATAAAACGTGTACCAATTAATGGAGTTTACTTAATTATTTTAAAATTTTAATGAATTTATACAGAACAGATAACGAGTATTTTATAATTAAATTTGGTATGTTACAAATTGAAAATTTTATTTTATATTTGGCATAAGTAGTAATAGGATCGTGATGCCAAAAATCATAGTAAGAGTTGATGCGTAAGCCGACGAATAAGGTTTAAATTTTCGTTTTTTATATTTCGCAGAAGAGAATATAATTAGAGAAGTTCGAGTGGAAGATACGCGAGAAAGAATAAAATTTAATTTTTTGTGGAATTTAAAGTTTCATTTAAAAAAATGTACAATCAAAAATGTAAAACAATCAAAAAAGATAATATTAATTTAAAACGTCGCGATAATTGAAATGTACATTTAAAGAAGCACTTTATATCAAATAAAAACATTTTATGTTCATGCAAAACCTTATGAAATTCTCAAAGAATCTTTTCGCAAAAAAATAAAGCTGTGCGAATCGTAGAAAAGGTAAAATATAAAAAAAAAAACAAAAAAAAAAAAAACAAAAAAAAAAACAAAAAAAGGAAAGACAAGCATCGAATCCATAAAAGCACATCCGCAAAGGTAAAACGAGAGAAAGAATTATGCCGGACGCATACAAACGCACACACATACCGCGATATGTACATACACATATATATAAGCACTGGTGTAAAATCAGCGAGTAAAAGACTGAGAAAGCTATGTATACATACATACGTAGGGAGAAGCGCAAAGACTGGCAGATAAAGACGGCCCAACCGAGAGATAGAGAGAGAGAGAGAGAGAGAGAGAGAGAAAGAGAAAAAGAGAGAGAAAGAAAGAATAAGGAGGGAGCGGGAGAGAGAGAGAGAGAGTTGATTGCACGCGCAGCGTCTATTTTAAGTCACCCTTTGCTCGAAGCGCGCCGGCAATGTCGGCTCGAGCGAAGAAGAAAGGCCAGAAAAGCGCTGCCGCTGCGTTGAACGAGAGTAAAGCTGCTGCCAAGCTGACTCTCTCTTTCTCGAGGAATTCTAGACGGGAAGGGACGAGCCGTGCAGTGATTTCTCTCTCTTTCTCTCTTGCCCTGAGACTTTTTACATGCACATGTGTACTCGCGTCGACGATTTCGAGGCGCGCGTTTATGCGTGCACCCATGTATATATATATATATATATATATATATATACGCGTTGCGCAACGCGATCGACGGAGAAACAGCTGACGATGAACTCGCGGCTTTTCGATATTTCCGTGATATTTATTGTATCGTTTCCACGTATACATGCATTTGTACACATTCGCGTAATTATAAGCGTCTGGGAGGGGTTAAGATGCTTAAATTGTGTGTCGATGGATATAAAAAATTGCTTCTCGCGATAGAGCGTCTCTGTGTTTGCGTGTTGTTGAAAATATCGTGGACTTACAATGACTGATATTGTTTTTTTAAAATACTTTTTTCAGGCTGCAAATTTTACAAAATATATATATAGGTTAAAGATTTCACGTAATTAACAACCGATGTAGTCGGTTTTAAAATGTTTATCGCATATAAAACTCTGTTATCGTTCATTGAATTGCAATTGTCTTCGTAATTACTATAAAGCATTTTAAATAATTTTATAAATGCACTATTTAATTGCATTTGACAGTGAATTAAATTAAATAGTAATTAAAAATCGAGTTAGGTGTTATATGCCTATAAAAAGTACCTTATTTATTTATTATTTTTAGGAAGGCAAAAAAATATATAAAAATTCTAATGAATCACATTTTTTACAAATAATGAAAAAAATTGTGAAAAAACGCAGTTTATAGAGTAGTCATTAATTGTTTTTGTTAATTTTCTAAATCTGCAATTAACTCAATATATAATACAATCTGCGTTATTTTGAACGAATGATTAAAGTAAAGTATATTTTAATTACATGAAATACTTGCAATTTATGATCAACGATAAATAAATGTACATCAGGTGCAACAAGCATATTTATTGTAACGCATCCCCAACACGCCATTCAATGCTTATTATCCAACGTCCTTTAAAAAAGAAAAATAATAAAATAAAAATGGCACAAAACTTCAATCGCTCAACCATTACCTAACTCATAAATCATTCATCAACGTTGCTTCTTTTCTTATTTTTCAAGGCATATATGTGTATACGCACATGAAAGCCAAACGATTAAGCGTTTCGCCATACAACGCGACGACTGTACAAAAATCATTTCCCCATCGGTAATGCGAAAAGCGGTATAAAACAACGAACACGTAGGTTATACCATGTACGTATAATCATAAAGTAACGATCGAGCGCGGAGTTCAAGTCTTTAAAAGGGAAAAGAAGCGCACGCGTCGCAAGTCCCAAAGTTGCTCTCGACTCTTTTTCCCTTCTCTCTCTCTCTCTCTCTCTCTCTCTTCCCTCTTCTTTTCATTCATTTATATGCGCGAGTGTGTCAAGTCCCCGCGCCGAGGTCTAAACTTAGAAATCTCATCGTCGGGGCTTCCACCTGCGCCAAGGTGGCGGTCGCGCGTGCCTACGACTATCTCTCTCTCTCTCTCTCTATCTTCGTTCCTTGTGCTTAGAGTACAAGCAGCTGCGTATATGCGCGCGTGTCGTACGTTTGTTGGTTATATAGCTTGAAGCTTTTTCTTTTGCTTTCTATCGTTCCTGTTCTTTTTTGCCTCTTTTTTTTTTTAATTGTGGATGTTTAATTTTGTCCTCCTCCTCTTTTTTCGATTGGGTTGTAAAATCTACCTTGATTTAAAAAACTTTTCAAGCATAGTAATATGTAACGATAATTTTATCAAGACTTTACTTTTTAAATAAAGAAATGATTATTGCTAATGTGAAAGATGAAATTTATACTAATAAAATAATTTTTAATTAAAGTACTCTAAACTACAAAAAAAAAAAAAAAAAAAAAAAAAAAACAATAAATACCAATAATTACATTCATAAAGTAAAATAATTGAATGTTGAGTAATAAACGATTCTATGATTTCTTATTAGTATCTAATTTCAGCAGTTTCAAATTTCGTCAAAAGTTTTGGTATAATGAAAAAGTTTTCCAATTCTCATTTCCCAAATGGGTTAGGCATTTTATTTAGAAATTGATGAATTTCATTAAGTGAAAGTTTATAATTAAATCACCGATCCCTAACTGGTCACGTGTAATTGAATGTAATTTAATTATAAGTAGGAGACGGAATTTGCATACGACATTAAAACTAATCTGACACTTACTAGGACATTTAAGGATTTCGACGTCAATTATACATCGATATTCTAATTCCTTACATTGTCAAATTTGAAGGTTACGAAATAAATCCTAATTCAATTTTAATATCTCTCGCATAGATAAACGAGTATATTTATTTCAATCATAAACTCAGAAAAGGCAAATTTCGTCTAATTATAATATAATTCTTTATAATTTTCTTTCTCTTTAGTACTCTCAAAATATTTGAAATACTCTCGAGCAATTTCAATAACGCACTTTCCGACGTAATTTTCCAGTTTTATCAATACGAACATCGATATTGATTCTCACTCAAGCGCCACAATTTCCAAAAGCTGTAACCAGGCGTAACGAGAAATTCCAGTAGTGTACAAGTCGTTGAGCGGTCTGGCGATCTCGTGATAATTAATTATTCCGGTTGCGCCTCGTCCCGTATACGTTTATGTGTATACGGACACATATGAGCGCACAAAACATCGCCTCCACGAGCGACCAAGAGATTGAATGAGTGAGAGAGAGAGAGAGAGAGAGAGAGAGGGAAAGGTATGTGTGCTGTACATCGCTTAAGCAACTCCTTGTTACATATACAACGCGATGCCGAGATTCGAGAGAGCTTAATTCCAGCGGAATTACCTCGACAGGGCTTTTAATAAAGACGAGAGAGAGAGAGAAAGAGAGAGAGAAAGCGAGAGAAAGCGAGAGAAAGAGAGAAAAAGAGAAAGAGAGGGATTGAGTAAGAAGGAACTTTGACGCCGTGTAGTTTGGATTTTGCATTTACGCGTGTGTATGTATATAAAGCAACGACGGCTTTATTGCGCGCTCGTGTCCACACAATGATGGCACGTTACCCACGCGGAGAAATTCTGAAATTTCGCGACCGCTAATCTAAACATCGACGCAAAGTTACAATGTAGTCCTTCCCCCTTTTAACCAAATTTGACGTTATCGAAAGAGCCATACGTTTTCCTGGAATAGACGAACGGCGTTGGATTGTAATGGGTTGACTAACCCGTTGGCTGCGATCCCGTCAAAAAGTAACTTATCGAGCGCATAATGTTTAATAAACTTTACGGTGGGTGGGTAATTTATCGTTGAAAATTGTTAGTTTGAGCTAAGCTTCATTTCTCGTTTATGTTTTCGAACTTATGTTGGATTTCTATTTTGTATAGGTTACGAGCTTATTAGTTTCTTGTTTGAAAAGGATATATGTATGCAAATTAATTTATCATGTTTAAAATAAAATATAGGTGTTTTTTTTTTTGACAAACATTTTATGAAGATTCATAATTTTTAGATCATTTATTAATGTAGCAAATATTAATAATGTAGTTAAAGAGATCGTCGTATTAGTTTTTAATATAAACACATAATATTAATGAACTCGTTAATAAATAATAATTGTATTTATATAAAATAATCAATCAGATACCTATTTAATATTTATTATTAAATAATGTTTCATATTATTACTTTTAAAGAACATTAGTATGCTTGAATACCTAAAATGTATAATTAAATTTATGGAGCAATATCAATTAGGTCCATTGATGCATATTTATAGCAATTTATTTATTTAAAAAAAAAAAAAAAAGATTTTTTTCAAATGTGAATTGCGACATTTTCAAAAAAAAAATTCTGAGTGAAATAAAAAAAAGCATTGATTTATCCAAGCCACACATACACGCGTATTCTGTAAAACATCAATTTCAGAAAAATCACAGAGATAATCGAGCCCGAAAAATATAATTTATCTTAGCTCGTTTTCTCATCTTCGAACTTTTTTCCGCACAACTATACGTTAAAACACTATACGCTAAATTCGCGGGAGTATCAACAAAGGCAACAACAATCAGTCCGATTTATAATAACCCAACGAAGAAAGACGTGAAGAGCGCGGGAGAGAAAAAAAAAGAAATCAGCTCGCTCCGACACCCACTCTTACTCGTCGAGGAAGAAAAAGAGATTAAGGTCGAGAATGGAGCAACACAGCGATGTATTTCTTATATATATATATAAATAAAAAATAATCAGACGCTAACCGCACTTCACGCTGTAGAGGTTTCGAACGCGTGTACGAAAGGGACAAAAAAAAAGTATGAAGCGAAATGTGCGTTCAAACCTAGAGGTTCGAGAAAGAAAGAGAGAGAGAGAGAGAGAGAGAGAGAGAGAGAGAGAGAGATAGAGAGAATAAAAAAAAGTCGCTAAGGAAATATCCGACGGTAGGAGGAAGGGAAAGAGAAAGAGCGAATTCGAGAATGGCGCTGCAAAAGGCAGGAGTAAAACCCATTGGGGGCCGTAATCGCATGTGCTGCCCATATGGGTCCCAATGCCGTGTGTATCGCCGCTTGGCCGACACACAGACCGGCCAACTAGCCGCGTCCGGACTCCTCCTCATAATGTATATATATATATATATATATATATATATATATATATATATATATATAGGTATAGAGCGTATACATATATATAAATATGTACGTTCCGACTAGTTTTACGAAGCTCATTTCTCTCTTTCTCTCTTTTCTCTCTTCTTTTTCTTCTTCATCTTCTTCTTCTTCGTCTTCTTTTCTGTCTCAGCAGTTTATTATTATATTTATTTATTTTTTCTTTTCGTTGTCCTATTTCCTCTATTTTTTCTTCTTCATTCAAAATAACGACGAAGCGCATATGCGCAGAGATTCATTCATACTCATATGTACAATTACGCATATACAGCCAAAATATAACAAACGTATACATGTATGTATCGAAAGACACAATGGAAAGGTTGCAGCGCTATATAGGCAGGAAATCGCGCGGCCACGTTATTATCGTAAACAAGCGTGATGTAATTTAACGAGCAAATTGTCGGGTTAGCAGCTGTGTAGCGCTGTAACGCTGCTACTGCTACCGTTGCCGATGCTACCGCTATATTGTCTATGGGAGTTGATGAGGTAAGTGATATACGGACACGTTGTGTCTGACTACAATCTAACGTTACCTATACATGTATATATGGATCTACGTGTATGTGAAGTTGCCGAATGTATGTATACATTGTGAGAACTCGTGAGAGATTCTTTATCGTATCTATGCTCGCGTCCAATGGATTCGGTCATTAGAAGCGCCGCAGGGACTGCTTTACATTTATGGATGTGGAAGTGTTCATATAATAACGGCGCTGAAAATTTTTATTGGGTTTGAAAGGTACACGGTAGGATTTGACGTTCATGCGGGTTACTTTAAAAATCTGGCTGATGATGAGAGCCTGTGAAATTATTTGATTTGGTATTTGTAAGCGAGATTTCATTTGATGTTAATAAAATTTGTCGTTGCTTATTGTAGTTTATAGATAATTAAAATTATCGTTCGAGATAGTAATTAATTTTTTATTTAAAATATGATCCGCATAAAAACTATACGAACGTTGCTATAAGCATCGCTGAATGTATGAGTAAAAAAAAAAAAAAAAATTATACTATTTAATGTTTCATAATTCGTTAAAAAATTCTTTTTCATTTTACCGATAATACAATATCAAAATTAATTGCGTAAATAATAAATTTAGCACTTGGATTTAACTATTTTAATAATAAAATAATGGTGTTGTTGTAAACGTTAATTAAAGTTCTATACCATATTTGTTTATTTTCATTGAGATCATTACTATGTTAGCAACATATAAATTTATTTACTTATACTGAAAAAAAAAAAGAACTACAATTACGAAATTAATTTTTCCTACGTATTAAATATTTTTTTTTCAAAATTGCGGAATAAATCATTTTTCACCCCATTAGTATAATAATGTCCTTAGCGTCGGTAAATAAAAAACAAAAATTATCAGAATTCTGATAAATAAGCGTCTGCTACATTGAATAATGTTATTATTAATCTTTCCATAATTATCGCTTACTTTCTCGAGAAAGAAGTATCGATGTTTCTGTTATTCATATCGAAATGCATAAAAACATAAAACACGTAACATGTACATGTTACATTTTCCAGTAAAACAAACAAGTAAACGTTAACGAGAGCATCGGTAACGAACGAAATCACGTTGCACTTTAATAATAATACGATTACGAATTCTCGTTCGCCAACAAATTGACCTTTGATTACTTTTAAATTGCTCTCGATTATAATTGGCCTCGATATATATATATATTTGTATATGTGTGTAAATCGGTCGACTCATTTTCCTCAGTTATTAAACGACCCGATTTTTGATTTTCGCACCGATGCGCTTGCGCACGACGAAATAAATAATCGAATAGCTCGTCGACATTAATAAATTTGATATACAATACAAATACATAAATCGAACGCATGTGCACGTTATGTAGATCGATATTATAAAAATAGACAATTTTCTCTCTCTCATCTTTACGCACTGATTTCGATGTTACTTTGTAAGTTAACGCGCGCGAGCGCGCGCGAATAGTCGCGCGAGAATTCGCGGCACGAGCACGCACTCGCTTACGTGTATTTTTCGCGGATTATTTATAGTTTGTTTACCCTCGAAAAGACTCGCTGGTATTACAGTAAGGTTAAAGAGTTTCTCGGAGTATACTCACCGCTCTTTGGATATATCGTCGCGTCGAAGTGCCTCAAACTTCTCGCGTACTCATTTTTCTTTCACCGACTTCTTTTGTTTGTTTTTTTTTTTTACTTTTTTTCTTTTTTTCTTTTTTATTTTCGATCACGAACAACGAACTCACATACGTCCAATTGGTAGAGAGACGTTAAAAAAATTAGCAGCGCGGATTTACTATGATGTATACTTCCGGCACTAGTTTAACGTGTAAAACTTATTATCACCTTTTCCGAAAAAAAAAAAAAAAAAAAATGCGCGACAAAGGTTACCTCGTCTTCGTTTCGCGCGTAAATCACGAGCGCGAAAAAGTGAATAAAAAAATGAAAAATTCATAAAAGCTCGCTCGTTACACTTGAGAGCGGCTCATCTTTGCGTACCGGCAACGTCGGTTCACGGTAACGACAAAACAAACACCAAATCTACGCCTCGCAGCCGATCTCTGGCCGCCATGTGACACAAAGTTACAGTGTATTTGTAAACGTGTACGTGTTACGAGAATACACACGCTATCCCTTTCTCTTTCTCTCTCGAATAACGAACCGTCCGCCGACGAAAGCGTCGACTGACTGACCGGCCAAACCGAGTGCGTTAAAGCCACCCACTCATCTGGCAGACTACGAGTTGCTGTTCTCGTCGTCGTCGTCTCTCTCTCTCTCTCTCTCTCTCTTTCTCTCTCTTTTCCTCCCTCTCTCTCGATCCCTAGCACGATAATCGTGGTACACATGGCAAAAGAGAGAGAGAGAGAGAGAGAGAGAGAGGAGGAACGCGTGCCCCAGCTTATCCGGACAGGCCGCACTTTATATTATATAGAACGATGCAGGCCCCGCGCTTGTGGACGCGGAGTCACAGCGTGGCATTGGCGCGGATTTAAGTGCACCGTCCCTTTCGAAGCTTATTTGGGATGAGATATACATATATGTATATATATATATATATATATATATATATATTTATATATTTATGTATGTGATGATTTGATACATACATATATACGAGATTTTTACGGACGAGCTTTTTAATGAAACAATTTATTTTTTGCCGAATATAAGAAAACTTTCGGTTCGATTAATTGGCAAATGATATATCTACTTTTCTTTTTAATGCTTACATTTGTTACGATGTTACATTTTTCAAAACGCCGCTTGTTTTAAAATTTTTCATAGAAAAAAGCACAAGACATAATTTTATTGTGCGATATATGCATGCGACAAGCTTAATGAATACACACGGTCTCACCGTTAAATTAATTTTTTGAACAAGTCGACAAAAGGACTACAAGCTGGCACATTATAACGTCGCGTCTACGCGCGTGCCATAAGAATATGTACACATCGTAAACGAGAGAAAAACTAGCCTTGCGAGCGAGAAAAGGACGATTATCGTTAATTAGCTAATTACAATGCAGTCTATACGACCAGACTCGACCGTTCGCGAGTGTGTGGGCACGCACACATGTAGCTCGAAGCGTTCTTGATACGATTTAACGAATAGCCGCCGACGTCGTTGTATTCGAGCTTTCTTATCGCACAATAGGTGTACAGCTGCGATCGCAATATATAGATATATATATATATATATATATATATATATATATATATATATATATATATATATATATATATATGTACGTACGTTCGTGTACGAAACGCTTTTACGCTCGGTATTTCATATTACGTACATATGTGTATACTATGTATGTCGAGAGGAAGCGGCAATTTATTAAAATTTTATTAATTGATTGTTATTCGCGAATTATTCGATGTTTTCAAATATGTAATTTGACGTTATGATGAATTTTTAAGTGAAGCTTAATATAAGTTTAAAGGGTTAATTGACAATTTTCCGTTATTACGTTTTATATACTGTTTCTTGAAAGCCTCTAGTAAAGTTTTAGTTTAAATGTACGTGTTTTGAAATTTCACTTTTAAATCGACAGCTGTGATATATTTTGATTCGCTGAATTATAAATATCAAAACCAGCATTTATTTTTCATACAATTTATGTTAATGTTCTGTTAAGAAAATAAAAATAAATAATTTTTTTTAATAATTTATTATCAATTATATGCATTAGTGATTTCAAAGTTTGGTAATTGAATTAGTCGAGCATTTTTATTAAGGAAACCAAAAAATTATTAAAATTTATTACCTAATATTAAAAAAAAAAATAATAATAATAAGTAAGCAAACTTAAACTTTATATTATGTAAATTCATTTTTAACGTTTATCATCCAAAAACCTTTCCTATTTGTTGTACTTTCATACTATCAGCTTCAAGTCTTTCTTCATTTTTTTTTACTCTTCCTCATAGGAAATCTAATACCAAGAATCTAATTATGCAAATACTAGTAACACAAACCATGGCGGACTGAATTTGCATAAGGAAAACTTTAGCGTTATGAAAAAATAAAAGTAAAGCAGGATGAAAAAAATGCAGCCTCGATCCATATTTTATCAGATAAATTTTTCATTTCGTCGACTTCTCTTACTCTCTTTTCTCTCTTTATCTCTCTCGCTCTCTCTCTCTCTTGCTCGCTCATTCTCTCGAGTAACATAATCGCATCGTAAAACCTTACCCGTAATCGATCAAAGCGCGCACCGGCAACATACGTCTCCCGCATCTCTCGGTCTCCTCGCACTTGAACTTGAAATTCACCGCAGCACAATGTCCAGCGCTCACGCGCGCGCGCGCGCGCGCGAACTACGAACGAATGAAAAAGTTACGTCGCGGTCGAGTCGTATGCATACATACGAAACGAGAATTAAAGAGAAAATAAAAAGTAAAAGAGAGCGCTAAGAAATAAAACGGAATAGGAACGCGCGTTTGCAATTAGAAGCTCGGTATACGAGTCGTCGGTCTATCTCGAGTTGGCCGTTGCGTCGTCGTGCATCTTTAGAGAGACGAAGACGCGCGGAGTGCCAGCTACTGACTAAACGAGACTCTTCCTCTCTCTGTGTGTATATACTTTCGAGGCACGGAGTTGTAATTCTTCTTGAAAGAGAAAGACAGAGAAAGAGAGAGAGAGAGAGGGAGAGAGAGAACGGTAAGGTTAGTGCCATCAGGTCTCGTTCGTACACATGTTTGTGTGTGTGTGTGTGTGTGTGTGTGTGTGTGTGTGTGTGTGTGTGTGCGCGTGTGTGCGTGTGTGTGTGTGTGTGTATATATAACGTATGCATCGATATCCGTTTTGTTCGATTTGCCAACAAGATTGCATCTGCACGCGCACATGTATGCATGACGATGAATTTGCGCACATACACGTACGTATGAGCGTAAGACAGAAGCGAAGATATAGGCTTGATCGTTTTAGAACTCTAAGGGTCTTTGGGTGTGTCTGTAGTCATAGAGTGTTTCACCTCTTTTTTTTTTGCCACTGTATTTGCTTTAGGTGGGCGCGTAAGCGCAAACACACACACACACACACACACACACACACACACACACACACACTCAATTATTTACGTGTTTCGGTAGAACTGGAGCCTATTGTGATTGAATGAAATTATAGAAATGCTTTTTTATAAAACGAAAATTCGTGAAATACGAGTGGATTAAATATTTTATGAATTTATGTTTGAAACGATTTTTTTTTTTTTTTTTTCTTTAGAACCTAAGCTACGTTTTGATGATTCTTTAAAAAAATAATTGTCCTTTCGTTTTTAAAATAAATTTAAAATAAATCACTTTTTTTTTTTATAGATATTAACAAACTATTATTCAAATATTTAACATTCAATAAAACGAAAAGAAAATATATCTTCCCATCCAAAATTAAAATGTTGAAGGAAATTCAGGCGCAGTAACTAACATCGTCGCCCAGCGCGCAATTGACAAAATTCTTGATTTTCTAATTTACTAATCTAACATCTGGCAAATTGAACGCGGAAGATTCAAGAACCGTATCTAATTGTAGATAAACCCTCGGATGTACACGCAGCATCGGTACACGCGTCTAAGTTTACGGCTTATCAGAGGCTCTTTGTATGCGCTCTTTGGATCAAGGAGTGAACGAAATGGAAACGACGGTAATCAGATGGAACGTAATTTTGGTAGAAGTTGAAAGCAATATCACGGGTTTGTTGATCGAGTTTTCAATGATACGGTTTAATTTTATTTGTTTCTTTTATTAATTTTCTAAGACGATATTTAAATTAAGATAATTTAAATCTTTAACATTTTATGAATTTATGTATAAAAATTCATGTCGTTGTAATAATTTAAAATTGTTGAATAACTATTTTTAAAGAAATCAAATTTAATATAATGTTATTTATTGTAAAAAATAGGCCATAATAATTGTTGAAACGACAACTAATCGTAAAAGGAATGTTACACTTTAAAACGACGTTTGACTGCTTCGTTTATTTTTTTTTTCTATCATCATTTTTTTGACTTTTATTTCCGGAAGATTTATTATTATCCTTTACAACGTTGCATTTTACAATTGTTAAGCCGATAGTATTTTACGGAAAATTTAAAAATAAAGCGTTAATATAAAAAGTATTGCCGTAAATTAAATAATAGTTAATGCAAGTCAGGGATATCATAAATTTCGCCGACGGTATACAACATTTTATCACCTAATAATTCTTCCAAAAATGTTTTTTTCGAGTACATAAAGTTTAAAAATAATAATAACGAAAAATTGCAATTCAAATTTAATTTTTAACAACTACGTTAAGTATTTAAAAAATGTTTTCTCTTATTTAATTTTGTCAATTAAAAGTAAAATTATTCGCAAAAGAAAAAAAAAACGTAATTAAAAACAATGTGCGTTGCTTTATATCGCATTAAATCAAAAATAATAATGAAAATATATTTCAATGATAAACATTTTTAGTATTTTTTAACAAAACTTTTTGAATAAAGTAACTTCGTAACAATATATATATATATATATACATAATAATTTTTAGAAAAACAAAAAAACAGCTTTTTCTTTAAAATGAATTTACATACCGAGAATATATATTTACAGTGAATTAACTTGTTGATTTTTTAATTATTTTAAAATCATTTTATAGTAATAAAATTTTATAAAATCATTACAATTATATGAAAAACAAAACAAAAAAAAAAAAACAAAAAATTTTTAATCATAATAATCAACGATTCGTTTAAATTAATATATCGATTATTTACCTTTAAAGTTGGTATAGAGCAAATTTCATAGATTTATATGCACCGCATACACGTATGTAGGTTTAAATATATGCAAATAATTTAGGCTTTTCATCAATAGCAGTAATCAATACACTCGACTTCTCCGGCGTTTGTGATTTCATGCATCGGAGCTTCCATTACTGCGAATTTACTTTACACTACCGAGTCATTAACATTTAAATGAAGCTCAATGAAATTTGTTGATCCGGTGTAATTAGAGATACTTTTTTTCTTTTTTTTTTTTTTTTTCTTTTTATACACAACTACGAGATGGAAATGATGCTTTATATTATTATTTACAAATAACGGTTTATTTCATTATGTACATTTCGCTCTAGATTTAAGAAATTTTTTTTTTTTTTTTTTTTTTTACTTTTGAATTTGCTTTTAATCTCAAATATAGAACAAGAAAAAAAAAGAAATTAATTTTGAAAGGAAAATGACTAATTAAACTCTGAGTTAAAATTTTTATTGTAATAAAAGCGTTCATCTAAAATTCATTGGGAAAAGACAATAGTCCGTTTTTTTTTTTTTTTTTTTTTTTTTTTTTTTTTTTTTTATCGAAGTCAATTAAGCGATAAAACAAAAATAAAAGCTCTAAGAGGCTTATTTAAAAGTGCTCATTCCTCGAAAAGCAATTAAAAAAAATAATTGCCTCAAAAAGAGTTATTACAAAACGGTTTAATTTCGAAATTGATTCTACGTTTGATAAAAACTTCGGAGCCGCAAGAAAACACAACAATTGACACGATTTAACAATTTTATATTAAAATATGTATGTTTTCAGTCGGTAAAGCAGAACAATTAGTATCAGATGGCCCCTTCTACTTGTTGTTCACAAGGTCAGGAATGATCTCGTTTCTTCGTCGAGTGAAAGTCGTTGTCGTCGGAGATCACCGCTGGTTTCTCTCGGCAATTTTTCTTCAGTTGACGTTTGTTACCGAAACGTCACATATGTGATGCATTAAACGACGTTTAAAGATCGCTATTATCATTTTTGTAAACTTATTTAAAAGTTTTTATGTTTAGAAACTAATTAAAGTATAACGTGAAATGAAAATTCGTCGTCTGTAAAAGTTTGTCTATTTGAAGTGAAGGTTGAGTGATTTTTATTAGTTGAAATTGTTTGTATTTGTGTCTTTTTTTTTGCATTCGTCGAGAACGAACATAAAACGTATAAATTATTTTGTTATTCGATTAACACACTTATCTGTAAGATTCTTGCTTAACATTGAATTGAGAAACTTATTTTTAATGAATTAATATTTTTCACAATTATTACAGTAAAGAAAAAAAATGTAATTTTTGTCCTTTTTGTTAAACTTTAATAAAAATTTTAATTTGAATGATTAAATAATTTTTTTTAACTTCGATGAAAGTTACCAGTAAGCGTTTGGCAATTGATTACGGTTTGATAACTTTGCCTTGTATTATCATTTTAATTAATGCCGTTCAAATGTTTGCATTGGTAAAAATTAATTGTTCAATGCCACAGTACTATAATTGATGAACATAGATGTAATAAACATTACTTTAATTGAGAAAAATATTACAAAAGAAAAATCATTAGATATACAAATATTTTTTATAATAATTTTATCATTCTAATTATTGTATTAATGTAATTAACTGCAGAATTTATTTTATTTAAATTTTTTCATAAAATAAATTAATGAGTAATTTTTTCCATTATATAATACACTAGAATTAAAATTTATATTTAATTACTCAAATCAGTTGTTTCAATTAATTTTTATAGATCGTATAGTATTTACCGTTTGCATACTTTTTATATGATTAAACTTTTGCTTCATTATTTATAAAAATGTAAACAATTCTCTCATATTTTATAATTTCCTAACATATTTTTAATTAACAACGTTCTTCAGATGAAAACATTCAATAATTGAACAAGAACCGAAGTATTATAAAAAAGCTAAAAAATTTATAAAGCATTTCAATTAATTTTTTTTCATATTATATATTCGTATTACTTTATATTCATAATAATAAAAATCGTAATTTCATTTCTTTAAATTTGAAGTTATATAGATAAAAAAATAAATGATAATAATAATAAAAATTAGTTGCAATAAAAACCTTTATAATATTGAATATATTAATAAATTGTTTTTTTCTTTTAATATTTATTGCTTTTTGAAAATATGAAACATTAAATTTTCATAAAAATATTGAGTCTCGGCCTTTTAAGAAGACATTTTTTAGCAAAGAAAATATATTTACATAATAATCAGTTTTTAATATTCTTACTTTTTTACCTTACCCAAAATTCATCACCATTTTATACAAATATTATTTTGATCGACTAATGTCCGTCCTTGGATTTTCTTTTATTTTCTTTTCTATTTCGTAAAACAAAAGATAAACTTAAAAATAGAATGTATACAAATGGTTCAATCGTACATCATTAGAATCCTTTCGATCCGTCATAGAAAAATATAAAAATAAATTTTGATAAACGTGCTTTCGTATTCGTATCCGATACGATTTCGCATTTGATTAACTCGAGATCTCGTATATGCATTTCCAGATACTTCATCATCGAGAGTCAAAGATTCCTCATCAACTCACGCATCCACGTCTTGCAAGAATACGTTATCGAATAGCTCAACGAATTGCGTAGAAACCTTACGAAAAAAAAAAAAAAAAAAAAAAAAAAATAAGAAAAAGAAAAAGATCAACGAAACGAGTGAAAGAGAGAGAGAGAGAGAGAGAGAGAGAGAGAGAGAAAGGAAAGAAGACGACTTAACCAGCTGATTAACGCTTGTAAATAAGCGTTGAATTTCCCCGTCGCTTAATTAAAGGTCGCGCTGCACGTTTACTACCTTTCTCTACGCGCAATAAGTAAATTGTCAGTACGGAGCTTGCGCTCTCTTCTCTCCTTCTCCTCTCTCATTTTGGCAAAAGCATCCGTTCGCTCTCTTTCTCTCTCTTTCGCTCCCACACCAACACATCGATGTCCTTCCCATAAAGCGAGGGAAGAAGGCTACATATATATATATACGCGAGAACACTCAGTAAAGGATTGATCTATCTTCCTCTGTACACGGGTGTACATATGCATATGTGAATATCGTAGGTGTGTCTGTGTGTGTTTGTGTGTATGCGTAAGGTCGGTATCGCGCAAGTGTTGTATAAGTGCGCGGGCGCATAAGCTCGTAGCTTTTCCTCTTTCTCTCTTTTGCGAGAGAGAGAGAGAGAGAGAGAGAGAGAATACGGTGTACGACTACTGCGCAGATACAGGATTTAACGACTGGAGGCGAGGCGCGGGTGCGCGCCGACGCCGCGATATTTCCCGGGGAATCGGGACTTTCCGGGGCTTGTTCGGCTCCGCGTACGCTCAGTCTCTATCCACTCAGCTCTTGCACAAATACACACGGGTGCGCGCGCCCGCGCTCAATCTTTCTCTCTCTCTCTCTACGTTTATCCGCAAATTTATAATACGTATCTACACATGTATGTATCGACGATTGTATAAGACCGTACTGATCTGAGACTTACATATATATATATATATGTATATGTATATACGTTATCACCGTGCGTATACATACATATGCGCGTAAGTTGTGTTTACATAAGCGATTCTTACGGCAGCACAGAGAGCGGCGACAGGATTTATCTCGCGCGCGCTAACGGGGCAACAGGTTGCGCGCACGCCCGATCCTCGCTCGATTTCGCGTTCTTTTTTTAATCCTTGATCGCGAAAGTGCTCGTCGTCTTCGTCGCTTCGTTAATTAATATCGAGCGTGACCTCGAAGATTGCTACTGGTGAGAAAGGAGAGAAGAGAGAAAGAGACATATTATAGGTGAGGGTGAGACGGAAAGAAAGAAAGAGAGAGAGAGAGATATTGTAAAAGGACATCGAAAGTGCAAGAGAGAGAATAAGATCGAAGATGAGCATCGACGACGTCCTGAATTACAAGCCCAGCGAGGAGGAGGACTTTTACGCGCTCTTAGGATGCGACGAGTCGGCTTCGGTAAGGATCGGAATTTTTATTCTCTTGTTCGTTATGTATGTATGAATGTGTGCGTGTGTATTCTTTAGAAATTCCAGGCGTCCTTTCGCGTGATCTCGAGTTCGTAGGGCGTAAAACAATTTACAAAGGATTTGAATGCTATATAAAGATCACACACTATCTCGTGTTTTTCCCGTTACATTTCGTTTGAAATTTTTTTAATTTTTTTTTTTTTTTTTTTTTTTTTTTTCACAAAATAATAAATTTTTAGTAATTCAAGCTTTTGTTAAAATTCTTCGCATGTTTGCTTTTATGTAGGAAAAAAATTGTTTTTTTTTTTTTTTTTTTCAAGTTAAACGCATTTTTCCAAGAATTATATTATCTTTTTAAACAAAATATATATTGATTTAAAATAAAAACAAAACATATAACAAAAAAAATATTGACTTTTTTTCTTGTAACATCCGTGTGGCGTTAATTAATTGGGTGAAAAAATTTTTTTTTTCTTTCTCAGTACTTTAAAAGATAATTATGTATTTTATGTTATTCTTTTTTAAAACTAATGTTTTATTAATATGAATTATAAATTACCAGTAATGCAATTTTATATGACTGCAAGAGACTGTCAATATTTATGTCAGATTGTTCAATACTTTCCTAGGGAATATTCTTAGTACGTTCATTACTTTGCGTTATATCGAGCCCCATTTATTGATAAATTTATAATTTTTTCTTTGATTAAAATAAATTAATAACATTAGTTAAATTGAATCGTCGATTATTAAATCGTTAATTTTATAAAGTGCAAAATTGTTTAAACGTAATTTAACTAGTTATAATTTAATTTTCAAAATAATAAAACTAATTACATTAACAAGAAATATGCTAATCACTCGCTTTTAATTGAAAATTTAAGAGTTTGTTTGCTTAATTTTTCAAGAGAATTAAATAATTATACATCAAAATCCATTTACGTTAAATAAAAAAATTATAATGAATTTGCAACTTTCATTTTAATGAAGTTTCCGTCAATATTATTTACTTTATATTGTTTAATTTTTAACGTTTAATTCAATTATTTTAAAATTGAAACAATTCTATCATTGTCTAAAATTTACTTAATATTTTTTTATAGCAAAGAAACAATATTATTATAAATTTGAATAACTTATTAAAAATCATAATTTACTTTTTCGAATGAACGTTTACTACTTATCAAATTTTAATTTTACTTTTTATTATAAGTTTTACTTCAGTAATTTCAACTCTTATTTAATCTAAAAACATTGCTTTGAAAAATAACAAGTAGTAGAATTTTTTCAACTACAAAATTAATATTAAAAATCAACCACAAATACTTTTTTTCCAATTTTATTAAGATATAAAAATTCTTTTTCAATTTACATTATGAATATTGCATAGGAAAAAAATTTTAAAATTTCCAAAACGACGTTGCATTTCATAAAATAATTAACCCAGATGGATATTTAAATAGTTTTTCTTCATTATGAAATTCAAATGCAATGGTTCACAAACTTATAATCGCCTAATTAATTATTTTAAAAAATTTAATTTTAATTAAAATATTTATTTAATTTATCACGGTTTTAAAGGTTTAAATTATAATTTTTGTCGCTATCGTCAATTGATATTATTAACAATTAAAGAATACCGAGATTACAAATTAAGACTTCGTGCACATATAAGTTAAAACATTGTAACGTTTAACATATAGTTAACACATTTACGAACGTGAATAATACAGTGATGTAATGTTAAAATTTTATAAAATATTATACATTTTAATCCGATAACTATCTATTTTCGCCTTATCTTTGAGCATTTAAGAGACCGATAAACATTAGGATACCGCTATTACTTTAAAAATAAATCACCTATCTTTTTTTTTCAGCTCGATACAAGTTTTAATCCCCGTGATCGAGTTAAAATTACTTATTTATGCGTTATTTATGGACATACATTTTTTAGCCACTCTTTTAGTACGTTCATTTTTTATTAAATAAAGTATCAAAAAATAGAAATTCTGATCAATATTCAGTATTTTAAAACAAGAAATCCAACTTTGCTTTTGCAAGCTCGAAAAGTTTATTTAAATATTCAAGCTCCGAACTGTTGATCATCTTTTGTCAGTTTACGTTTGAGAGTATTTCAATTCAAATTTTTGGAAATATAAAATGAATAGCGCGATATCTTTATCGAAAGATTTTTCAACATTTGGTAGCATAATCTCAGAAATAATGTCAATTTCAAATTGTTGCTCACCTTTTTTTCAATTTAAATCGTTATATTTTCAACTTTATTTTATTTATATTTGAAGCCAATTGAAAATTATATTCTACTTTACGCATGCAAATGTGTTATTGAATAAAAAGCGAATTAATTATAACGCGTTTAATAATTTCGTTTTATTTTATTAACTCACTAAAAGTCACAAAAGACACACTTGAAATTTTTTTCTAGTCTCAATGTAATAAATTAACGATTAAAAATAGATAGATTCGTTGATTTAATTACATATATTTTTATTCTTCGAGGAATGTTTTGCCATTAATTTATACTTTTTTATTTTCCTCCTACATTAATAAAAGTAAATGAAAAATATATTAATAAATGTAAATGAGTTTCTTTTAAAAATTTTAGCAATAATTACTTACGTACTGTCTACATTTAAATTCTAAAAATTTATTTTTAATTTGTAAAATATAATTTTCATCTTGACTATATCTTCCCGACATTACAGTAATTTTTTTTTTTTTTTTTTTTTTTTTTGTGAATTTTTTATTACTGGTTTTGATTATCTATTGTAAAATTGTTTATACGAGTATTACAGGCTTTAACGATCAATACGCAGTACTGAGCAAATGTGATAGATAAAAAAATTTGAAATGATTATGTTGTATAGTTATAAAAAAATTAAATATTTTGCGATGATAGTGTGATTTGTTGATAAATAACATTAATTTTCTTTGGATACTTAATACAAAATTGAATCTATTTCAAAATCAATGTTTCTTTAAGAATAAACAAAACAAAACAAAGTTTAATTAAAAATATTATTAAAAGTGACTGACCAATGTATTTGTTTTTTTTTTTTTTTATTTTTTTATTTTTTTTTATTTGTTATAGGTTGAACAAATCACTGCCGAGTACAAGGCCAAAGCACTTCAGTATCATCCTGACAAAAATGAGGGAAATAAGGAAGCCGAGGTCAAGTTCCAACAGCTCAAAGTATGATTTCAATTAAAAATTTCCTTTAATTATCGAAATCGAATGAAAAAAAATTTGCATTTCATTGATTATATTACTTTTAATTGTTTAAGTTTGAACTTTATAATTCCATATAAATTCATTGCATGATAAAATAAAGTTTTAATGAATCATGCCTTAGGTTAATAAAATGTAACTAATGTTTTTTATACGCTCACTTATATATACACATAAACAGAATTTAATGTCTAATTTAAAAACTTGAAAATGTTTGTTAAATTAAAGCTACTAAAGTATTCGAACAACAATAATAATAGCCATTTTAATTAAATGGAACTCACGATAAAGTCGGACGAAATTATTTTCCGTAAATTAAACAAACTGACATCCGCGTTTCTATTTATTTCTATAAATTACATTAAACCTAACACAAATTTAATGCTTAATATTAATTAACACAATGAACTCGGCGCACATTAAAAATCTAATAGCATTTATTAACTCACACAAAGTGCATTTATCATTTTACAATTTATAACATAAATATCGCAAGTATTCACCGAGTCATACCGATTCTCGCCAACCAACTATTTACTTCGCCGAGCAATGAAACTCATTAATAGCGACAGGCTTAGTCGTTAAACCTAAGTATAAAGGCTTTCGCGTTAAATCTTCAGGTACTATACTATACTAGGTATCGTCTCGCCGAAAGAATTTTAGAAGAATTAAAAGTGAATGGATGATAAAAAGTTTCGCATTTTCAGCGTTATCTCCGTCCGTTATAACATTGTCCTTGCAACTTGTTTCGCATTAGCGTTGTTTGAGGAATTACGTCTTGTAATTGTAAGCTTTATCGCTTCAATTAGGCTTTTAAAAAGCCGAGATAATTTATATCGGATGTTTTTTTATAATCGGTTAACCGTTATGATGTTCTCTGCTTATGATGTTTTCTTTCTACCTTGTGTCTATATTAAGAAATGACGTTTATATACGTAAATATTATAATTGAAATTCGTTATTATAATATTATATCGCATGTGTAATATTACGCTTGTTATTTGAATATATAGCCTATTTCCATTTTTCAATGTGATATTTCTGTACTACATTTTTTCCGTTTTAATTTTAAAATTTCAATCACATTGTATCACAATGTCGTTACTTTCGCTCAGTTATATTCTTTTTTATTATCAGATTTAGAAGATATATCGTTTTTTATTTTTTATCTTCTTTAATATTCTGCATTTCAGCCAATATTATAGAATTTACGCGGCTATTGAAAAAATTTAACATACAAAGTGTTTCTAATACTTTTGGCACACGCATAATACGTTTATTAATCCGCTGATGGATAAGATGAACAACGTTTTTCAATAATTAGTTGATAAATTTTTTTTGTTTTTGTAATTAAATAAATTCTTCTTCAGCGATTTAACGGCATCGAGTCATTAAATTTTAATGATTCCACCTTTATACTTTAACGAAGAATTAAGTAGTCTTATTTCGCACGCGCGCGAGCGAGCGAGCGAGCTTTTACCAACTATCTTTCACTATTTACATCGAGCACAGAATAGCAAATAGCGTCCGTGTGCCTTTTTAACGGGAAGCTTAACATCGCATGCGAACGCGTTGTAATTTTCCGTTAAAACCGCAGGAGTAAAAGGATTATTGTGCTCGTACTACCGATGCTCTTAAACTCTTGTCTTTACAACCTGTAGTTAAGTTTCATTGGATCAAAGCCACACGGTCGAATGATTTAAATAAGAACGCAGCATACGCTGAGTACGCGTGGCTTTTCGGAACTTTCGCATTGATCGTCAAGGTTAATCTAAGGTTTAGTCAAAAAATCAAAAAACAAATGGTCTTTTAATAAAATTATCGGATTTAGTACACATTTCATGATAAAAAAATATTTTACATACAAAAATAATTTATTAAAACAAATAGTATTTTGACATTAACACGTTATTAATAAACTTGTTGAATTATGATGTGCTATTAATTCAAACTCGCACAAATACTCACATAAAAGAAAATTATTTGCTTTAGCAATTCCGCGCAACATGTGCATATTGCCTAAAGTTCCATTAAACCGAATTAAAACAGCCAAGTTGTAAATCCCGAAAGACTAATAGAGCCGACACGCGCGGGCACGAGACTCATATACATATTTTACTTCGTGAAAGGAAGAAAAAAGAAAAAAATAAAAGAAAGGAAATAATGAAAAGAGTAGAAGAACCGAGAGAGGAATGAAAGATGAAGCACCGTAAAATTCTCTCTTTCTCTCTCTCTCTCTCTCTCTCTCTCTCTCTTTCCCTCTCGCGTCGGACGAAGAAAGGCAATTGTACAAGCTCGTAATTCATTCCGCGATTCTTGCCAAATTAACCCGATTATTTAATCTTATCACGCGGTCGTTTGTTCTCGTATACGACGTTGCGCGTTAATGTTATGCGTTGCCAACACAAACTTTATTCTCACATTATAAGTTATAATCGAATGATTTTGTGCAGTGAAAACACGTTGTCGTTAACAATCGGTAAACGTTTTATAAGTATCGATAGGATAACTCTGATTTATATTCAAAAAATAACCATTTAAAATTCAAATATAGGAAAAATATATGCGTATTTTTTTTTTGTTATTTACAATTGCCAAGCTTTTTCTCTAACGGTTTATAAAATTCTTATTAAACGATAAAGGAAATTTGAAAATTTCACATCGTCAAAAACAATTCTCTATGACATTAACATACTAAATCCATACAAAGTATATATATATATATATATATATATATAAACGCAAGCATCGTAGAAAGTTGAGCTCGAATAAAAGCCGTACTAGCAACTAGCGCGAGTTTTAATGAATCTAACGGCTACATACGCGTGCACATATATAAACGTGCACGTGATACACGGAAATGTACCGATATACGTAGATGCAACGGGCGTGCATGGTCGAAGCTCTCCTTCTCCTCCTCGAGCTATTGTTCGCATCGAATGCTTTTAACTACTACCCAACCTTGCACATACATATATACGTATTGCCTCGTAATGTAGGTTATGTGTGTGTATCTCTATACGTATATTCATTGGGTATACGCGTAACATTCCACGATAGTAACATATCTAGCGCGCGAACTCACGCGTGCGCGTATCGTATGGACGACAAATGGAATTAATGTTGTTGGATTGTAAAATTTTTTGTGAATTTAAGGATGATGAAATAGTTTTGTATGCTGTGCATCTAATGATGAAATTATGATTCGAAATTAAAAAAGTAAAATATTACGTGTTTTGGTATTTTATTTTGTAAGTTATAAACATGATAATTTAAGCATTTTTTTTTTCCCGATGTATCATGTTCGCGCGATATTTATTACGCGTTTCGGGAGCGGATTTAAATTTAATTCTACATACGCGCGTGTGTATGTGTAGATCAAAATTTAAACGCGCTGTATCGTTACAGTACATTCTTAGCAGGAGTATACGCACATTACGAGCTACGCATAATTACAGTCAAGTGCAAGTATGTAAATTCTTGGCTAGTGAAACACGATTTAGGTCAGATTTATTAAACGTTTAATAAAATTAAAAGAGACGCAACCTTTTTTTTTTTTTTTTTTTTGGTAATTTAATGCTTTTCATATTTTGATACTGTATGTTACAATACTAACTAGCAACGAGAAATACTTATTTTGAAGTTATCTTTTACTTTATTGGGAATTTTGAAAAATTTATAAACTTTTAATTTTTGTCAAGCCTCGCTGTAATAAGTAAAATTATAATTCTAATTACTAAATAAATTTTTTAAATGATGATAAATTTTTTAATTGATGTCAAATAAATTAAATATTTAATTTATGAGATTAGTCATTAACTATTTTTAAATAATTCTATGTAAATTATCGAAGCTTATACATCAAGAATTACCATGTTATACAGTGCTAATATTGGCATTTGATATAAAAAATTAATTAAAACACTTATACCATTTTTAGGTAAAATACTTCTTAATAAATTAGAAAATTTTTGATCCTTAATTTATAATATTTTCCTACATTATTCAATCTATTTTTAAATTATTAATACTACGTAAGAATTTATTGGCGTTTACCATTCAAGGTGATTATATTATATTAAAGTTCCACAATAACAGCATTAAGCGTAATGAATTTACGATACCATTTAAAATCTATATTTACTCTTTCAAGAGCTTTAAAAATAAATATAATGCAAAGGTTCTCTGGAAATATGTATACATATTACAACGGCTGGATGAATAAAAAGTAAATTGCTTCCAGCATTCAATATTTAACTTGTCAATGTCATATAGTTTTTTTCAAATACTTTTTTTTTACGTTCCATTGTAAAGTTTATTATGAATTGTATGTAGTAACGCAGATTTATATGTTTTATATTTTTCATAAATTATTCAATTATACCTAAGATGCGGCACAAGTTTTTAAAAATAATATTTGATTCGATTTCAATGAAATAAAAATTCATCCAATCGATTAAAATTTTTTAAAATATAAACTAACATACGCCTTATATGGCAATAAATTACTTAAACAATTTTATTACAATCTATTACCATTATAAAATAGAAATATTAAAATAATTTTAAGAATAATTTTAAAAGATTTCTTTCAAAAGATAATTTTAAAAGATTTAAAACAAGTTTCTCTCTTTCCTCAAAAATTAAGGCACAAAAAGTAGGGTTTCGTTACGATACGCAACGATACGTTCAAATTACATCATTGCAACCAATTATCGCGTCGCGTATCGATTCAACGACATCTGAGGTAATCGCAAAAAAAAACGCTGCCGAGAATGAGTTTTTATAAAGTAACCATTTTTCCAAGAATAAGAATACTTTACGTCGTTAACGACGAATCGCACGCGGAAAAAAAAAAAAAAAAGAAAAACAAAGCGTTACGTGCTTACAAAAGTGAGCGTATAATAAAAATAAGAAAATCAACATTAAACGAACATACTCACGTTTAGTTTGTAAGAGTTTCATAGTAAGTTACGTATACATGTATACACATTCGCATGTATACATGTTTAAACGTTCGCATGCACGCGTACGACGAAGTTTCACGTGGTACACAAAGTGACGTGCATATATATATATGTATATAGTTAGCGAGAAGTAAGCGAGATCGGATCAATTCGTAGCTGACTGAAACGCATAAATCTATATATATACATATACATTTACACCCACATGGATATGCTACATATAAATACATGTGCAATCGTAACGAAACACGTCTCTCGCTTTCATTTGCAGTACGCAAAGGAGATATTGTGCGATCCTGAAAAGAGAAGCAACTACGACAAGTGGCGGCACAGCGGCATCTCGATCAGCTACAAACAGTGGGCCGGAATGAAGGATCACGTACAGCAGGTGGGTTATCTATCTATATATACTTATAAATACTATAGACGTGTGTACCTTTGCGCGATAATCAATTAACCCAATTGCAACTTCACCAATCTCTATGTGCAGTTTTCGAGTCTACCGCTATGGTTAAAAATGAACGATGTAACCCGAAATTGACCTAAATAACTGCTGTGAGTCTCTCGCGAGATGCGCTTTGAACGAAGCAAATAAATACTTTAAACTGAAATAGCGTTGCGTCGACGCGTTAACTTAGCGTTGCATGTAGCTTTTAGAATTTCCGAGGGAAAGGTCCGATTCGTAAATTTTCGAGAATAGTTACTTGTAAAGGAATGGAGATATTCGAATGCTTTTAAGCGATTTACTCGATCCCCAAAGTCAAAGTAAATATACTCGAGACGAATTTAAAAAGGATATACGGATGATTGTAGGAACGTTTTTAAAAAATTCTTTTTCGAAAGAGAATCATGAAAGTTTGTCGATTGCAAATGATAAAAATAACTTTATCGAGTGCATTAGATTTTTTATAAAATTTTTACGGTTTCCATAATATATTTATCGATATTTTTATTGGGAACGTCGAAACAAATTTGATAAAACGCATCGAATTTTATTCTTATCAAGAAAGATATTCTAAAATATTTTTAAATAAGAAGATCTAAATGAAAAAAAAAAAAAACAAAATAAAACAACAACAATGTCTTTTCTAAATTTTAAGTCGTAACAAAAGAAATTTTCAAGTTGGAGATAGAAAAAATAAGATATAAAGTTTGACGCAAAATATCTAATATGATTCGCGGAAACTTATAAAAAGAATAATTGAACGCAGTAAAGTTTCACATTTAAAAGAATAAAGTTTGTTAATTTATTTTAAAGCTATTCAATAGGCATTTATAAAAACGAATAAATTCTGAGAAAAGAAAGTAAACTTTAATAAATTAAAATTGAAATGTTGTTTCATTGCAGTTCATTAATTATTTTAAATTTTTATGCATGTTTTGAATATCGTAGGAACATATTAAATTTTTTAATTAAATTTGATGCAAGTAGTTATTAAAATATTAAAAATAAATAGAAAATTTATAAATTAAAATATTATAAATATTGCTTGCTATCTTTGTTAATAAATTGGTTAATAATGTAAAAAATATTGACATAAATAAAAGAATTATTTTTAAATAGCACTTTTTACTGGTAAAAGATAAACATTTAATGTAGAAATAAATTGATTGCATCAAAAATTAAATTTACTATACTAATCGAATAAATTGATATTTAAAATTAATACTTGATGAAACGCTGCAATTAAAATTACTCAAACAACACGTGTCATTCAATTTTATTATAAAAATAAAATCTTGCTTATTTCATTCTCTTTGATCCAACTAATGGCCTTGCAAAAGTAACAACTTTTGTAATCAACTAAGTATTTGAGGAAAAAAAAACTTCTTAATTTTTAATATTTTAAAGAACAACCTTTTCGTTTGAAATTTAATCTTTTAGTTTTCTAATACTCATTAATAGTTTTTACTTTACTAAAAACGCAAAAACTAAATTTAAAAAAAAAAAAAAAAAAAACAACGTGTGAATTCAGCGTTTAAAATATCGATAAAAGAATGACGATCGACTTTCGGTTGAAGTGTTCAACAAGATTGACGACTATATTTGCGGCTAGACCAAAAAAAAAAAAAAAAAAACAAAAATAAATAAATAAATAAAAATAAAAAATAAAAAATAAAAATATGAGAAAAAAGAACAACAAAGTGAACGTAAAAATTCCTTTGTTGAAAAAGCCCAAGTTTTCCATCAGGTGTGAGAATAGAGAGAGTGAGAGAGAGAGAAAGGAAGAGAGGAGAGTTAGGCGCGGAAGGGCCATAGAGCGAAAGCTTGGTAGGATCGGCTGGTTGAAATCACACGGGCCAGAGAGCAGTATCGATTGGTAGAGAAGCTCTTCGCCAAGAGTTCCATTAAGACGGCTAGCTTGTGCGACTCTGCGCCCCGGTAAATGAAGTTATAAAAAGCTCACTCCCACTTCTTCTTCTTCTTCTTCGCCCGCTCGGCGTTGTTTATGTACACGTAAACGCGAAAGATTTCACCATAGATTCTCCATCCTTTCAGCTTTAAATTGGAAGCTAGAGGAGAAAGAGAGGGGAGAAAACGCTGCTCGTGTTATTATCGCAGGAAATGAGAGAGAGAGAGAGAGAGAGAGAGATTTCAAACTCGATTTTTGCCTCTCACGGTATGATACGACGATACACAGATCGATCGCGTTATTTACCTGACCTCGGCGAGAAATCATTTTTTTTCATACTTTCTTTCGATCGAGGAAATGACAGTGAAAAGTATTTTTCATTCGTTCGATAAAAAGAAATAAATATGGGAAAAAAGAAATTCCACGTTTGGAATTTTCAATTCGAATGCAATTTTGCTTCGATAAGACAAATTCAATAGATTCAATGCTCGAATAGAGCTTGCAACTACGCTTTACGCGTAGTGGCAAAAATCTATCGATATCTTGATTTGCAGAGACTCCACTGTTTTTTATCTTGTTTAATCCGTTGCGAGAGAATTTTCAGTCAAAAAAATTTGAAATAAAGTTTTGCAAAAAAATGTTCAAACGGGAAACGTTATTTACAAAACTATGATGTATAAAGTTACGCAATCGCTATTGCAAAAATTTTTTCTACGATGATTAAAAAAATTGATTATAAATAATAATTTTAAAAATTATGAAAACAATTTTTACAAATGACGAATAAAAAATTGTGATATATCTGAGTTTATTTAATTAAACGCACATGCAAATCGTTAACGAGGAAAACCAAATCTATAAATTCACGTATCGACACCAACGAAGGTTCAACATCCGACTAAATTAATCCAAAAAACGTTTCATAAAACAAACCACTCGCACTCACAATGACGTTATGAAAATAAATGGCTTGCGACGTGAGTAGCCTCATAATTCCGCTAATTTAATTAAGAGAATGAAAAAAAAAAAAAAAAAAAAAAAAAAAAAGGAAAAGAAGAGAAAGAATGAGAAGAAAGACGAGAAGCTCTCGGAGAGAAGCAATTCGGGCGCACAAAGCCCTCGCTATTTGCTCATACAACTTTGCTCCTCCCCTCTCTATGCTCGTCCGAACAAATATTGCAAAGTCAATAGCACATCGCTCTCTCTCTCTCTCTTTACTCTTATTATTTTCCTTGTTAGTCCTCTTCTTTCCCCCCCACTTCCCCCCACCATTTCACTATGTGTCTCTCTCTCTCTCTCTCTCTCTCTCTTTTTCTCTCTTATTTTTTAGCTCACTTGTGATTAAGACATATCAACGAAAATGTTGAGCAGCATATATAAATATATGCGTTAAACAGAGAAAGAGTAAACTCTTCTTTTTTTTTTGTTTTTCCGCCTGCCGCGAGCTCAAAATGTTTATTCGATCGTAATTATTTTGAATCCGATATGTGCCAGTACACCGAGATAGATTAAACGTTTAACTACTTCATTAAATTAATTATTTTTCAAAGATTAAAGAAAGACCTATATTGTACGAGTAGCTATACAAAATTATTTCCCGGGGCATAAAAAATGTTCTACGTGTCACCGCTTGAATATAAAAAAAAGTGAAAAAAAAGCCCTCGTACGCCAAATTCAATATTTAACGAATTTTCAACGATTAATAAAAGATTTTTTTATTATTTAATACAGTGTTTTCAATTATTTATTATAGTGCTTATTTTTGAAGAAATTTTTTTTTTATTAGATGGTTGTTTTGGTTTCGATTTTCTCATATTTGCCGAGGAAATTTTCCATGCTAGATTACTTAAAATAGTGCTTTTCATTCATCAAAATATTACATTACAATGGATAAATTTGAAAGTTACGTTTAAATGAAAAGTACAGACAGTAACCGATACAAAATACACTAAAACCATACAAATGCAATTTTCAAGTTTATTTTCCTTCGCGTTCTTATCGATACTCCAGCTTATATATAAAAAGAAGAGACGCACAGAAAAATATTTATTTTTAGTGATTATAATTTTAATTTATAAATAACATGCAAGATGTTTAAAGCACAAAATAAATTGCACTTAAATGATGTGTTACGCTAAGACTATAAGTTGTGAAAAACGTTTTACGTTTCCGTAAAAGATAATAAAATTATAATAAATAAACATGTAGAATAAATATTAATTATAAAAACTGCATGAAACTTTTTAAATAATTTTGAAATATATATTACACAATATAAATCTTTCAGTATTTCTTGATTTAACTATACCATATGTATATATATATATATATATACATATACCAATAAAGTAAGTTAAATTAAACTTCGATTAAATTGTTTGATCATTTTACTAAACTATTTATAATTTGCAGTTAATTTTAATTTTCAATCAAACGTTTCATATGAATTACACAGTGATTTTTAATAAGCAACTTTTAAAATTTTAATTATAAGTTAAATGAAAATATTCAATTTTCGATTATGTACATTGCATTTTTACATAATTTCCTGAAATTTTAAATAGAATTACATTATTTGTAATTAAAAAAAGTAAATAAAAAAAAAAAAAATAATAATTAACTAAAAAAAATATAAATTAATCAATTTATTATAATCTATTTCATAAATGTAAATAAAAAATTGAAACTTAAGTGATAAATTATCTTTTAAAAATTATATTATTATTTCAATTATACATTATTAAAAAGTTTGTTGGAAAAATGAAAGGTGATTAAAAATAATCTATAAACTGCAAAATAATACGTAATAAAATATTTATTGATTTTTTTTGTTTTTTTTTTTTTTTTTTGTTTGCATTTATAAAATGCAGTAGTTTACAACAATTTCGCATGGCGAATTTTAACAGTAAAAAACCTCGTTTAATTTTATCAATTTACAATTTATTGCCTTTAATAATTATACTAAATAAAACAAAAAGTTCGCAGGTAAAAATTTATATCTTATAATGTGGACAGTACGGTGTCAGTTATACGTCGATATCAGTTTAGTTGTTATTTCACAATAAACGCATGGTAATCATTAGCGAGCAACTTCGAAGATGACGATAAATGGCATCCTATTTAACAATCTCAACATCAAGTTTTTGAGTAGTTTCCATTTTGTTTTTTTTTTTTTTTTTTTTTTTTTTCCCCAAGCGAACAACGACAAAATGTTGCAATAACATTGCCGTCGGTTGCAAAGAAGTTACAAGTAACTTGATCTCATTCGGATTTTTTTTTTTTTTTCAGATATTTCAACATTTGCATTGCTTGATACGTTCAGTTGCTTTTCTTATACTTGAGTTTTTAAAGATCTGATCGCTTTAATAACTCGTATATTTTCCTATATGCTTGGATATTTTTGTTCGATGCGATAATTATCTTTTTTTTTTTTTTTTTTTTTTTCATCATCGTGGTCACAAACATTCTTAGAATGCGTTATTGTTTCATGTAACAACACAAATAAACATAAAAATATATTGTCTATTTTACCATTTAAAGTGACATAAAAAAGATTTAATTATATTAAAATATTTTGCTAATTTCATATGTAATGTTAAAATTTTTTAATTAAGCGAACTTTTAATTTGATTTAATAAAATTATTGTTATAGAATAAATGGAGAATTATTCAAAAGTAACATTCACCGCACGTATCGCACAATAATTTTGTAGTACAGTGTTACAGGTTACGACGTTTTAGCTGTCGCATCAAAATTTATATTCTTTTTTTTTTTAAAGATGGATAGATGTTCGTGGATCAATGTGTACAATTTGATTATGATTGATCCGCAGCCAGTCGATCATTGTTATAGGCATTGAAAATTCACCTTTGCCTCATTGTGTCAACATCGGCGGAATTGTCTTTGTATTACTTTATGCTGCCTTAGATCGTTTCCTTTTTTTTTAAAATTTGAAGTCATTTTAACTATCGTTGTGCAGTAAATTTTATAAAAGCTTTTGATTACAGAAAAATTATCGAATTAATACTTAATCAAAGTATGATAAATTTTTGTACATTATATTTATGAATTTCTTTAACAGCAATGTTTCGAATAAACATCAATAATAAACTGCATATCGGAGTTGTGTATAAAAAATATAATTTTGTTAAACTATTCAATAACGAATATAATCCTTGTAAAATCTCCAAACATATTTATAGATTCATAAGACGCGAAAATATTGACCAATCAAATGTTTACGTTTTCATTCCATTGAGGTTTCGAACAACGAGCGCTAAGTGTCGCATTGATTCTCGCAAGCGAAATAAACAAGTATATTTTATATAAGGACAATGTAGGATTCGATCGGTCTTCTGTACCGGCAGTGTCTGCAACTAGGATACCTGTTACGACGCAAGTCACCTGGTTATAGACACTGTCGGTACGTCGGGTAACGAAAAGTATTAACAAATAGCTTTAGAACACACGTTATTTCTGTCGTCAAGACAACAATTTTTGGAATGCCGCTTTATTCAAAGCGGCTCTTAATTGAAACTAAAATTAAAATCTTATACTAATTTTTTTTGATTTAAAATTATCGCTTAATAATATAATTGGTTTGAAATTCGGTCGATCTTTCAGACTTCGGCAGTCTGTAATGAGATGTTTTTTATTTTTTTATCATCGTGGTGAAAAACATTCTTAGAATGCGTTATTGTTTCATGTAACAACACAAATAAACATAAAAATATGTTGTCTATTTTACCATTTAAAGTGACATAAAAAAGATTTAATTATATTAAAATATTTTGCTAATTTCATATGTCATGTTAAAATTTTTAAATTAAGCGAACTTTTAATTTGATTTAATAAAATTATTGTTATAGAATAAATGGAGAATTATTCAAAAGTAACATTCACCGCACGTATTGTACAATAATTTTGTAGTACAGTGTTACAGGTTACGATGTTTTAGCTGTCGCATCAAAATTTATAATATTCTTTTTTTTTTTTTAAAGATGGATAAATGTTCGTGGATCAATGTGTACAATTTGATTATGATTGATCTGCAGCCAGTCGATCATTGTTATAGGCATTGAAAATTCACCTTTGCCTCATTGTGTCAACATCGGCGGAATTGTCTTTGTATTACTTTATGCTGCCTTAGATCGTTTCCTTTTTTTTAAATTTGAAGTCATTTTAACTATCGTTGTGCAGTCAATTTTATAAATGCTTTTGATTACAGAAAAATTATCGAATTTATATTTAATCGAAGTATGACAAATTTTTGTACATTACATTTATGAATTTCTTTAACAGCAATGTTTCGAATAAACATCAATAATAAACTGCATATCGGAGTTGTGTATAAAAAATATAATTTTGTTAAACTATTCAATAACGAATATAATCCTTGTAAAATCTCCAAACGTATTTAGAGTTTCATAAGACGCGAAAATATTGACCAATCAAATGTTTACGTTTTCATTCCATTGAGGTTTCGAACAACGAGCGCTAAGTGTCGCATTGATTCTCGCAAGCGAAATAAACAAGTATATTTTATATAAGGACAATGTAAGATTTGATCGGTCTTCTGTACCGGCAGTGTCTGCAACTAGGATAGCAGCTACGACGCAAGTCACCTGGTTATAGACACTGTCGGTACGTCGAGCAACGGATTACGCTTATAAAAAAAGCTTTAGAACACACGTAATTTCTGATTTCAAGACAATAATTTTTGGAATGCCGCTTAATTCAAAGCGGCTCTTGATTAAAACTAAAATTAAAATCTTTTACTAATTTTTTTTTAATTTAAAATTATCGCTTAATAATATAATTGGTTCAAAATTCGGTCGATCTTTCAGACTTCAGCAGTCTGTAATGAGATGTTTTTTTTTTTATCATCGTGGTGACAAACATTCTTAGAATGCGTTAATGTTTCATGTAACAACACAAATAAACATAAAAATATATTGTCTATTTTACCATTTAAAGTGACATAAAAAAGATTTAATTATATTAAAATATTTTGCTAATTTCATGTATAATGTTAAAATTTTTTAATTAAGCGAACTTTTAATTTGATTTAATAAAATTATCGTTATAGAATAAATGGAGAATTATTCAAAAGTAACATTCACCGCACGTATCGCACAATAATTTTGTAGTACAGTGTTACAGGTTACGATGTTTTAGCTGTCACATCAAAATTTATTTTCTTTTTTTTTTTTTTTAAAGATGGATAGATGTTCGTCGATCAATGTGTACAATTTGATTATGATTGATCCGCAGCCAGTCGATCATTGTTATGGGCATTGAAAATTCACCTTTGCCTTATTGTGTCAACATCGGCGGAATTGTCTTTGTATTACTTTATGCTGCCTTAGATCGTTTCCTTTTTTTTTAAAATTTGAAGTCATTTTAATTATCGTTGTGCAGTTAATTTCATAAATGCTTTTGATTACAGAAAAATTATCGAATTAATACTTAATCAATGTATGATAAAATTTTGTACATTATATTTATGAATTTCTTCGAGGGGGGAAGTCCATGTAGAAGCCCCAAAATCGGTCATTCTTTAATAATATTTTTAACGAGGATAAAATAATTTTATTGTTTTTAAATTTTAACACAACTTTAATAAATCTTTTTAGAACACAAAAATAATTTTTTTTTTTTTTAATTCAAAATGGTGGCTCAGTATGATTTGTTGTCTGCTGCCTCCGACGCGAGGTCCCAAACTGCTCCAGTTGTCACTCATAAACCGTTGATCTGAAACACAAAAATGAAAGTAGTTTTTTTTAGGACATAAACGGAAAGGATAAACCTATAAAATAAAAAAAAAAAAGTATAAAATTCAATATAAAATAAACCTTTAAAAAAAAGTCAGAATTTAGGGCTATTTTTTGACATTTTTGACCCCAAAAAAATATTTTATCGACGCGGAATATCTGAAATTTTAGGTCTATCCTTCCGATATTAATGTAAAGAAAGGAATCGAAAAATTTCAGCCAAATCGGTCAATAAGTTTTTGAGTTACAACACGAGCAGTTTTGAAAAATATAGTTTCGAGATAATCGCATTTAAAGTTGAAGTACAGGAAAATGGCCAGTTTTAATTACTTATCGATTAATCGGCAATCCCAGGTCCATACAACAGTCCTTCTTCCTCCTCGAAAAGCTGATTTTCTTCCATTTTTTGTTGCCTGCGAGCTGTACGAGCATCTTTGGTTTCTGAAAGGCTCTTACGATTCTGTCGGGTTATTCGCGCCTTGTCTGTATTATAAGCAAATACTTCAGCATAAGTGCCAATAGTCAAATTCAGAAGCTTCATTATTCTTAATACTGAACTAAAACCTTCAATAAATATCCCAGCAGCAATGTATGCCGAGATTTCAACTACTTTTAGTCCAGAATGCAGATGTTTGTCATATATTTTTTTATCACCACATGGATACGTGACAACAATTTTAAAACCAAGACCTCTAGAGCCACACTCACTGAATTTTATCTTCTGATTACATACCGAGCACTTCACAATTTCAGACAAAGCGGTAAACACTGTAAAAAATTCAATTATTCTGTACCCGTGCAAAGGATTAGTTATTATATCTTCACTATCACGCGTATACAATTTTTTTCCACTGGCACTGTCATTATGGCTTGTACTGGCTTCAAATTTTTCACCTTCTTTATCGGTAAACTGATTGCCCAGATATTTTCGTTTTCTGGGGTTATTTCGTGCAATATTGCCTCGCGTACCTTTTTTATAATTCGGCATTTTTACGTTCCGAAATCAACTGAACACGATGAATTCTCCGGCTAAACTACCTATATTTCTCGACTAAGCTTTATTCGTATAGCAATATTACACGTGTACAGGAACGTAAATGTAGATATATATACTTACATATATACTATAATATCAAGTATTATTTCTGGGTATGGGACAAAAGAAGCTTTTTAAGTTATTATAATGGAGAGAGCCCTTTTGTCTAAAGCGCTCCGACTACCTGGCTCGCTACTTTACAATACGTACTCCGGCCCGCTTCATTATATTAGCTGTAACTTCGTAAATATTCGAGATTCTTTTTTGTCTTGTCAGTACACGCTTAACATAGTATATTTTTAGATTATCAAAAAAAAAAAATCGATTTTTTGAAAATTCTATATGGACTTCCCCCCTTAACAGCAATGTTTCGAATAAACATCAATAATAAACTGCATATCGGAGTTGTGTATAAAAAATATAATTTTGTTAAACTATTCAATAACGAATATAATCCTTGTAAAATCTCCAAACATATTTATAGATTCATAAGACGCGAAAATATTGACCAATCAAATGTTTACGTTTTCATTCCATTGAGGTTTCGAACAACGAGCGCTAAGTGTCGCATTGATTCTCGCAAGCGAAATAAACAAGTATATTTTATATAAGGACAATGTAGGATTCGATCGGTCTTCTGTACCGGCAGTGTCTGCAACTAGGATACCTGTTACGACGCAAGTCACCTGGTTATAGACACTGTCGGTACGTCGGGTAACGAAAAGTATTAACAAATAGCTTTAGAACACACGTTATTTCTGTCGTCAAGACAACAATTTTTGGAATGCCGCTTTATTCAAAGCGGCTCTTAATTGAAACTAAAATTAAAATCTTATACTAATTTTTTTTGATTTAAAATTATCGCTTAATAATATAATTGGTTTGAAATTCGGTCGATCTTTCAGACTTCGGCAGTCTGTAATGAGATGTTTTTTATTTTTTTATCATCGTGGCGAAAAACATTCTTAGAATGCGTTATTGTTTCATGTAACAACACAAATAAACATAAAAATATGTTGTCTATTTTACCATTTAAAGTGACATAAAAAAGATTTAATTATATTAAAATATTTTGCTAATTTCATGTCATGTTAAAATTTTTTAATTAAGCGAACTTTTAATTTGATTTAATAAAATTATTTTTATAGAATAAATGGAGAATTATTCAAAAGTAACATTCACCGCACGTATTGTACAATAATTTTGTAGTACAGTGTTACAGGTTACGATGTTTTAGCTGTCGCATCAAAATTTATAATATTCTTTTTTTTTTTTTAAAGATGGATAGATGTTCGTGGATCAATGTGTACCATTTGATTATGATTGATCTGCAGCCAGTTGATCATTGTTATAGGCATTGAAAATTCACCTTTGCCTCATTGTGTCAACATCGGCGGAATTGTCTTTGTATTACTTTATGCTGCCTTAGATCGTTTCCTTTTTTTTAAAATTTGAAGTCATTTTAACTATCGTTGTGCAGTCAATTTTATAAATGCTTTTGATTACAGAAAAATTATCGAATTTATATTTAATCAAAGTATGACAAATTTTTGTACATTACATTTATGAATTTCTTTAACAGCAATGTTTCGAATAAACATCAATAATAAACTGCATATCGGAGTTGTGCATAAAAAATATAATTTTGTTAAACTATTGAATAACGAATATAATCCTTGTAAAATCTCCAAACGTATTTAGAGTTTCATAAGACGCGAAAATATTGACCAATCAAATGTTTACGTTTTCATTCCATTGAGGTTTCGAACAACGAGCGCTAAGTGTCGCATTGATTCTCGCAAGCGAAATAAACAAGTATATTTTATATAAGGACAATGTAAGATTTGATCGGTCTTCTGTACCGGCAGTGTCTGCAACTAGGATAGCAGCTACGACGCAAGTCACCTGGTTATAGACACTGTCGGTACGTCGAGCAACGGATTACGCTTATAAAAAAAGCTTTAGAACACACGTAATTTCTGATTTGAAGACAATAATTTTTGGAATGCCGCTTAATTCAAAGCGGCTCTTGATTAAAACTAAAATTAAAATCTTTTACTAATTTTTTTTTATTTAAAATTATCGCTTAATAATATAATTGGTTCAAAATTCGGTCTTTCAGACTTCGGCAGAGTCTGTAATGAGGAGACGTTTACAGCAAATCATTTGGATACAAACACTGCCGATGCGTTGAAAAAACGTAGTAAAGTAACAAAAGTATAAGCGTATTAAAAAAAATTGCCTTAAAACACTATGAGACTTTCGTTATTGGTAAAGTAAATTCTTAAAAGTTTAACTCGTTTCTACACGTAAGACAGCGTAATTAAATATGAAGATACTTTTTTTCGATCATTTTTTTTACTAAGATTTTGTCATCGAAGTCTAAAATTATCACTTAAAATACAATTTCCTAATAATTAATTCAGACCTATTAACTACGATCGGTCTTTCAAGTCGGCAATCTTTGCAAACAAAATAGTAGCTAGCCGTCTGAATGCAAACACTGGCGATACATCAATGTCAAACAAAAAAAACTTAACAAATACCGAAGATTTCTCCAGAATTTTTCTAGTGATTTTCTTATAATTTTATTTTTTGCGATTCCAAAAATATCGCTTAAAATATAATTCCTTAATTGGAATTCCTTAATACCAAAGAATTCTAGCTATAAATGCGCATACGTTAATCTTAATAATAATTTTAAAAAAAGTATTAACCTGTTATCTGAGATCTAAACCTTATTTGATGTCACAATTAGAATTAAAAATTGTTACTAAAAATATAATAATTACTTAGAATGCAGCATAATAAGCAACAAAGTATCTGATAATTAAATGATAAATTTTTAAGGATTATTTCTGCAAAAACACAATTTAAATAAAACAAAGTTATAAGTGATCAATGAAACAAAGTTGAAAGTAAAAATATTTTAGATTAACATTTTTTTTAGTTGTATTTTGAACAATATTAATAACTTAAATTTTGAAAAGTACTATAAAATTATTTTAAGTATTATATTTTATTAAAACTTATTTACTTCAAGGGGTCTGTCTAGTAACTCACTTTTGAAAAATCGTTTTTTTTTTTTTTACTTTTTTCGAAAGTAAATATATTAAGAAATATTGTGTTAAAATTTTAGAACGATCCGAGAACTCTAACATTATTTTTGAACGCTTCAAAGGTAGGTACCTCTAGCGCGCTGACCGCGAATTTCCTTGCGCGCCGTCCCAGCCGCTTACCTGCTATTGTTTTCTCTCGCAGCTGCTCTCTTTCAGAATCCTCTTGTATATATGTATATATATATTATATGTCGGTATCCTAAAGGTCGTATATATTTCGTTGTTTTGATCTACTAAATGTATATACCTGCTTTTAGAGTGAAAAGAGGCAGTTCTGTTTGTAAATTCGTTAGAGCAACATCTCTCTACGTGAAATTGTCGTATTTTCGCAATGGATAAAAAAGGCAAACATCAAACTAAATCCTGGCGACGTGCAGGAAGTAAGACAAAAAAGCGTAGTTTACGTGGAGATCGGAGCAGGAGTAATACAAGTGCATCAGCAAAAAAGCTAAAAGAGTCGAAGGACGACAGTTTTGATGTACGTGTAAAAAAAGATACAGGCTACAGTATTATACAGTTTTTTTTCGTGTTTAGCCTTCTAGAACAATATTTATCGTGTAAAGTGTGTAAAGGTGATGTGTCTTTTTCGAAATTTGGACAGAAAGGTTTTGGTTTTAAGATACATCTTGAATGTAAGTGCGGAGAAAAATTGATCGAATCATGCTCGATGATAAATAATGGTTTTGAAATAAATCGTCGGCTTGTGTTTGTGTTTCGATTACTTGGTGTAGGACTGCAAGGTTTAAATTTATTTTGTGGACTTTTGGAAACGGGCCCAGGATTAAATAAAGCCGCTTATTATTCAATTGTCGAAACCATTAAAACTGCCGTAAAAGCCGTATTCGATGTAGTCAGACGGAAAGCTATCGATGAAGAAAAAAAGTTGAATGCTGAAGCAGGAAATGGCGAAGATTTAACAGTTTCGGGAGATGGAGCAGAAGCAAAGCAGACACTGAAAGATTTCAAGCATCCACCTGCCCTTTCTGAAGACGTGCAAGAAGTGCTGAAGCCGATCTACGAAGATCTGACCAAAGACGAATTGCTCGAGAGGTGCTTAGGAGGCAACACGCAAAACAGCAATGAGAGTTTCAACGCTACTGTGTGGAGTATGGCACCGAAACACACTTTCTCTGGCAAAAAAATCGTTAAAATTGCGTGCCTTACAGCAGCATGTATTTTCAATGAAGGCTTCAGCACAGTATTGAAAATTATGGAAACGATGCACGTTGGAATCGGCGAAACTGCAGTCGCATATGCCGCGACGCGCGACCGCCAGCGTATCCAAGTAGGCAACCGCCGTTCATCGGAAGCTTCCAAAGAGGGCAGAACAATGCTGAGACAGAAAAGATTGGAAGAAAGTCAACTCTTCGAACAATCTGAAGGAATTTTGTACGGTCCAGGCATCGCTGACTAGGTGTAAGTAATTTTTTTTTAAGAATTTCATGTAAAAAAAAATTTAAACGCGCTTTTCTCGAAACAACGTTTTTACTCGCCTTGTTGATGAAATTTTCGAAACTACTCGACCGATCCTTATGAAATTTGAACCACGTATTCTTTAAACCTATCGCTATGTCTCCTATAAATTTTTTTCAAAAATTTTGAATTTTACTATATTTTTTTTTCAAAAATCGGCGAAAAAAAACCGGTTTTTTGAAAATTTTTTGTTTTTTCTTCACCATTTTTTTATTTTTTAAAATAATTGAATAAAATTCATAGGGGACATAGCCATTGTCATACCAAACCTAAAGCACTTTGATTTTTTTGTTTGAGACAACACAGCTCCGAGATTTTATCAACAAGGCGGACCTACCTACTTTTCGAGGTGTTGCGTTTGGCTGACGTTTTTGGTCATAATACATGTATAAAATAAAAGAAAAAATTTTTTTTATGTATTTCAAGAGTGTATTTACTAAGCCTAATAACTTTTATATCATTACCTTTATCCAGTATCCCAAGAAATAATCACGAAAATCGCGTTTTTTTCGGCGCGAGCTACTAGACAGACCCCTTAAAAATACAGATGCTTTTATTTGATTCAATTATTAATTCTTGAAATTCATAAGAAAAAGGGGATTTACAGGAATAGTGAACTTACTTACATACGATGATAAAGATTCTCGGTTTAATAATTGAAAATAAGTATCTGTTTGATAGCGACTATATCAAAGCGAAATAAAACTAAAAAAATGTTTGAAAAATGAAAAAAAAACTGTCTATATGTATATCACAAACTGATTTAAAAAAATTATTGAATAAGATAGAACAACAAAACAAACTGATTCTAAATAATGATTAAAAATTTATTGGATAAGTAAACAATTATTTTTGAATTGGAGTAGAATTATATACTTTTTGTAAAAAAAAATCGTTTTTAAATCTGCCCTGCATCCGGAGATGCAGAAAAGCTAAAAACAAGTTTGTTTTCAAGAAGTACATAGTTCTACTCAAATTCAAGAATAACAAAGCGTCAACTCATAGTCGAAAGTTAAAATAAACTGAAATGAACAAGCAAGGAACAAAATTTTGACTGGACGCTCGGAAACTTGTAGGGCCCCTTATAAAGATTTCCTTTCATTCCTTCTTTCCCCTTCTTCCCTACTTCTCTCTCTTTTTCCCCGAGGAAATTCCATTCGTTGCTGTGCCTTAACTTTTCTAAATTTTTCAGGCAGACTCCGCCCACCGACAGCAGATGTTTCTGTACCGTCGCTTACTTGTACACTTTTCGTTTCGTTTCGTAGTTTTGAAAACTTCTTTAATGCTCGAAAGGCATTTTTTTTTCTTTTTTTTTTTGTTTCTTTTTCATAAAAAATATGTAATATTCACTATTTGTGCAATGTAAAATTTGTACAGTAAATGCTTTTTTATACGTCTTAAAAATATGAAAATAATTTTTAGTTCAGTTGCATTATCAAATAAAAATACAAAATAAAAGATATATCGTACATCACTATTTGTTTGATAAAAATTTTTTTATTTATGATTTTAAATCGTTTAATTGAGATTTAACGAATTAAATAACCGATAAATTTGAGTAAATTATATATTTTAATTTCTTTAAAAAATAATATTTTAATTTCTTTATTTGATTAAAACAAACATAAAAATAAATAAGTAATAGAAATATTCTGCTTGTATTTTAAAATAAAAATTTTCTTTCAAAATTAAATCGTCAAATTCAAACCAATTCTTTCTTCCGTATATTCGACTGCTTTTCCTTTTACTCTCGAAGAGTCCAGGTAAAATAAGATAATACCTTACAACGTATTTTCTTGAATCTTGATGCAAGCGTCCGTTTTTCGAAAGTCCGTTCGGAATGCTTATTGGTCGGAATGAGAAATAAGTAATTTATGGCCTTTCTTTACAATTTGGGAACGGAAAATTTACGCAGACGTTACCTGCGATATGTCGGTTTGTCTATAGACAAGATTAAAATTTTCGACTGTCGAGGTCCTTCTCCGACTGATTAGAAAGTTTTGCCAAGGAGTAACGATTTAAAATAAAAATTTTAAATACAATCATGCCTTTCACAAATACGATGCTATTTTTATTATTTTATTTTTTTACATTTTATTAAAATATTAAATAATTTAGAGCATTTTGTATACTGTAACAAGAGATTTTAGTACAGAGTATTCGTAAAAAATAATAATCGATGTTTACTATAAATATAAAAAATTAATTTATATCGTTTTAGTTAAAAAAAATATAAAATATAATAATTATTCGATATGTTTTTATATGATTACCACATAAATTTATTAAAATTAATTACTTAACCAAATCATAATTTGCACCTTTATACTTTTTTAATTTAAACATAAAAAGAGATATTTGAAACGTATGGATATTTTTGAATCACAAATCGAGTCAACAAAACTTTCTCGATACTTGCTCAAATTCATAAGTTTTATTTGATTTAAATAAAATATTTATATTTTTCATTGTGAATTGAAAAAAATTGAAATAAGTTTATCATTTCGAACGCACTTAAAAATTTTAATAATAAATGCTTGCGTTGAGGTCATCTTTTTTATGCAAGAATTTAACTTAAAAATCTTCACAGTTTGTTATTATTTAATATACAGTTATTGATTAAAACATATATTTTTATTATAGTTTTCCGGAGAGAATATGCCGAGCTTCTAAACACGCGCTTATGAAAAGATTAATAATGCTTTTAAGTAATAAAAATTAAAAAGCTGTAAATTCTCCTACTCTACATTTTAATATAATTTCAAATTTACAAGTAAAAAGTTTGTAACATAACTTTTTTATTTGAAAAATTAAAAAAAATTATGTATTCAGTATTGTGGACTGAAGTTGAATTTGAAGTTGAACTGAAAAGAAAACATTAAAAAGAATTTGGTCAAAAGTATTTTTATGTTTAAATATTTAAAAAATGACAAAAAATATTCGTATACTTTACGAGAACAGAAATATACGTTAAAAAATTCTCTATTAAAATATATTTTAAAAGGTAATTTTAAAAAGAGATGAAAAAAAAAAATGTTTCGGACAATACGCAGTTGGCGAAATTCGCTTTATTGTTGTCGTCTTTTCGATTTCACAAATTTCGATGCAAAATTTGCGTGAACCTTAGTACCAATTTCATCCGCTACGCGGCTACCTGTTTTTGTAATTTCTCACAAGTGGCCAAGGTGGTAGTCGATTAGTATATAATAAACGATAGAAGCTCCATCTGTCGTACTTGCTTCGGCAGTACATATACTAAAATTGGAACGATACAGAGAAGATTAGCATGGCCCCTGCGCAAGGATGACACGCAAAATCGTGAAGCGTTCCACATTTTTTGCTAAATAATTAACAATCCAAAACACAGAATATTAAAATATGATTGATTGATACTCGTAAAACTTTCTTTGACTACTCATGTGTGTTTATATTATTGAATTTTTATTTAAACGTTTTTCCATACGCATTTTTTTCTAATGAATTTTTGAAATATTTATAAATTTTTACTTAATTAAATCTAAATACCGACCATGTAATATTTTTTCAGAATTTTTTAAAGAAAATTCAAAAAGAAAATTGTATTATATTGTAAAATTTTTTAAATTCAAAGAAACCGTTATAATTTACACATGAACATGTAATTACGAAAATAAAAAATTACACGATTTTCATTTCCAATGTTACAGTCGATGCACTGGAGCGCGCCGAAGACAAAGGACAGGATGCTACCCGACAGCGAAGGAGCAGCCTCATCGGGCCGACCCAAGATGCAGGGTAACGTCAACCGACGCGCCAGCGAAGGCGGCGCGAACATTCATTATGGAAATCGACGCGATCTCAACTGGGACAACCAGCCTCCCAGCGAAATCGTCAACAAGTTCCGCAATTACGAGGTTTAAAAGCCCCGTCGAAGCCAGCGATTCATTCACGCCCTCCCCTCTCCCCACTACTTGCTCTATCCTATTCCGCGACTCCTCCGCGCGCGAGCAAAAAAAAAAAAAAAACGAATCCTCTCGTGTGTGTCGATTCTTGCCCACCCATCGAACCCACACCTATCCGCCATCTTGGCCCACCTTTTGCCGCGCGACCCGTTTTCGTTCTTGTATACCTGAGGATCGCTCTATTATTGCGCCCTATCTCCCCCCCATGACGTCACGAGGACCGCCCGTTTTGACCTCGCTCCATATCGACCATTGGGAGAAGAGAGCCATCACCCTGCTTCCTCTCTCTCTCTCTCTCTCTCTCTCTCTCTCTCTCTCTCGAACTTGGCAAAAGGAGAATAATAGCGGGGTATAATGTTTAATCAAAAGCCTTGGTCAAATGCTATTCTGAGTTGAATGAAGTTTATCGTTGAGAATTATATCAATGCCGTATGAAAATCAAACGATGTCAATGTAAGCCTCGAGTTATATTTACTACAAATTCATTGCATAAAGTAACGAAAGGAACTTTACGAATGCTTTGAAAGATAGAATTTGGGAAATGTGTTTTTTTTTTTTTTTTGTATGTACTTTAATTTTATTTTTATATTTGTGTTGCTATAAAATTTGTAACTTAAAATGCGTTGTTTTAACTTTTAATTGGGGCGGGCCTACTTTAGATGCCTGCAATTTTATTGTATAAAAGTGAACAAATTCTGCAATACACAAAAGCGTTTGATGAAAATAATAATTTTAAATTCTTTTTTATTTATTTATTGTTTTTTTTTTTTTTTTTTTTTTTTTTTGCAACAATAATTATTATTCGTAAATGTTATAACGTACAAGTTTGTAATCAACACTTTTGAGTCTTAAAAGCATATTTTATTTACATAAAACATATTTATAGTTTTGAAAGTTAAAATTTTATCATAACATAAATTTTCTCGTACATAAATTTCCTATATTGATTACCAATATTCAGATTCATTAAACACGGAACATTCGATAATTACATTAAACTGTCCGTAGCTTATAAAACAAATATATTTTCTATACATGATTTTTTACTGTTGTTTGCGTAAAACAATATGGTTAATAAACAAAATAAATGCAGTATCGAATATCCTCAAAAGTAAGTACATGCAATAATTATTTTGGAAACGGTTAATAATATTCAAAATCGTTCGGAGACACGTTTGATCATTTCGAAGGATGAACTTTTTTTTAGAAGGGCCCAAGATGATATTTTTATAGATAGTGAAAGAAAAGGGAGCGACTCATTTCCTTTAAACAACTAGAGGGACAAACGGTACATCGTTGAAGAGATCTTTTTACGCAAATATTCGCAGGGGGTTCCGTGGGTCGCCGCTTATTCCTCAATCCCCAAGGGAAGACTACTATGCTGAAATTCACATAAAAATATTTCTACCTCAAAATCATCAAACAGGTGTCCCAACGATTTTGAATATTTATTACCGTTTAAAAAATAAATAGACTATAAGTTTGCTTTGGGGACGATTCTTATACAAACGCAATATTTATATTCTTTCTATTAATGATAGCCTATATTAATTTTTAAACTTTCTGATTATATCTTTTCAACTATTTTTCATATTAAATAAAAATTTTAATTTTTCATAATCTTTATGTTAGAAACAAAAATGTTTTCATATTATTAATTATAATATTAACTAAGGACTTGTGTGAAGTACCAATTGTACTAGAAATTTTATTTTTGTCGAATGACTAATTTGAATAATATAATATATTATTCGATGACGTTAACCTTTCGATTATCCTAATTAACGAATTGAATTATAAAGGATGCAAATCTGTATTACGTAATGAGTATCTGAATATAATTAATGTTATGTAAACTTAATAATTATCCGTGCATTCAATTTATAATAAATCATAATAAATGGTTAAATTTGCTTTTATTTTATAAAGTATTGTTAATAAACGCATGCAACCTTTAACAACAAATTTTAAAATAAAAGTTCACTTGATTAAATATCTCTGCTTTACATTTGATAAAGATAAATTTGCCGATTATTCTCGTTTATAATTCCAAGGCTATCGAATTCATTATTGTTTTCCTCGATGAAGATTAACGAATGAAGATTAATTTTTTAAAATGAAACGATTTAACCAAAAGTTAATATGCAGATATTAAAATTTTCTTTTTTTTTTTAAATTTGAGTGAATTAACTTTTAAAATGGTTTCTAGTTCATTATATACTTACATTATATTTACAAAAATAATGTCTTTAACATTGTTTGATGATCAAAGATATATAATTTTATAAATTACGATATTTTTTCAAAAAATTACAAAAGACCTTAACAGTCAAATTGACAAGTAATCAAAAATTTAAATTGAAATCAAAGTAATTTCAAGGATGGCAATTAAGAAATTTTAAAAGTACGATAATAACAATATTATGCTTGAATTCAATAAAACCTTGCATATTTATCCATTAAAATACACAACACTTTATAATTTCAATCAAATTTTATTAATTTATTTATTTATCAGTTTAAACATATTATTTGACACCAATTCATCCGCTATAATCTTGTGAAATTATAAAAGAATGGTACTACTATATAAATAAAGATGGAAAATATATATTTTTTGGTGGGCTGGAAAAAATTTCATTTAATAAAATACCCTTTAAGACGTTTCCGCGTGTGCGAATATATTGTAATTTCAAAACGATTAACGTATATTTACATTCAATGTACGGTGATAAAATTTCGTTACCTTAAAAAATAAAATATCCTCTTGTGAAGAAATGTACTTTAACCAAGTCTAAATTCGTATTTTTCCGATTGAAAATAGTAATGGCTTGTCCTTGTATCACAAGTAATTTGTTCATATATTTTTAATGAATTTTTTTTAAATATTATGTAATCGATGTTTAGCCATTGAAAGTAAATAAGAACAAAATTATTTTAAAGAAGGCATAAATATAATATTGAGATTTATAGTAAGGAAACGAGAAGCGATCAATGCTAATTTAAAATAAATAAAAAAGAAAAAAAGAAAATAACCTATGTTAAAAAAAAAAAAAAAAAATCATTAAAGTACATTTCTATTTACGAACGATCTATGTGATTTCCCGTGTTGGGAAGATGCATTCACTATACCTAAAAACCTTGAGAAAAAGAAAAAAAAAAAAAAAAAAAAAAAAATTCCTTCGACGCTTGTGCACGTATAAGAAGAAAAAAAAGCAACCGCACACTCGTGTGAACAACCGCATACGTACGTATGTATTTTTCTAGATGAAGAGATATGAGTTTTTAAAAAACAAAAAAAAAAAAAAAAAAAAAAAAAAAAAAAACAAAACAAAACAAAAATTGCAAAAAATATAAAAGAAAAAAACTGTAAGAAAGATAAGAAATGGATATCTGCGGATTAACATATTCTATACGTGCATCGGAGATGGAAGAATAAAGCTATATGAAACTATACGCCGCATACTAAGACCACATACCACTGAAATTGTTCGCGTGTTCATGAATAATGGCGTAAGGGGCTTCGACAAAATCTTTCGCGTGTCTTGATTCTTTTCTTTTTTCAATCCTTTATTTTTTATCTTCAAAATTTACACGACCTTTTCGACGATTTTTAAAAGAAGACTTTCGAAACTAAAGCGAATCAATCGAAGTACGTTGATCAAAATATGAGAATCGATAAACGTGTTATTATTTTTCGTATCGTACTAAATCTCTTTTTCACCGAGGGATTAAAAGTATCAAAAGAATCAAATTTTTTAAATAAATTATGACTGTCAATTACTCATATCAAACGGAGATTAAATCCATCGTCTTTCTTCGATCTTATGATATTCATTAAGTCGTTAACGACAGAACCAAACACTTATAGTCAAATTTTTAAATAAATTATATCAAACGATATATATATATATACATATATATATGTATAAAAAAAAAGTTGTGTACAAATTGAAAAATTTTTTATTTTCTACCGAAACACGTAATAATATTTTAAAATACAAGATAAATTTTCTTTTATGAATTTCGTGTAAAATTAAAGTTTTAAACTTTTTAAAGATTTTTTTTCAAAGTTTTAAACTTTACTTCAAAATCGTATTTTTCCAAAACTTAATAATATGATCAAATAAAATATACCAAAAAAAAAAAAAAAAAAAAAAAAAAAAAAACAAAATCGCAGGTATCTCAAAGTTAGAAAATTTTAAAAAATAACGAGAAGCGTCATGCATAATATTTACCTTGTTATCGTTGAAAACTTGCGAGGCAAAAAAATTACACAAAATTCAAAATAAAGAAAGAAAATAGTCAAACAAATATAGTGGTCTCGTTTTTGCCCGCTGGACGACGCTTGCTCAAGGCTCGATGCACACGCATAAATTATGCATTCGATGAACGAATGACTCTGCGTATATAATAATGATGATGTTGATGACGAAAAAAAAAGATATATATATATAATATATAATATGTTATATTATTGCGAACAAAAAATGGAGAAAAAAATCCCTGGAAGTAAGTATAAATATATAAATAAATAAAGAAAAAACCAAAAAAAAAAAAAAAGAAGAAAATATATTATAAAAGAAAAGATAAACAAGAAAAAAAAAAAAAAAAAAAAAAAAGATGAAGCGAAAAAATCTTCGGAAACGCCGTTAACTTAACAAAAAAAGAAGAGAAAAAAAATAATTATTAATGATTAATTATCAATTAAGCATGTGTAAATGTATATTATAGAAAAAGTATGTTCGCGTATAATTGTGTATAACAATACAAAGAAATAAAAAATGAAAAAAAAAAATGAAAAAAAAAAAATATATATATATATATAACAACCAAGTGTGAGCGCGCGTCTTTGAAAAAAAAAAAAATAAATAATACTAAAATAATAAAAATAAAAAAAAGTCGCGCGCGCAAAGACGTGTATTTCATGTAATACAAAAGAAAAATGTGCATTTGATTTCGATGTATTTCAATAAAAACTTCATGACTTCGTGATTGTGAATAATGTTTTAATCTTTAAATTTTCCTATCCTCTCTATTGTCCTACTTCATCTGACTTACATTTTTAATTTTCATTTTATTTTAAGATTTAAAATAAATTTTATCAACATAATAAAATAAAATCCAATTTCCACTTAAATTTCAATAACTTTAAAACAACGTAAACGTATAAAAGCTTTTCGTTTGTTAGCTACTATCGCAAACAACCAAAGGGTAAGAATAAGTATAGCTTAGCAAGTTCTTGGAAACTTGCGTCTGTTGCAACAAAGTACCCAAAACCGGCAACAACAATAGTCGCTTGAATTTACCTACTATAACTACGGATACGTACGGAAAGCGTCACGCACTCGTGTACAGTACATCGAAAATTCGTTTTCAACCCCTTTATTCGTAAACAGATGAAAACCAATGGAAGTTTATTCCTTCGCTTACACGATGTCATCCATTATTCATTTACGACGTTCTCACTTTCTGTATATAAAGTTCAACCGTATTGAAAATGAAATATAAAGGAAAATTGACAAAAAAAAAAAAAAAAAAAAAGAAAGAAAATTTATCGCATCCTTTCGATCGAGTTTCAACTTTTCAATCGGGTTAAAGTTGCGCCGCGACGTGGTACACTTAAGAGTTTTTGTAAATTGAAAGACTTTATCGAAATGTATCGATGAGATATTTGTTTGTTGGCTTAAGGGGTTACCCCCACTTGCGACTTTGAAAAAATCGATTTTTTGTTAATTGCATTTTTTTGAAGTATAAGTATCTGAGAATATGACCTGGAAATTTCAAGTCGACCCAAACAAAATTGACTGAGATATGAGCGTTGAAAGAGAAGAATCCGTTGCGTAAACAACCGGCTAGTCTGACACCTGGCACGCTCGACCCTCTCGACGGTTTCAGTCGATTGTTCGATGACAATGGTCGTATACCTGGCATTTACAACGTTTATATAATAGACTGGAATTTGTGGAAACGAATTTTCTATCCCGGACCCGGAATAGATGACTATGTAAGTTTACAAAAAAAATTATTTTCTTCGTGTAAACTGAAATTAAAACTTTAAACGCGTTTTTCTCGAAATGGCATTTCTGAAGTCGGTGACCAAGATTACTCAAACACTAATGAACCGATCTTCTTGAAATTTTGCAGGCTTATTTAATACATAAAAATGTAGTCTTTAATCGTTCGATTTTTTTTCGTTAAAATCGAACCATTAACTTTGACTGTCCGCCATTTTGTGAAAAATGAATATTTTTTTAAATCCTTCGATTAAAGACTAGTTTATACTTATATTTAACTAAATTTATCCACATTTTTTGTTTCAAATGATCCACTTCGCCGCAATGTTGGTCACCGCAAACCGTATAAATAAAAACACTATTTCATTGGCGGCCATTTGCCACTTAACAATGTAATATTTTGCAATAAAAAAATTACTGAAAGTTCTTCAAGATGTATTCTTTAAGATGATATAATAATCGTTTAAAAAAGTTTTGTAGTTTTCTTAAAAAAAATTCATGAAAAAAGGCCTTTTTGTTGAGCTACAAGTGGGGGTAACCCCTTAACGAAAATTGCATTGAAAGTTTTTACCGTAAACGATCTTTTACATTTTTTAAAGCTTGTTTTACAATTTTTTTACAATCGATAAAGCCTCGATTTTCTGCATGAAAAATTTTAATTAAAAAAAAAAAAGAAAAAAAAAAAAACGTCATCATTCGATACTTTAATAAAATCCATCTTTCGCTATCAAAACCTTATTTTATGGTGCTCGCTTAACCATTCTCTCGCAGTATTTAATTTCCCTTGTAAAATATGTATAAAAGAAAAAAAAAGAGAGAATAGTATCCGTTTCACTGTCACATCATTTGATCCATTTGATTATCTTACACCGACTATAATCAAAACAGAAAAACTTTCAAGGCTATGTACTGAATATTCAAAATAAAAGAAAAAGAAATGAAAAACACGATGCCTGTCCCGTGCACATATAAACTTGGTTGCAATATATTTCCGACGCGAGGTACCGTCGTAAAAGTCCAACTGTCTATAGGATTCTGTACGATAGCGAAAAAAAAACCTCGCGCCCAACGACAACAACAACAACAACAAATACGTCGACAACAGCAGCAATATAAATCTCGTATAATCCAGTTGCTTTTCTTTTTTTGTGAAAAATAAAAGAAGAAATAAAGAAAAGATGAGGAAAAAAAAATATCAATCTCGACGCGGGCATTATTCCTTCCGCGAGGAGTTTTCTTTTTCATTCGGTTCGACGAAACTTGGAAAACAAAAAGAAAGAGAAAGAGAGAGAGAGAGAGAGAGAGGGAGAGAAAATAAAAGAACCAACGAAAACGAGAGCCGGATTTCAATTAAATCTTGTATTGGCCCCTGCGTATACACGTATACGTATATATTCGCGTGACACAAAAGCTGAAGCTCTGCAATCATTTGTTCGTCGTTGCAATTGTGCACGCACACACCGAGAGAGAAAAAGAAGAAAAGTAGTCGTCATCTCTCTCTCTCTCTCTCTCTCTCTCTCTCTCTTTCTCTTCTACATTTCCAGGATGATTTCGCGGGTTTCTCTTTCTCTTTCTCTATGATTTATCTCTCGTCAATTGTTCGACGTACGTTCATTGTGTCGAGGAGAGATGACGCAGCCTTTAAAAAAAACGAAAAAAAAAAAAAAAAAAAACTCGCCTTTGTTGTTTCTTTTCTTTTTGATGGTTCATTGCTTACGAATTAATACCAGTTTTTTATCACGAATTAATACCCCATTTTTTTAATTAGTGACTTTTATATCATATGTGTATATTGTGTTCCTTGAACAAATTAAAAAAAATTGTTAATTTATAAAATTATATAATTTAATACATTTATATCCGACACAAATTATAAAAATATAGAAACTATTAATATACGCAGGTAAATTTTATTAAAAATTTATTTTTTAATCAAATAATTTGTTTTAAATTCTACAATTTATAGATACTCCCAAAGAAAGCCATATATTTATTTTGCGAAATTAAAGTAAAAGAAATGGAATTATGAGTACAGATAGGATTCCAATAGCGATATATATATATATATATATATATATATATACACACATTTTTTTTTTTTTTTTTTTTTTTTTTTTTGATGCAATTTTGATGCAATATCGATGCAATATCGATAAAATAGATACAATAATGTAACAAGACAATATTGATATATTATTGATATAACATTGTAAACTATCAATATTACTAAAGTTTTCTAATTTAATCAAATATGTATTGCTCTTGTACTATATAATACATATAGCCACTATACAATATATATGTGGATAATGTGTGGAGTATGTATACATCTTGCTCATATGCATCGAGATACAGGTATTGCACATGTCACATATAAATGGAATACACACAACTATATTTACACGGACATCCTTTTTTCCTTGATAAAGGTCTAGACGCAAAATTTTTATTTTTATGCTTGTATGTATCTGTCTTCTCTTCTGGCTGAAGCGAAAAAGAAAAAGAAAATGTTTGCACTTTTCGCAAGCTCGATTATTTTCTGATTTTCTGGTTTATTAGAATCACTTACAAATTAATTTTCTCCGAAAAATGAGAGAAAGCAGTAATGGTAAGATAAATTACATTCGCTTTCCACATAATTTGCAATTTTGAAATAATTAAACGAGTAAGTATAAAAATAACAGGGCGTAGGAAAGCGACGAGTTACCGAAGACGAAAAAAACATCGCGCAGCTTGAAGTCGTTAATTAAAAGAAAATTTTTCGCAGCGAAAACAATTTAAAGTAAAAAATACTCAAGAGCGTAATAAAAATAACGAAATATAAACGGCGAAGAAAAATTTAGCCTGCGCATACGCGGAGATATAAAATTTGACGCTAGTGCACGCGCATTTACAACGGCCGTCCAAGCGTTAGAAGAGCAACAAAATATGCGGAGGGAATCTTTTTTTTTTTTTTTTTTTTTTTTTTTTTTTTTTTTTTTTTTTATTGCAGACAGAAAAAGAATTACATACACATACGTATCCACATATGTGTGGCGAACTAAAGAAATATGGACCAAGCGCCAAAGCGTGGGATATTCGAAAGGGAGAGAGAGAGAGAGAGAAAGCGAGAATGAAGTGACCCGTGCGCGAATGCCGATAGTGAATTAGGGCGAAACCCAATTGTTTCGCGCTTCGCGGCATTCTCTTGTCCATTACGTACGTCCGAAGTGAGATGCACTGGGGATTTCTCTCTCTCTCTCTCTCTCTCTTTCTGTCTATCTCTATCTCTCTCGTTCTATTGTTTTCAAATGGAACGTGTGTACTGTATAGGGAGGTTTCGAACTCTCTCTCTCTCTCTCTCTCTCTCTCTCTCTCTCTCTCTCTCTCTCTTTCTCTCGCTGACGCTTTTATTGGCAATACGTACGTGTATATGTATACGTTAACGTCTGCGAGCGTATCCGAAAGTCCAAACTCTCGCTTATGCGTTGGCGAATACTGCGATCGTGTTTGTTCTCGCTTGCGTGCTATATCTATATATTCACGCAAACGGCGATGCTCCGAAAGCGAAGGAGAAAAGAGACATTGTTAGAAAAAAAAAAAAAGAAAAAAAAAAAAAAAAGAATAAAGTAAATAAAACGCAATGGTAGGTTTTTTTGAGCGATTAAATTGCTAATTATTTGGATAGACTAGCGTCGAGTCCATTAAATTATACTTAATTTTTAAAAGCCTTTATTTAAACGCATAGAAATTTTATTAGGTTATTTGATTTTAATGATTTATTTGCATTGAGATTTAATTTAACGGGCAATAAGTAAATTGGATACACGAAAGTATATATAAACGTATTCGTAAATGCGTTATTAATAGTTTTCTAAATTTTTAAAACGTAAGAAATTAAAGTTAAATAATTAAAACGATACGAAAAGTGTACAAAAAAATTTAACGTTTACGTATTTATAAATTATGGTTATTTTACTGACTTTTCTATGCTTTTATTAATTAACATTTTTTAAACAATTATAGTATTTATCGAAGAATTAAGTAAACAAGTCAAAAGATATTTTAACAAATAAAAAATTAATTTCAATTAGCGATAAAAAAAACTTTTCATCCGAATACTAAATTTTTGATCAAGTTATTTTTAAGGCATTCTTACGTTATATCACGTGCACTTAAAAAAAAAAAAAAAAAACTTTGGAAGAAGTTTTCTTTTCCAATGCAGCTTTTTATTCGCATACTTTGTAACTGGCAAACCGAGAAGAGGGAGAGGGGAGACAAAAAAAACTTTAAATTGGAACTTCATTAATCAAGAGTTCCAGAATTGATCAGCGCGTCGGTAAGTACAAAAAAAAAAACAAAAAAAAAAAAAAAAAAGTAGCTAAAAGAAAAAGAAGAAGGGATGTGCAAAATATATATATACATATATAGTTGTCGCGTTGTACGAGAGGGTGAAAAAATCGTATCCGACCTACGTTAGACGATTTAAAAAAAGATCGGGTAACGTCGCATAATTATATTTTGCCGTCAATATGTGTGCACTCGATGGTGTTATCATTCAATAAACTTTTTGTGCTCTGCTGTCTGTGTGATTTAATTTTTTTTTTTTTTTTTTTATTTCATAAAAGGAGTTGAAATCGATATTATCTTGTTGAGAGGGCATGGAAAATGTTTGCGTTGAACATTTTTTTTTTTCCTTTTTTTCTTTTAGTTTGAATGAGGGTATAATATAGTTTTATATGTAGAGTTAAATAAGCCGCGTTGATATAATTAATTTAGAAATATATCATGTTTTAAATAAATAAATTACAACGACTATGTGTATCATTTTCATTTTTTGATATATATGTTTTAACTTGAATAAATATAAAATTAAAATTCATTGATATTAGGTATATTAATCCCTTAACTTGTACGCTCGAGTTTATTCGAGCGCGCTAAACAGGCTTTCAAAAAAAACTGTGCGTTAAGGGGCTAATTCAATTTTTGAAGTCAATCGCATAAAATTATTTACAACGATAATATTTACAACAACAGAAAAAATTGTTACGTTTCAAATGTTATACATATATTGCTATGTCAAATTAAAACGTTAAATTTTGCTTAAAAACTAGCTAAAAGGAGTATAAATGTAAAGTTTTTTCATTGTTTCGTATATTACTTTAATTTAATTCAAGCACTTTGAATTTGCACAATTTTTATAGTGGAAAATTTTATTTTTACAACGGAATGTATGAAAAATGTTTACTGGTTTTGGTTACAATAGTATATATACTAAACAAGATTTATGTCCGACCTCTACATTTTAGTACTTGACTGTAAAGTTTTTAGTACGCATTTTTTTGTTCTGAACTTTTATGTTGTATTGATTTTAAGCATTGTACTTTTTTATATTTTAATAATTGTGTTAAAAAATTTATTAAATACAATAAGTTAAAAGTTACGAAAAAAAAAAAACAAAATTTTCAAATAAATTTACAAAAATTGTATAAAAGTTTGTTTATTTTACAGAAAATTTTTTATACAACTATATAATGCATTAACTCGTAAAAATTTTATGAGAAATTTATTCTTTCTGTTAATCAGAACAGACGTCATTTATTTAATACCTCAAAAACACGCCGTCAAAAAATTTGATTACGTATTTTGAAAACGATGTATTGGTTATCTACTGCCAGTACTTGTCGTCATATTTCTGGTACTCTTCTCTATACACTGTTAAATAAAAAAAAATATCGCGTATTCTTTCTATTTTTATGAACGTATTTAAAAAATTTTTCAAATTTCATCTAGTAAATTTAATTTGATTAAACGGACTGTTTTTGAAACACGATAAGTTATAGGTTCAATGTATATTTAAAAACGTATAGATTCCGATATCGCATTACACATTACTTTCGTCAATTTATTCGCACACAATACATTGCATTGCATCCTTTGATATTAAGTTAAAAAAATATATTTTTATTAAATCATACGATCTAATCTGCTTTTAAGCAATTATCAAACGTATTCAACTAAATCATTTAAAACATTACTATCGAAAAAATCGAAAACTTATTAAGCCGCATAAAGTTTTTTTTTTTTTTAAATACGCGGACGCTATTATAAAACTGATCATAACTAAATCTTTCTCTTTCTATGTTTAAGAGTATCGACACGTTAAAGTACTTTAATAACGTTCACCGACGTTGGAAAATTTTCCAAGTTCCGAACGTAAAAGTAGCGCTTAATTCGTCCCAACTCGCGCACCGAAAACCGCCGAAGGGTTTTAACCTCGCGCTATCTGTTCTTTGCACTTGGGCAACGTACAAACCATCTGTCTGTGTATGTGTGTGTGTGTGTGTGTGTGTGTGTATAAAGCTCGCGGGTTCGCATAAATTCGCGCGCATCGCGTGGAATGTGCGCTCGTGCGAAATGCATAAAATTCAATAAGCTGTTGGATTAAGTTTGAATATTTGAGTACGTGGGTGAAGGTTTGAATGTATATAGTTTGTAACTTTGTAAGATATCGCGTATGATTCGCTTAACGAGAACATTTTTCTTGATTTATTTTAATTAAAAAAAAAAAAAAAAAAAAAAAAAAAAAAAAAAAAAAAAAGAGGAATGCGAAAGCCTCTTGGCAGAAAAATAATGAAGGGTACGAGAAAAGAAAAAACAAGCCGGTGTTTGTTTGAGTGAAAGGTATTCTTTGCGACTGCTTTGACGACGAACTTTAATAAAAAATTGCATCGCATCTTAAATTTCACAGTGTCGCCGGCGTTATTATTCAAAATGGAAACCCGACGAGTATGAAAAATGTCGATATGATACGTTAAGAATTTCGATAAAAATCATTAAAAAATAAGCGCGCGCTTTTAAAAATTAACTTTTAAAAATTATTTTTTAATCGACACACGCATACGGCTAACATACAGTTCGCGTAACGCATGATAGACGCGGCAAAACTTCTAAGCTCCCGTTATAATAAGTACGAACGATGCGCTCATGCGCGTCTGAAAAGCTCGAGCACGCGATATCCATACGCAATATTAATTCAAAGCCGAGGAATTGTGGGGTCGAGGCGTAGCCGCGGGAGAGTAGGATTTAGGCTGCGAGGTAAAGGTTAGTTTTGTTATATACGAGAGAGAAAGTGATATATATATATATATATATATAGAGAGAGAGACGTATACGTGCGTGCAATGTGTTATTACTTCTCTCTTTTCTCCCTTGAAAGTACATGGAACGTTAAAATAGAGATAGAATAATTGAATGGTATAAAGGTGTGAGGTGTAACGTGAGAGAAAGAGAGTGCGGGAGTAAAAAGAGTGAAACGCGAGGAAATGATGCCGAGTAATCAATTTTTCGGTTCACAACTGAGCGAGGCGGCAGAGAGATGAAGACGGATTGCTGGTATGCGTTAGGACGACGTTGCTGTTCTAGTTTCGCGCTTTTACATTAGCCTCCGGATTTCCAACGTATACATGCATAAAAAACTTCTCTCTCTCTCTCTCTCTCTCTCTCTATCTCTATCTCCTTTTTATTTTGATTGCAGAATCAGAGTCGGTTCGCGTACGACAGATTTTTCAAAGTTCAACCGGAATACCGTTTTTTTCTCATTCTTCTTTTTACTCGTTTGTGAAGGACAAAAGCTCTTTTTTCGTTAATTGAATTGAACTTTCGATGTACGCAGTTGATTAATCAAAAATTGTGTTACAATTAAGGGTAAAGCAGAAAGTTACTATTATTATTTTGTATTTTGAAAACGTTGTAGGCGAAAATTAATTTTCATTTATTTCGTTTTTTTATTCAATCAAAGTGTTTTTATTATTGCGTTGTTTTTGTTTTGAAAAATGTTCACGAGCTATTTATTTACAGAATTGATCGTACGTACAAAAAATAGATGTAAAATTAATTATTATGCCGAAATGTTTATATTTAATTTTAGTATTACTTATCACAATTATTAAAATTAATAAAGTTAATTTATGAAGTATTAATTGCAATTGTTTATATTTAATTAAAAATCATAACCCGCGATGTCGATCTACGCCGACTTTTTCATCGCGTATCTACTCTCACCACCCGTCGTTATTTCAATGATTCGTTCAACTCAATCGGTAAACTGGTCATCTGTTCATATGCGTACCCATTACTGATACGAAAATATTCGTACATACTAGCTGTGTGTATAAATTTTATAAAAGATTATTTATATTATCTACCTAAAATAAAAGCACATTTATAAACTATATATACTTACTTAATTTGTATATTATAATAGTAATAAATTATTTGTTTCTTCAATAATAAACTTATCATACATTTTTTTTGTCATAATGAAAAAATTACATTAAGTTTCAACAACGATTTCTAATCAAAATAATTTGTTAATATAAATCAAATGTAAAAAAAAAAAATATTGAAATATTTTTTATTTACGTCACTTTTTTTCTTTTTACTGTATAATTTATTAAATTTTTAAATAGGTTCGGAAATTTTTTTTGTTTAGTCGACGTTTGCTTTTTCAAAATGTAAATTGCTTCAAGCTCGTTTGCAACGGCACGTTTCATGACACCTCGATTTTGTTTGAATTAATCGTCATTTCGCGCCAGTCAGGAGCGGCTATACCTCATGACTGCTCGTAGCCTCGGCAGGGCCGTACAATAAGCGGGTCGACATAAACACGAGCAAGTCATATATTTTATAAACATTCCGCGATCCTTTTACCATGAAAATTAATATAAAAAATTGAATGAGAAAAATTGATTTTTTATTAAATGAAACATGAAATTTATAAATTGAAATAAAATATTGAAGAAAATTAAGATATAAAGATATGTAAATAGAAAAGGATGGCCTATGTCCTGCGCAATTAGATATGTAAACATTAGACAATTAGTTCAACGCGCACGAGCCGCCTAATTTGTAATTACAGGTGGGAAGCCCTCGCTCGGCCTATATAAGGCGCTGCAAAACTAGAACAGGCACTCAGTCCTTCGCCGACGCCTCTACAGGAGCAGGCAAGGGTGAGTCAAAGGGGAATAGCTAATTGTCCAATCCCTAGTTGGGTTGATCGGAGCTTGTTTCCCGCAATCTATCGTAGTTTACGGAGCGTGCAGCTCTCTTTTCAATCTTTATACGGGTTGATTCGAGTTGTACTCCCGTAGGCTATACACTGGGTTGCGAATTTCGATCTTAGCAGTGTAGACGACGACTCTGTTCTTTCAATCCCAAGTTGGGTTGATTTGAGCTGTCTTCTACGACTAACTTTGGAAAAATTGCTTTATCATCAATCCCTCGTTGGGTTGATCCGAGTCATTTTCGTATCGTGAATTGTTTGAAACTCTTTCATTTTCAATCCCTCGTTTGGGTTGACTTGAGAAATTTCCTACAGGGGAATTTAGAACCGCGACGCGCGGGTTCTATCTTTCGTCCCCAAGATAGAAGTTTTTTCTTTTCTTTTTGTGTATCTAGTCAGAAACAGGTAGGGCGGGGGGCCTACCTCCGTGTATATTATACATACTGTATTATACGAGTCTCAATCGAAGGTAAAATATCGGTTTATTGCGTGTAGTTATAGATATATACATACACCGTGTCATGAACGTGTATATTTAGTATTATTTTTTTTATATTAAACTTTTCTTTATTTTATATAAATATTCGACTATTTTATTTATATCCCTTCTCCACGTCCACTTGTGTCCTAACAAAGAACGAAAGCAACGTCCCTCATAAAATGCACGTTGCACGTTAAAAAGGCGTTTAAACCGTTTCGTCGCGTGATGCCTCGACGTGCGCGTATAAAGCAGAGGAAAAATAAAACTGACCGTGTAGTTCCCCGACGCTTTAATAGCAAAATTAATTAGAAAATTTAACACCTCTTTTGATGTTTCATTCAACACAAAATTCACTGAGTAATTTTTCATACGAAATTTTTATGAAAAACACTTCGCTTGTAATCGATTAAAATTTATTTTCAAGATTTTTTACGATTGTAAAAGATATTTTCGTGATTACATTTGTTAAACAATATTTAAATTAAATTTAACAAGTTTTATCACCTTTTTATTTTGAAATTTTATCGTGAAATTTACAAATTGCATCAGTAATTAAAAATGATAATTTATACAAACGCCATTACCGAGGAATAAAAAAGTAATCAAAATTTTATAGTCTGATTTAAAACGTATTATAATTCATGAAAAATTCATACCGCATCATTACTTTAGAAAGATACTTTAATATTTTATAAATAACATCGATTTTAATAGGTATTTGATGATACGTTTGTAACATGTACCACAATCATCCTTTATTAACTACCTAAACTCATATCTGTAAATACACTATACGTATCTACAAATAGATTTTATAAAAACTTATTTAAATAGCAGATACTTTAATAAGGCATTTAAAAAAGTCGATATTTTTATATCGTTATTAATTGCAAAAATAATGCTTATAACGATAGCTGCAATTAAAAAATTTTGACTGTACTGTAAATTGCATATTTATGTTTATATATACATATATATTAATATTGTACACGTATATATGTATACATGTAAAAGTGAACTTAACAGCAACCCACGCATAATGAGAGCTTGGCAAGCGGGTCAAAGTGACAGCTTTACGAACCGGAGATGACCAAGCCAAGCAACTCCGACTCCCTGTCTATCTGCCTTTCCCTTTTATCTCTCTCTCTCTCTCTCTATAAATTCATCCTTCAGTAAAGATATACGTATGTATCTACGTAACACATGACGATCGATCAATTCTATATGTACCGCACCGAGAATTCTGACGTATTTATGATTAGAAAATTAAGAGTTTGCAAGAACGACTGATAACTGTATTAGCGAATTTTGGACGAAAATTAGAAATGGACTTATGCAAGACATTTTTTAATTTTTTTTTTTTTTTTTATCAATTACAAAAACAATTTTACAATTTTTTTTATTATAATTTTTCATCTAAAGATTTTTTTCCAACATAACTCGTCTAAAATCTTATTTTCTTCATAATTAGTATGCGATCAAGCTATAAACATGAATATAGATATATTTTTCTATATAAATCAATATATGTATAACAAGATTATTTATTTTATTAAAATATTTGATTCCATTAAAAATGAACGTATAATATTAAAAGTCAAATTAATATATTAAAAGATTATTTAATATTTTACTTTATTAAATCACAGAGCAAACATATCATTTTACAAATTCAACACAAATAAAAATTAATTTTAAAACGAATGTATCGCAATCTATGATACACCGAAAGATATCGCTAAATTTATTTAGCAGCTACGTATATATTTGCGGTTCTTAAATATACCCCACTAGAGGCGTCTTTGACGTCAAGATACATTAGTTATTTATGTACCTTGTGCGAGCCTCGCGTCATTACAGCTTGAGGCAAAATATGTTGTGGATGGATAGTAGGGCCGCAGTCGCGAGCGCAGCGAGCGACTAAGGCGCCTCTATCCATCCACAAAATATGAGCCGAAAGCTTTAATGACGCGAGGTTCACTCATGGTGCTTAAAAAATTTTTCAGCCTTGTAACCCGTACGAAGACTCTTACTTAGTTAACAGAATAATTAATTTTATTTTGTTGCATATCAATTAAATGCAATTTCGAACCCATACTGACAGTTCGTAAACTACAGATATCGTCTGCTAACGCATGCGCATTTTGTACACACACGCGTACATGTACATGTGTGTCAAAAAGTGACAGACAACATAATGTAAATATAAATATAAATTATGAAATTAAAAAAAATAGTAAATGGATTAATATTTAAAAATAAAATTAATTCTTGAACAATTATTATTTATTAAAAAATATAAATTTCTTGAGTATATTTATTAAATATTTATACAGAATAATATTTTTAACAAAAGTTTTTTTTATAAGATTTGAAGGCTTATTAATAATATTAATACTATTATAATTAATATAAATACTTTCTTATGTTATTTTTATCATAACAATACTATATTTGTTTAACACATTTTTTGTATAATCAATGAATTTTAGTCTCTTATTTAACATGAAAAAACAGTAACTTTTTTAAATATTTTAAATTTAATTTCTTCACACAAAAAACTTTTAAATCATTTATCTAAATCACAAACAAAATTATAAACTAAAAAATTATCACTTTAAAATCACTTATTATTAAATTTTTTAATTTTGCGAGATTATATTAGATTTTGCTTTTTCTATTAGTTTATTTAATTCACGTTTGCATTCTTCATCACTGTCACTATCACTCGTTTTTTTTTTTTATTATTTAATAAATTGTCCATTTTTATTCTTCTTCTCACATATTATGAACGAATATTACCGACACACGATACACTATACTGAAAGAAAACCAAAGAAAAGCAGAGCCCCGTGGTCGCTTGAATGTACATACTGAGCGAAGGAGAGAGCGAGACAGAGATAGGGTGGTCACGTGGGAGCAATGGTGCGCGCGCTCTTATCGCTATCTCGTTCTCTCTCCTTCGCTCAACATACATAAGTCTTATTACGCGTTTCGAAAATATAAGTTTCGATGAAGACTCACATGCTAGGCTATATGAAGCGACAAATACATAGCAGTGGCGCTGTTAACTTTTTTTTCTCCTGGCATTTATACAGCCTAGAAGGACGTATAGAATGTCTATACAGCCTAGGAGGACGTATAGAAAAATGTTAATACGATCGAGAAGGCGCTTGCGCGTATGGAAACCATTTACACGCTGACGATGCTCCGTAGGTAAGAGTCGCCGTACGGGTTAGTAGGCTGAAAACATACATATATACATGTATAAGAGGCCCAAGCATCGTAACACTCTGTGTTCCTCTCTCCCACCTTTTCATCCCGTTACGTAGGTGATCGGTACGGTAAACCGTCCCAGATGCCTCCTGCAAACCCTTTCTCGTCCTTCTCGCTGGCTGAAGCACTTGTGTTCTCGCAGTTGTACGAGAGAGAGAGAGAGAGAGAGAGAGAGAGCGAGAGCGAGAACGGGTCGACGATATGCAGACATTGTAGCATAATGTCGATTCGGAAGCCCCTCGACGACGACGCAGGGTAGCGGACAATGCGCGCACCTGCGAGTGTATATACATACACAAGAGAAAGGGGGGGGGGAGGAAGGAGGGAAGAGGGAATCCAAGGTACACGCTCACCACGTATGTTCGTGTCCCCACGGTGTGCCTCGAAGGGAATTACCAAACAGCGAGACTAATTAGTCCTTAATGGCCTGTCTATTATAGAAGGATGGGTGTGTGCGCAGGCTTGCGCGCGAGGGTGAAAGAGAGAGAGAGAGAGAGAGAGATAGAGAGACAGAGAGAAACTTGACGACGTATTAACGCGGATTCTGTGATTGCTGTAGCTACCCTAACTATCTTGGTGAGAGGGTAGGTGTGCGTTTGATCATTTTCTCCGCACGCGAACGCGTTCGAGGTGTATTATTACGTTGTAATTGCTGCTTTATTGTGAAAGTTTGAACGCTACTTTTGTCGAAATGTCTGGATGGGGTAATGAATGAAGAGGAGAAAGCTTTTGATTTGTTTGATTCGTCGACTTAATTATCTCTTATTGTCGATGCAAATTTTGTTACGTTAATTAAGATATATTGTTTGAATAAGTAATAATTCTTTCTATATTTCTTTTTGTTTGAAATATCAAAACAAATGATAACAAATGAATAATTTTACAGTGTATATTTTTTATCTATGCTTAGTATTAAATAATTGTTTAAACAAACAATTAAATATTATAAAACTTACAAAAATTTTAATATAATATTATGAAAAAATTTGAATTAATAACGATAAAAAAATCTTCTTGATAGCTTCTAAAAAACTTAAATATTTTCATATTATTTCTTAATTTTATGATAATATAATCAAATAAAATAAAATTTCAAATATCGTCAACTATTTAATTAATTGAAAATTTTAACCAAGAAATAAAATTTTAGTATGTGAATTAAATTTAGAAATAATTGCTGTAAAGGCAATTCTCTGCTTTATCGATGTACAGTACTTGTACTATTAAAATGAAATAAGTTTACAGATATTGATATAACTTTAAATAAAGTATTACGATATAAAAAATTTAAATAAGAATTTTAGCAATATTTATGTTTACATATTAATGTATAAAATATTTTAAAAAATTTCTGATTTTTAGGAAATGAAAAACCAATTATAAAATGAATGTTACATACATAATTAAAGAATATATAAGGATGAGTGAACGATATAATAAAAATTCTATGATTTATATCTTGAAAATGTTTATTCATTATTGACTCGTCACATTTCTTATTTTCTAAAAGGTTAACAATTACAATAGACGAGCGCTTAATAATTGTAAACATGTTCTCGATGCCCGATACCACACAATTTCAACGACACTACGAAATATCATGAGCACTTCGACAACGAAGAAACTCAGATTATAAGCACTATCACTTGTGTCAGTCTCTTTTCTAAAAAAAATTTTTATTACATTATATTTTATAGTAACTTCATGTTGTCATAAGATTTTTTGTTAGTATATTAATAACTGATTATAATTTTATGTAAAAATTTGCCTTACTTGCTAATTATATATGAATTGAGACTCCATTTATTTAAATTCGAGGTACGCAAATGTGTCAGAAAGTAAACATGCTTTCAATTTTTGTTGACATTTCTTGGTATGTAAAGAATCCGATTTTCTTATTTTAGACGTATTATGTTTTTATGTTGTATCATTAATTAATGAATAAAATTAATAATAAGAAATGACGTTCGCAGTTGACATTTTGGTCCATGAAACTTGATTTTTTAGCACAAGCCTCTTAGACAAACTTAAATAAATGGCGTCTTAAACTTAATGAGATGTGAAATATACTTTTTATAGTTTACATCACTTATTTGTAAAAATTAATTGATACTAATTATCAATTTTCTTCTAATAATTATTATTCATACATTTTTTAATTATATAAATTGAAAATAAAATATATGATATTTTATACATCCTACTATTCATGCAATTGATACACGTATTTTATTATTTTCCTTAAAAAATTATTTCCATTTTTAAAACTTAAATAATTTATATATTTTCTAACTTAAATTACAATATTGAATAAAAGATTTGTTCTTATAGGCACATTGTTTACAAAATATATTTTTTGGAAAAACAAATTTTCTTTTGTTATTAAGCGCTTTGGAAAAAGTACTTTCACACCTCTTTAATTGAATTTATTATAATTAATTGATGCAAATGATTGAAGGAACAAAGTAATGATAGTCTTTAAATTCATAATATACGATTTTTGTTTAAAAATTGTTTATAAAAATGTCATGATACATATTGAAACTCATTGAATCGCTATGAAAAATTCAAAAGAATACAAATGACAATATTCTTACTTATATAGATTTCAGCAACATATTTTTTTTTTTTTTTTTTTTTTATAACATTAGTCAATCTGTCAAAATTTTATAATAGCCTTGTTCCTTTTAACATACTGATTCAATATTTATATTAAGTATACAATTCTCTTTGAAATCTGCGATATCACACACAGCATTCGCGATTGTTTATTGCTAAAAGTGAAAACGAGCGATAAAGCACGTGCTGTTTTATTTAATCTCATCTATTTAAACATAAAAAAAAACAATCGTTGAATTACTCAATTTTTCTGGCCTTCTTCTATTCAAGACGTGATTTCTTCGAATAAAAAAAAAAAAAAAAATTTTAAAATTAAAAGTTACAAAGCTCTATCTTTCAAATTTTACAAGAGATTAAAAGCAATAAAGAAATCACGCTTGAATAATATATTTCAATAAAAACTATAATTATCTAATCCTTTGGCTTGACCATCGAATTCTATTATATTATTCGCCAAACAGTTTAGCTCACTGGTTCTATACATAATCGTCGCTCTATGTGTTAACTGCATTGATGAAAGAGATTACGATTTAGTTGACCGTTCGATTTCAATATTTTAGGACCATGAAATGCACTTTTTAATCTGGATTAAAGTTCATTTTTAATATCGACCATCGTCCACATCAGCTGGCTGATTTTCTAATGTACAAGGCCTATGCAATTCCTGACCTCTTTCGTGGAGCCATTTATTTGCAACTGTAAAAAATATAGTGAGTTAAAATTTAATTATAACAAATGTTTAGTATAAAAAAGAATGTACTAATAATTAATAAAAATGATAAATTTTTTTCGTTGTCATTACCCCATTTTGATCCAGTTAAAACAGGACACGCAGCATGTCGTGTTTTATAATCTCCTTCGCCATTAGGTTTCAAGTTATACCAAAAAGCAGCACTACCTTTTTTAGGCCAAAGAGAAATATTAATTTTTGTAAAGACAGTTCCACCTCCTTGTTCCACATCGCTCATCTAAATGATATTAGGAATACATAATTAAGATATTTGAAAAAAAAATATAGAATATAATACTTAAAAAAAACTTACGTAATACAAAACTGTAGCAATGCGATTTCCAGTTCCAAGATTTTTAAATGCATTTGTTTCTTCTCTCTAGAAGTAAGATAATTTAGTTAATTTGAAAATATTTTTAAGTAATAAATTCTTAATGAAAAAATAAAATAAAATAAAATTTTTTAGTTCATTAAAATTTATCATTATTATAATAATTTACTTTATTTTATTGTTTATAATTAAGAACATTTTTTTAACCATACTTAATAAATATAATTATTTGTTAAAACAGTGTTTCAAGTGCTTTAAATATATATTTTATTTTTAGTAAAATAAGCATATTTTTTAAAATTATACAATAAAATTTTTTTTTATAATCAACCGATTTATTTATTTATTAGTTTTAATTTGATTGAAATAATTTATTTTAGATTTTAAACTAAATATTCTAAATTCAAAAATCAATTAATAATGATTAAAAGGAGGTTCTCACAGTTCAACCAATTTCTATTAATTGCAAATAGAACTCAATGTTAACTTTAATTTAAACGATGTAGAATCGTCAAAGAACCCATTAACGCAATTAATTATATTAAAATGTAAATTACTAAAATTAAAAATTTTTTTTTAATATTAAAATGTAAAGCATGTTTGAACTTCAATATTTCTTCATTATTTAAAATTTTGCTTCAAAATATTTGCATTAAAAATATAAACGAGTTAGTAATAGTATAAATTTACACGCATAAACGAAAAAATTAATAACGAAATGAAATTTAAATTAAAAAAATGTTAATTATAACTGATTTATAAAAATATTAATTTATATTAACTTATCTAAATGTTAAATTTAATATTAAAAATTTTCATTAATTCAATCAATATATATATATATCAGGTTATATGGTACATACATCCGCACGTACCGAAAGCTGCAAGAATTTTCCGACGAAGCATTCGCAAACAAAGAAATTATCGATAGGAAACTAATGAGAAAGATGTTGTTTACGCTTTAACGTCTCCCCAATTTACGATTCCCCGGCGTTAAGTACACAGACGAGCGAACAAACGACGGACGTACGCGAAAATCGGAGAATTATAAATACGGCGCTGCACGGTAGACGCGCACCTATGAACGTGTTTATGCGCGCCAGGGGCGCTCTCTCGCTCTCGCCCTATGATTAATGTTTATCGCATCACTCCAGAGAAACACAGAGAGTCTGAGAGTGAGAGAGAGAGGCAGAAACAAAGACAGAGACAGATATTCATACGTACCCTTGCAAAATCGAAGTGGGGCTCGTAATGTCCGCCGATTCCATAATTAACAACCTGGAGCTCCTCGGCGGTCTCGATGCTCATGCTTGTCATGTGCTCGACCCGTTGACTCACCGCCCGCACGTGCTTGTGCTCGTGCTCCTGCAGCCAGGCGCTTTTGCTAATGCGGTAGTTTGTTATTTCCAGCTCGCCGGTCTTGTAGTTCTGCACCATCGCCCGCTTGAACTGCGAATAGACAAGTGCACGGCTCTTTTATTATACGAACGTTACTTTTATTATACGACTTACCTCCTTCTAATATCGTCTTTTAACCCCTTTCCTATACCATTTGTTTCCATACTTTTTTATTCCTTGATTTCTTTGCTTTCTTTCGTTTCGTCGTGTTATTTATTTATTTATTTATTTATTTTTTTTTTTTTTTTTTTTTTTTTTTTTTTTTTTTTTTTTTGCTTTGCTCTTTTCGATGCTTGAGAGATTCTTTTAACTCGAGCGAATTTAAATTTAACCGAATGCCTGACCAGTTGTAGACTTTTTTTAGACATTTGGGATTAAATTTAACATTGAAAAAAAATGTCCCATACTTTTAAAACTTTACCAAAGACAACGATACTTGAAGTTACTGTTAATAAGTGTAAGTTTACAGCTAGACAAATGTCTAGACTTTTAATTGCAATTGCAATGCTACAATTAATAAATAAGTAAAGGTATGCAGCTAATCAAATGTCTGGGCTGTTAGAGGTAAACGTAACTTTTTAATTATAAATTAAAAAAAAATAGCAAATGGTATAAAGTAATTTCTATTTCACTTTTTTATATTTTACAATATTTACATTATAAAAAAGTTTAAAACTTTAGCCAATTATTTATTCGTTTAAATTTTCATAAAAGAATTATCAAACATTTTGCTTTGTTTGCAAAATAATTTAAAAAAATTATAATTAAAAAGAAACAACGAATATTCGAATGGACTTCGACTAGATTCGCGATAAAAAGAGAGAGAGAGAGAGAGAGAGAGAGAGAATTAGAGTAAAATTACAATGGTAGTTATCTGTACGTAGCGACGGTACTTAATAAATTCCTTTCAAACGTGCTATCACGTGATTTGGGAACACAACATGATGTAAAAGGGATTCTACATAATGGGTCACGCGTCGGGCCACGTTTGGATGGAATTTATCACATATTGCTGGATGTTCGTTATATCAGACCGTTCCACCTGCACAGAGCACAACACTCTCTCTCTCTCTCTTTCTCTCTCTCTCTTTCTCGTACATACTGTTATATACACGCAAGCTAAACTAAATTACAAAAGCATTTTTGATACGACATACCGTTCGCTTTATGCACCCTCGACTGTTTTAAATCAAAATAAAATCGTTTTTCATTACTCTTTCTCTTTCGTATTTTTTTTTTTTTTTTTTTTAATTTCATTTTTCATTTCCTTTTGTTCTTTGAGAATAAATTGATCAACAAATGTTTATGTTGTTTAAAGCGCGCTCAATAAATGAAACAAAAAACAAGTGGTAAAACATCGATTGCGTCAGACGAGCTGAATTAATTTATTTTTGTTCCAATATTACACTAAAATTGCTTGTTTAATTTTAAATGAGAACATTTATGATATTTTCAGAAATAAATAAATTGCTCTCTCTTGTTTGCCCGTTACGAAATTAACTTTTTTTCAACAAACTTAAAAATGAAAATTCAATCTAACATTTAAAATAACAATTTTTTTATCTCGAAAAGAAAGCGAATTTAACGTTAAATAACGTTACTTGAAAAAAAAAACTCTGGATCATAAAGCAGCTCGACTTTATTCTCGAGAATCAAAAAAGAGAAGAAAGAAAAAAAAAAAAAGAAAATATGACGAAAAGGTCGCATCGCGTAAAAAAAAGGCGGTAACAGCAGCTGAGAGTTCCATATGTCTTACCCTCGGGTGAGCCATGCTCTTGATTGTCTCGATCTCCTCGTCGCTGATGACGTCATGGTAAATGACGATGCGGGGATCGAGATAGGCCTCCTCTTCCTTGAAAGGCGCTATCTTGAGGAAAGGTATGCCACGGTCGATGTATCGACATTTGAGGTTCTTCTGAATGCTCAGCGGCAACTTGATCTCACCACGACATAGCATCTCGTAACGCTCGCGTTCCGTCATCTCGTTCACGTTCTTGATCTTCTTTTCTTGTACGGTGTATTGCTGCGATGTGAAAAAAGAATGTGTAATGCGCCCGCTTTAGTAAAGAGCAAAGCGACGTATTGCAGAAGCGATTGTTTTTTTTTTTTATTGTTTTTTATCGATTGATTTTGTTTATTATTTTGAGTGCGTTAATATTTATAAAAAAAAAAAATCGATTTCTATTTATTTTTAAGCAGTTAATACTTTTTATAGTTAATATTAGCAACGTAACTTACAAATATGTGAAAGTTAATTTAAAACGTACTGGATAGCCAGAGTGAAACAAAGTATAAGTAGAATAATTCCAGGTCGGGTCAGGCGATATTTCATATATTCAATACAAAAGCTACATTTAGCATGTATATGTTAAAATGGATAAAACGTATGTTAAGTATTTCGACGTCAAAGCCTTGCTAAAATAACTTATCGTTTATTTTTTTAATTCTGTTAAAAAAAAAAAAAAAAAAAAGTCTAAAAAATCCAAAGCATTTTTTATAGGGTTTAACTCTGCATTTATCATTTTAATTAAATAGGGAAGAGGAAAAAAAAAAAAAAAAAAAACTGTTAAACAATGAAAAAAACTCACTTGATCCGTAGCGGTAGAATCGAGCGAGCCATCCTCGCCGCGTTTTTTCCTCGATTCGTTCGTTCTTTTTTGAATCTCCTCTTGATAGTAAGCCCGGTTGCTAAGAGCACGCTGATGCGTCGGTACCAGGTCCAGAAGCTCGTTCGTCATGCTCAACGCTCTGACTACGTTTCCTGCAACGATTAATGTTGTTCCCAACTCTCGCTTAGCTCACCTCGCGTAACCATGCTTTATGTATACCGAAAGCTCGATTTGCCCGATTGCTAAGCGCAAGTCTCGGGCCGAGCGGACGCGATGTCCGATGCCGTATATCGATTTTATTACGACCCGGTTGTATTCGATCATTCGGCGTCTTCGTATGTTTCTTGTGTCATTTTTATTTTTTTATTTTTTTATTTATTTTTTTTTATTTGTTTTCTTTTTTTCTTTTATTTTTTCAAATTTACTCGGGCGACAGCGAACGTTCATTAAGGGATTTTCTCATTTGCGATACGATCTCCCTTAGTTTTACATTCCATTTTAATGGAAATGTTAATAATGTGCGTAAAGAGATGACGCGTTGATTTTCAAAAATTACTCATTTACGTAAAAATACTTGTACAAAGTAATTTAATTTATCTGCTTGTAAAGAGTAATTATTTTTTACTTATAGATAATTATAAAATAAAGAGAAAATTATCAAACGTGAGCTTGAATAATTTAAATAAATAATCCGTAACATTAACGATACTAAATTATCCATCGTATAATTGCATATTTTATAATTTATAATTTAAGTATTAATACTGACCAAATTTTATACTAAATTTAATTAACGCCGAATAAAATATAGAGACGATATTTGCTCAGCTTTCGTTATAAATAAATCACTGGAATGCGTAATTTCATATTTTTTAGCAAAAAAAAAAAATAAATAAATAATAAATAAAAAAAAAGTACCAATTATTTAATTTCAAATCTAAAGAACAATCGTTTGCGATTTATAACGCTCGTATACACAAAAAATAAACGAAATAAAAAAGATCATATTAAAAGCTTCCAACTAAAAGCCTACAAATCTTTGGTATTTTTTACGCGCGATCGATAGAATCAAAATAAATACAAATCGCAAAGAAACTTATTTTCTATAAACCGGCAATAAAGGATGACCAATTCGGTTCGGCCTCCTTCCGTACCATTCAACAAAAGAACGTCTACGAAAATTATTATCCCTCTTCCCCTTTCCCGATCCAATCGAAAATCTATTAAAGCTTCTTTTTATTTCACGTAGTAAATCACGGCACAAAGTCCGGCGTAATTCCTTTAGAGTTTAAAAAGTTTCACATCTCGGCCCCTCCCCGTAAAGTCTTCCTTCTTCTTCTTCTTCTTCTTCTTTCAACGTGGCCTCGGTATAAAAAAAGAAAATGGAAAAAGAAAAAAGAAACAGAAAAAGTCCGAACACGTACGTTCAAGTCCGGCTCAACAAACTGCGGAAGAACGGCTCCGCGGCAGTTTGGATTTCGTCATCCTTCCGCTTTTTGTAATTAAATAAAAGATGAACGAAATAATTGCGCGCTTCCCGTGTACGCGCGTTGAAAAAAAAAAAAAAAAAAAAAAAAAAAAATAGTTTAAAATAAACGGCTAAACGGGTAAAAGTGTTAGCAATGGCAAAAAAATAAAAAACGCTAACTTCCATTTACGAGTGTGAATTCGATCGAGGATCGGGGAAAACGAGTTTCGCATGTATTCGTATTCGATTTGTCGGCCACTCATCATTCTTTAGTTTTTTTTTTTTTTTTTTCTTCTTTTTTTTTCTTTTTCAACATCGACCACAAATTACAAACAGCTTTCCCGTACACCGAATGAATATTTTCACGAACGAAGTGGAAAGAATCGCGGTTGAAAAGGTACGTAACGAGAAGGAAGAGACAACAACAAAAAAAAAAATAATGAAAAGGAGGGGAGGAGGAGAGAGAAAAAAGTAAGCGTGAGGTAATCGAGTACGTATACGTATACACGCAAATGGTAAATTGCGGATTAATTTTCCGTAAATTAACGCGAGAGTTTTACGCGAGAGAAAGCACCGAAAACGAGAAGCGCGCGTTTAAATAAGTATCGTCGCGTGACTCGTATGAAATTCGTGCGCCTAAAGGAGTGAGAGAGAGAGAGAATGAAACTTTGGATATAATCGCATTGGATAACGTTGTACGTGAATCGTTACCGATTTAACGGTTGGCATTGTCGTCGATGAATTTTTCAAGTCTGCGGACTGACTGTGTGATAAGAAATAAAAAGGAAAGCAGGAGGTAAAACGCCGTAGTGAGTCTCGTTAATTCATGACGGTTGTGGAGGAAAAAAATATCGTTAAAAATTGAGAAGAATTAAAGAGAGAGAGAGAGAGAGAGAGAGAAAGAGAGAGAGAGAGAGAGAGAAAGTGGTACGGGTACGCGAAGAAATAAAATTGAGACGAATATTAAAAAAAGAGAAAATTATGAATAAAAGTGGGTTTTTTAAATTAAGTAACTTTTGCACTTGCTTATAAATATTTTTTCTTTTAATTTTTTTTTTTTTTTTTTTTTTTTCTACGGAAATGACTTGTAAAGTGTAAGAATCTTTTTAAACTCTTTTTTACGTCGTAATTAAGAAAATTGAATAATCTTTTATAAGTAAGAAAAAAGAAAGAATAATAATTAATAAATAATTAATATCAACGTTAACGTTATACGTTAACAATAAATACCATTAAAGTTAAATAATACAAATGAGAATATTACCGCCAATTTAATAAAAGCAATTAATACATTTATTCAAAAAAACTTTTTACCTCATTTATCGCGTAACTTTTAAGCGTTATAAAGGCGCTTTTTTAAGCTTTTATATGAGAAAGTAAATAATTCAAATTAAATTTAAATACGTTAAAATTTTCTCGAGCAAATTTTAATAAAAAATTTCACTAAAATACTATTCCTAACAATGAAAACTTTAAATGAAAAGGTTACGTATATAATTAATTTGACTGATTAATTAATGTATTTATTTACTTTCAAAGTTCTAAGATGAAGAAATATTTTTTTTTTCTCTTTATTATTATAAAATAATAATTTAAATTTTTTCAACGTTTTTTTTTTTAAATGTAACTGCAAGTGATACATCACTTAAAGTATGTGACGCAACATTATGCACGTGATAAACGAGCTTTTTTAAAAGACTATAATTATTTTTAAATGTACTTTTCTTCTATCGGTATATGTATACTTTCAAACGTTTAATAAACAATTATACACGTCATTTTACGTAATTCGAAATTCAAATATACCTAAACGACTTTCCTCTTCCTTATGCCTACAATAACAATACTAGCGTAATAGCAAGAGAACGCTTATAAGAAATCCAGCGGAAGAAGTAATTACAGGAACATAAAAAAGGGTACGAACCAGCGGTAAAGGAGTCGAAAGTAAAACGCGAACTCTGCGTCCGAAAAGGAAAAGAAGGAGGAGAAGGAGGAGAGGGACGAAATGGCGCGAGAGAGTACAGTAATAGACGTCCGAGAGAGGAATAGAAGAGACGGCGAGTGTAACGCAGCTGCGCCGTCGCTCTCGCTTTCTTTTTAAATAATTCAACTGACTCAATTCGTAATGCGCTTCCTGTTCGCTTTCTTTCCCTCTTTCTCGCTCTTTTTTCGTGCTCCACTCACACACACACACACACACACACACACACACACACACGCAGACACATGCGCGCGCGCACGCATACACACAACGCAGTATTTTCCGTACGAGTTTCGAAGATTCCGAAGCTTTTGTCGGGCCATTGTCGTTCGTCCTTCTCGAAAGTATATATATATATATGTACGAGAAAGTAAAAGATGTGCAAGCCGCGGACCGTTGCTGAATTTTTAAGGCGCGTCGCTCGTTCGCTTCTCGTCAATTATTAAGGACAAAAGTCCAACGAGCCGCTTCGGCTCATACCATCGGGAAACGTAATTTTTCGAGATGTGCACGAAAACGCGTCGATGGCGTTGCGTGCATTATTCGGCGATTGTTCGCGAACTAGTTTTTCACTTTTTTTTTTAAAAATTACGGGAAAATTGTGATGAACGTTATTTTTCATTTTGAAGAATTTTATTTTTTTAGAGATTTTTATGTCGGTAGGTATAAAAAAAAAACGCGTAGAATAAGAAAAACTTTAAAAAAAGTTAAAATTTCAATTAAAAATTTTTTGAAAAATTCGAAAATCAAAAATTTAGCTTAATTAATTTACATAAAAATTGATATTAAAATTATTTTAAACTATAACATGAATAAATGTAATTTAGAAACGTATGTCTCGCTGTTATTTGTACAAGAGGCGCTATTAATTATAAGAAGTACACTGATAAAAAAAGAAATAAAAAAAAAAAAAAAAAAGAAAAAAAAAGAAACAAACCCGATGTACTAATTGTCATTGCAACCGACACGTGTACCAAGTACAAATGTACAAGGCAAGCATTACCACGTCGGCTATCTTAGCCGCGCGCACAAAGCAATTCGAAAGAATAACATCTCACTTAATTATCGGCGGCTTAATTAGATTTTTCCGCCAAAGGCTTAGATAACGCGGTTAATTCTATAGCCCATCCCCACGTTGTAGTTCAGGCGCCCCTCGCGAGTCCCCTAATTGTTCTTCTGTCAGTCCGTCTGTTGTCTCTTTGTCTTTCTCCTTCCTTCCTTCTCTCCTCTTCTTCTTCTCCCTTGCAATGTTAGTATGTGTGTGTACTTCCCTTGTAATTGCATTTGCCTCGCGCTTCTTTTTCCTCCACCTTTGCGCGTCTGCGTCTACCTTCCCTTTTATCTATATTTTTTTCTTTCGTTGCCCTATTATATATACTCTCGTTTTCTGTCTCTTTGCCCCGCTTAATTTTCCACCTCCTTCTTCTCCTACTCCTCTTCCTTTACCCTAATAAAACACTCGCGCATTCATCGTGTTGCCTTGCGTTTATCTTTTTGTCGTCCTTTTTCTTTTCTTTTTACGGTATCTTATTCTCTCTTCCGCTTTCTACCTCTCTCTCTCTCTCTCCCTCTCTCTTCATTTCCCTCTTTCTCTTTTGCTTTACCTTTAAAACATTTAAGCCAAACATTTACACTTGCCTCGAAATAGCGGAAACAAGCCGCGTCTCTCTTACTCGCGGAGGCAGTACAAAGCCTCCGTATAAATATATATATATACGTTTCTTTTCCATTGCCCCTCTACTGCATTCAATCTCATTTTCTCGCAATATTCGCTTTTCCCTTACCTTTCTCCTTCTATATTGGCAATCGATCCTATTTCTTTCGGATTCTCAATCTTTTTATACCGGTTTCTAAATTAAAAGCACAGAGGCATTCATTCTAATAAAGAATTCCGTAAAAATTAGTTGTTGAAGCAAAAAATGTTATACGTGTTATGTTAAAATGTTATACGAGATAATATTTTAATAAGTATATTATTATACTTATTTTAATATGTTCGAAATAATCAAATTAATAACGTAACAGTATGATGAATAATAATATTGCCATAGACGAAGATGAACCCATTCTGTGATTGGCCAATAAAGTAAGTTTTTTAATTATGATTGGTCAATCAAATTAAAAATCTGGAAGAATGGTTCGCCAGTTCGAGTTTGCATTAAATCCATTGTTTCTATTCAATTTAATAGTATATTTATGAATTTCTAATGCTTCGTAGTATTTTCTTCTAGCTCTATCCAATTAAATTCGTTTGGATTTTCCCTACCAAAATTTCTTTTCTACCGAAAAAAAAAAAAAAAAAAAACACATTCATTTTCAATTCACAATGATTAACCGAAAGTTTCTTCGTTAATGCGGACATACGCGCGATATCGTCAAAATTCGATAATAAAGTGCGCGCAATAAAAGAGGACAATTAACAGAAAATGTAAATTATACAAAGAAAAAAAACATCCGCGACGACGATCTCCGGCGATTGATGAGCCGACAAAAAATCAAGAGAGGATCTATACGAATAGAAACGAGATACGTGGCAAAGTCTACGAGTATACTATGGAAACCAAAGGGTGAATGGTTAAGCAAAGAATAAAAGTAGTATACTATAAAGTATATTACTCGATAAGCCTCAGTAGAACACCGTATAGAAACAGCTCACGCAATAGAATTTGAAAAAAAAAAAAAACATTAATCCCAACATCTTTCTAACTTACTAGAAAATACTACGAAGTATTAGAAATCGATAAGTATACCATTGAACTAAATAGGAACAATGGCTGTAAGACAAACTCGAAGACAAACTGGCGGTCAATTTGCCCTGTTTTTTTATTTGATTGGTAAATCATAATTAAAAAAGTTACTCGATTGTAAAATCAGAAGGTAAGTTCATTCCCGCTACCTTCAACGTCATTTTCGTATAAGAGACGTTCAGACTTGAAAAAATGAACTGCATTGTTCCAGTAATGTCGAATTAAAAATAATACAATGTGGCAAATTTTACTCACGAAAGCTTTAAATCCTCAAATAATATTATTGAAAATTTATATAAATTTATATTAGCATGAAAATAATAAAATATATGTAGATATATGCTTGTAAAATGACAAAATTAAGCCTAAAATAATAAAACTAACATAATCATGAAAAAAATTGTTTGAATTTAATTAATTACATAAAAAAAAAAAAAAAAACTCGATACGTAAGAGAAACTCGCTACGAAAACCAATTTATTATTTTACTTAATTTAAGATATTAAATTAAAAGCCATCTTAATCAAAATAAAATTCAAACTATAATTTTATCCATTTCAATTAAAAATTTATATAAAAGTATTTCATTTCTCACAAAAAAAAATTGTTATAAATTAAAAAAAAAAAAAAAAAAAAAAAAGTACACCATTAAAATACATTTCTTTATAAATTTAAATCTAACGTCTCGTCCATTAAATTTTTCTTTTCATGCTATAAAAACTACCACCGCTTGCATACGAGTCTCTTTGCGTTAAGTTGACGTCACGCATCTATCATTCTTACCAGAGAGAAACAAAGAGAGGGAGTGAGAGAGAGGGGGGGGGGGGGGAATACGAGAATCCAAACTCCAGAGAGCGGCCCGTCACTCAACGAAGCGCTTTTCGTACCTTTACCGCAAAGGCGGTTTCAAGACGTAGGGAAAGAGAGCAGAGAGTGTACTCGCGAATGAAGTATACCAACCCTCTAGTTCTTAAAGTAGGATTAGACGCCGTCACCCGCGTGTCACCAATCGTTTATCTTACCGGGTGACGCGTGTCACCCGAAGTATGTACGAATGAATATGAAATATGTTGTAGATAGAAGGAGTGATGTAAGATAAACTATAACGTATATGTGTATAAAATCTAACGTAAAATTACCTTGCATATAGGTGGAGAAAGCGAGATACTCGAGTATATCGGGCTTCGAGACGGTCGTGCGGTTCTGCTCCTCCTGCAGTCGATCCATTGCCTCTTGCATCCAAAGGACCGTGTGATAATAGTCGCCGTTGTTGTAAGACTGCCTTCCCAGTTCGAAGCAGTCGCCGGCTAGACACATGTACTATGGTTATGTATATATATAGATATATATCGTACGCGTGTATGTTAGGCGAATACAATGAGAGAGGACCAAATGAAAAGCGCCGGTTGGTTTATGCATGTAGTACGAGCGCGAGCTCTGACGATGTGTGAATACACACACACACACATACAATGGGTACACGCGATACGTATTATAGGGGAAAACGTTGGCTTGGAATAGGATCGAGGTGAAAGGAGACACGAGGAAAGGGGAACGGAGACTGCTTCCTAGAGCTGATTTTCCGCGAACGACTATTTCTCATTGCCTGTCTTCCGGAGGTATATGTTTATGTGTATGAGCTTGTAGGGAGTTTAGAGGATGTTCCGCGGGTTAATTGAAAGGTAAGAGAGAGTTGAGAAACGACTTTTATTCTCGTTTTTTTTTTTTTTTTGTAATTCTTTGTTTTACATTCAAATTTTATGATGAAAATTTAAAAGTTTGAATTAAATGTCAAACAGTTAACGTTTGTAGAGCGATGAAAAATAAATTGAGAAGGATATAATTATTTTTCTAATAATTCTAAGAAGTTTAGTATAATATATTCCATTTTAATTAAGAAAATTTGATAATGTACGAAATGTTGTACATAAGTTTTGATATTTTTTGATAAAAAGCAAAATATTTTTGTTAATTTTTTATAAATCAATGTAATAAAAGCAATATTGATTTTTATTGTTCAAGTTTTTTATCATGTGCCAGTACTTCTAATAAATATTTAATTTTAAATTTATAAAAAAATATATTTATTAGTTTAATAAATTAAAATATTCTTTTAAAGGAAATTTATTCGTGCAATCGCTATTGTCTGCGTCAAGATTCCGCGAAAAATAAATAAATCCTGTAGGTAAATATTTAGTATTCTATCATTTTCAAGAGCTTAAATAAAAAGAGAGTTAGGTATATTTTGATATATCTTCAAATTCTCGAATAATTCAAATTTACATAGCGCTGACAATTTTTCACTGTAACAGATGATGTATTTTTTACACAAAAAGAAAAAAGTAAAGAAGAAATGATGAAAGAAAAAAGAAAAAAAAAGAATCAGCGCACTCGACTTTGGCTCTACAACGTTTTAACCGCCAACGAAGCTGCAGTCACACACGGCAACTTTTCACTTCCGACGTAATGTACTTACAGCGCCGGTATACATACGTATGTGCATGTATTTTTTACGACAATAAGAGCACTTTTCTTTGTCGGTGAGGGTAAAGAGTAAGCGCGGGAGTAGCTTTTTTTTTTTAACGAAAGCTTCGTTACTATATTTTGGATTCGAGCGATATTTTAAATACGTTTTACTCGGGCACTCGTGCCCTCGGCTTTTTGATGAAGAAAGCATCGGTGCGATAAAAGCTTCGCTTATAACAATGGATAATAATATTGTATTAAAGATAACTTGAGATAACAGTTTTTCTATCTCTGAAATGAAAACGGCCATTTCGCATTTTTTTTTTTTTTTTTTTTTTTTTTTTTTTTTTGTATAGATATGTACCGGTTATTAAAAGTCCATTAACGCGAGAGAACTTTTAAAATCAAATAAGGTAAAATAATTTGACGGCGAATATTTTTATAAAATTGCGCTTTCAATTGTTTTTCAGTGAAATTGCGTTTCAAAAAATAAAGGTTTACTCGGCTGCATTAAAACGTGTATGTATTACTGAGATTATTGTATTTTGTGAAGCGAATATTGATTATTTACTTAATTCCGAAAAAAAGTCAAACGAAAAATGAAAATGCAATAAAATTAAAGTTTATATCTTATAAAATATATTATATATAAGATGAGTCCATTGCTGCAGTTTATAAAACAAAATGATTAAAAAAAAATTAAAATTATAAGTTTAAAATTGTCCAAGTTGATTAAAAAAGTAAGTAACTTTATTAAATAAAATCAAATAGTTATTTTAATTATAATTGTTTTTATTCCTTTGATTGCGTGCAAATCAAGTTAAATAAAAATTAATTAGTCAGCTACTCGAGTGACGAAAAAAATTAATGAATATCTAAAAGATTTGATGAATTGAAAAATGTGATATGCTGGAGTTTATACGCGGTTTCATATATTAATTGAATATTCTATTTAAAAAATAATCTTTGAATATTTTATTTATAAAATTAATTTTTTTTACTGTTTCTACGTTGACACGTTGTGTGATTGTATTAACTGTACATTCTGATAAACTCAATTATATCACAGAAAAACTGAAAATAAAATGAATTTAAATTTATGTATTAAAAAAAAAATAAATAAATACATAAATAATCGATATGGAAAGATGAATTATTAAAAAAAAATATATATATATATAAATCTATAAAACTTTGACAAATATCCAAGCTTTAATCAAATATTCAAAATAATGCTTTTTAGCTTAAGGCGTAAATCGATAAAAAAATTCATACATTTTAGCAGTTTTGGAACACGTGAAGCAAGTATAAAGTGAAATAAAATAAAATAAAATAAAAAAAAAAAAAAAAAAAAAAAACTAAAAAGTGTTGCTCTCCGACTGAACAGTTAATTTTAAATATACTTTTACAAGAGGACAGCTCGTAAAATCGTAGAATTTCATCCTACTTTAAACGGAATTTCGAGTTCATTGCGTTGGTTCTGTCTCTCTCTCTCTCTCTCTCTCTCTCTCTCTCTCTCTCTCTCTCTCTATTTCTATCTCTCTCTCCACCTATTCTCGTTTCCGGACTTTTTAATCAACATCAATTCAATCCCAACCAACGGCACCACCACTGAGAGTTTTAACATTTTCCGGGTACATTTTACGGAAGGGGGGCTTCGCAAGCGACAAAATTAACTCGAACTGGACATCGACTATTCGTAAGCGCGCGTTTATATAGGAGACCAAAAGCGACTTTGAAACGCGCGATTGAAGCGCAAGCGCGCTACCGACATCGAAATCTACCCGACTACGGTAAAAAAAAAAAAAAAAAAAAAAAAAAAATGAGAAAAAACGTAGACTAAAATAGAATTAAACCGCAGAAATCTACGGCAACGTTCCTATCGCGCGCTCGACTCGTAAACGCGGTGAAACTTCGCGAAAAGTGGTATGGAAGTTAATGTCGTCGTAATTCGATGAGTTTAGAGGTATGTATATATATATATATATATATGTGTGTGTGTGTGTGTGCGCACACGCGTGTATGTGCAAGGTTAACTCAAATACGCAATGTTCGAAATGAAGAGTCGCTCGCGACGTGACTTTGGAAAGTTCAATCTCCGAGTTTGACGTGCAAGTCTTAAATTATGTAAGAAATGGAGAGATTTTAAAATTAAAGAAAAATTTGATTACCTCGTACAGTTATATATATATATATATACACGTCATAATTCAAACGTTTTATTCTAAATGTATGTCTACATTAGCGTTATGAAGAGAATAAAAATTCATTTGCGAAATAACCTTTATTTTTTTTTTTACGATCGCTCGCGGATCGATATTCGATGCGTGCAGTAAAAAGACGAGTGTTTGGTGCTTTTATATTAATCAATTTTACTTCTCTATCAATGATTCTTTACGTTAAATGAAAAAAAAAAGAAAAAAAAAAATTGAACTATGAGTGAACCTCTTCATCGAAATGTTGTTGATTGGAAAGGTTCGGAAAATGAAAACCACGTTGGAATAATATCTTGACTAAAAGCTTCTCGATGGCCTCGTTTAATTTTGTTGAATTAAATCAAGGAAATATATATATTTTTTCCAAATCAAAAGGAAAATTTATTGGTTTTAAACACTTATGAAATCTATATAAATTACGATACAGTTTTATGGAGAGCAACACTTGGTCTTTCGTAAATTATATTTATTTTAATATAACGATTGTATATTTCCGTATACAATGGCATTGGCACTTAATTGATTAAATGTTTTTCTCCGGTTATTTTTTTTTTCCATTCGTTCTCGTGAAATATCGTTTATCGATTCAAAAGATTTTCCGTTGCTTTCATCTTACCTTCTCTTACGTTCGTATTTTAATTAAATTTAATATCAATTAACAATCTTTCCATATTTTTCCAATAATCGAATTTCATTTTTTTCTTTTTTTTCTTTTTTCTTTTTTTTTTTTTAAATAACACTTGAAAATTTAAGAAGAACTTTACGTTGGGTAGCGTCGTCGTTAAATTTTAAAGAGCATTAAAAAAATATCTAAAAGAAAAAGGAAGAAAAGGACAACCTTATCCGATGTAAAGAAAACAGCAGATAAAACAGAGGCGAAATGGTAATCGGATAAAGGGGAAGAAGCGCGGAGAAGTTTGGTATAAGGCCTAAGGGTAAGTCGGATTAAGCAGCCGTGCATATAGGTGAGAGAGAGAGAGAGAGAGAGACAAGGGTAAACGAGAGATAGAGGTGCAGGGAGAGAGCGAGTGGGAAGTGGAAAGGCCGGGAAGAACTTACCGGATAGCCCGGTGCTGTACTGCACGCCGTTGAGTAGACCCCTGGCAACCTGAGCGGTTTCGAGCTTGTAAGTATCCTGTAGCCTCATTAGCGCGACCGCCGCGCCATTGAGGTCTTCCTCAGTTGGGAATTTGAGGTCGCTCCGCGAGTTTGTAATGTTGGCGACGAAAGCCTTACCGACGTCCTCGGTAATTAATTCTTCGACCCGGCGCCAATCAGTCGTCAACCGTTTCACCAGGAGATAAGCATTTATCGGGTTCGACAGGTACAGCTGGATGTTGCGGGACGCCTCCTCGTGTTCCCGCGCGTAATCCTCGACGTTCCTGCGAACAGGTGTGCAAGGCGTCTAATGTACACGGATGTATATACATATACTATGTCTCCTACTGTATCTCCATCCATGCGTGTCTGCGGTGCTTGGATGTATACATTTATTATATATATATATATCTATGTATTCATGTATGCATATATATAAACACATGTGTCTGCTCGGTACAATCATACATAGACATCTATATATATATACATGCATAAGCGTACGCGTACGCGTATAAGCGTCGGGCGTTAGCGCCTTTGACAAACCGTCTTTACGGCTGAATGAGCGTCTCGGTTAAGCTCGTAGCTTCCGCTGCACTCTGTACGCGCGCGCGCGCGCGTGTGTGTGTGTATACCTACGGAATAACATCCGTATTTGCATGTGCGAGCATCGGGGAATATGGCTGTATTACCTTCCCCCTTCCCTGCGTGGCCCGCGTTTCTATGGATGAAAGGGGATATAAACCATCGTTTCGTGATCAATTAGGATGCAGCGACGCGATAGAAGCGACGGTGAAAGGGGAACTTCTCGCTTCGACCTCATCGCGCGTCATTAGGCTGAAAAATTTGTATCCGATGCGAGACGCATCATCTGTTTAATGAGGGAATTTGATCGTTTTATTTTAATGAATTTTTTTTTTTTTTTTTTTTTTTTTTTTTTTTTATAATTTTTTATCACTGAGTAATTTATATTTTACATAAAATTGACTTTTATGAATGGATATCAATTTAAACAAATTTTTATAATTCAGTTGGCGATATAATCAACAAGAAATTTGCTTATGATGTAATTTACTTACATAAATAATTAAACAAAGTAATAATAATAATTTACATAAAGTTGTTTATGCTTAAGAGAAAACAATAATAAAAAATAATTATTATGGCTATTTTCATCAGCTTTTTAGACTGATGTCTTTTGACGACGCAGTCATTATACCATATATATAATTAAAATTTTGCTTCAGCCAGCAACAAAGAGAACATTCGCATTATTAGGCGCGATAATGACGCCGATGATGCTTACGCATTAGTAACAATATAGAGAGATAAGCAGCGATAAAATTGGCGAATTCAAATATCAGGGGGCGATTATTGCACTAAATCACAAGTTTACGTTTCATTTATTAACACTCGAACGATACGAGCTGGAATAGAAGTAGTAATATAGGTAAAGGGAGAGAGAAAGAGAGGTAGGTTGGCAGGCTGAAGAGAGACGAGGACGAGGAGGAGGAGGAGGAGGAGGAGGAGGAGGAGGAGGAGGAGGTGGTGGTACGGATGAAGAGGAACGAGAGATGGAGGTCCGCAGTTATTTAGCGGGATAGTGGCCGGCTCATTAATATTTAATTGTCAGCGTTATACCAGCTCTCATTGGGAATCGGAGCGCGCGGCAATGCCGAACCCACCGGCTAATAATTTATCGCCGTTCGCGGTGCCGATGGCTTCTCTCTAATAGGGAAGAAACAGGGGGAGAGAGAGAGAGAGAGAGAGAGAGAGAGAAAGAGAGAGAAGGCAGGTTGCCCACCACTCGTTACGCCGTTATTACAGAGCTCGACATAAACTTCCAACGCGGAGTGCCTGCCGCTTTGCTTATGCCGCGTTGTGTGTGAAATCGATAGCTATGTAGACGAATAAAGTATGTGTCTACTATATGTAAACACGTGAACTTGCGATGCACGACGATTATACTGTTTTTTTTTTTTTTTTTTTTTTTTTTTTTTTTTTTTTTTTTTTTGGAGATATTTGGAAAAAAGGTTTTTCGGAAGATGTACGATTCTGACGGTTAAATTGAAATACGAATGGACTCGACCAATTGCTTATTTTCTTTCTCGAAGCTAAATGTCATATCCCGCTTTCCAAAAAATATTTTTTGCGAAATATAATTCTTTGAATATTGATGAATTTGACTTTATTCGGAAGAATGAATCGAATTTATTCTACTTTAAAAAAAAAATAAAAAAAATATCTACTTTCGAATTGATTTATATCGCTTAAAGTTAATATTTATATTGTAAAATAAAAAATACATCGATTATATATGTATATGCATTTGATTTGATAATATATGTGCATTTTAAATTTTTTAATCTTTTTTTTTATGAAGAAACAGAATAAGCAATTTATATATTCGAATAATTTGATTTAATTTTATAAACTCAATCGTATACATACTATAATATAGTATAATATTTCTTATAAAATACCGATAAAGCTTTAATAATTTAATAAATAAAAATTGTATTTATTTTACGTTTTACAAAATATTTAAAAGTAGATTTTTCAGTATTTATAAAATGTAAATTAAATAATTTGTTGTCGTTAAATGTAAATGAATTGAAATAAATGTTAATTACTGTTTTATTAATCGTTAAACTTTTACTAGCCTTTCCATCGTATATATGAACGAGCCCCAATCTATGAACGCAACGTTTCGATCTAACGGTTAAAAATTGTTTCTTTCGTTTCATCAAACTGTAACAAGGGTCAGTAACAGCACCGGCAGTGGCAAAAGTATCAATGTCGCTTTTCTCTTTACGGGCGTAGTACATATACAGTTATAAATATACAAAAGAGTGAGATAGAAAGAGAGAGAGAAAGAGAGAAAGGAAAAGAGCGCGTGGCTTGAAATTAAATTGTCATTTCCCATCAGCGCGGATGTCGGTGATGGCCAAAGTCAATCCGCTTTTGTTCGGCTACATTGAACAGCGTTATTTTGTGTGGGTGGTCGCTTTAAAAAAGAGAGAGAGAAAGAAAGATATATAAATATATATAGATACACACATATATACGTACACGCATATATCTATAGAGGATGCCTTTATTTTTCCAATCGCTCGCTGCACATTACGGCACACGACGTATACGCGGGATTTTGCTGCTCCATTCATCGTTAAAAACGGAAGAGCATTCAGACCAAGAGCAAGAGAGAAAGAGGGTGAGCGTGAAAATAAGAGAGAGATAGATAGATAGATAGATAGATAGAGAGAGAGAGAGAGAGAGAGAGAGAGAAAAGGAGAGAGGGGATTGCGATATCCGGTAATAAAATTTTTGCTTTTTCGCGCGGGCGGGCGCAACAGCATCGTCTCATGTATACATAAATGTTATTTATTCGAAAGAGAGGAAGTATTGTTTAATTTAGCGGAATTAATTTTAATTTGATTTGCCGTCGATGCGCGCAACGATAATCCAATTCGTTTTTGCAATAAGATAGACGACCGTATATATTATAACAACGATAATAACGAATCGGCTATATACATATTTTTGCAATTAATCATATTATTATTGCGTGTAAATTAGATGTAGTATTATTAGATAATTGTTTTGTTTTAATTATCACATATTAGGTTAATTTATTTGTAATATTTATGCAGTAAGTAAATTACAGCTGTAGTAATTTTTTTAGTACCGATTAATTTTACCTTATAAATAATTTTAAAAAATTTATTATATACATATACTGAATAAATATTTTTGTTTACAAATTACATGCAATTTTAAATTAATTAATTACAATAATTTAATATTATTAAAGTTGAAAGTGAAACTTTTACTTTGTTCGATAAATTTATATGTTAAATACAATTTTTACAATGAATAAATATTTTATACAGCCATAAATGAATGGAAAATAAATTAATAATTAAAATAATTGTAATTGTTTAAAATGGTCATCCAAAATTTTTAATAAAAATTACGCACATCCGCGCAAATGCAAAAAAGAAGTGAAAAAAAAAAGAAAGAGACACAGAAGAAAGAAATAAAAGTCACCTGTACAATCCACTCGACGAGCAGATCTTCAAAAGTCTCATAAAACGATTGTCGCAAATATCGTCAACTCCCATAAAATTAAGCTTCCCCCATCGTCTTTCTAATCTTTAACGACGAGCTGCGTTAACGAACCGTCCTCGTCCGAGCTCGTGCAACTCTCTTTTGTAAAAAAAAAAAGGGAAAAGCAAGCTCGCGAAGCTTCGAGTAAAATTCTTCGAGCAGGACGGAAAAGAAAAAAAAAGTTGAAGTGAAAAGGGGAAAAACAAGAAGGAAAAATAATTCGGTCCAGCGAATCGAGCAATCGCGGTTAATATGCGAAAAGAGCGCATCCAGACTACATCGTTTCCCCTTCGACGTACGAATCGGCGCCTAAAAACTATTTCTCTCTCTCTCTCTGTCTTTCTCACTGATCATACATGTGTGTATATATGTATATAGAGTCCCGTGATCGTGTGCTTTCTAGCTCACACGCCGGCGTTTTTATCCGTTTAGCCAGAGGGGTTAACTCTACGCGCTCTCGTCCTCCTCGTCGTCGTCGTCGTCGTCGCTGGCTCCATTATTTTAATTGCTACCATCAGCGAAACGACTTCTCTCTGGCTGGCGAGCGAACGAGAAAGAGAGAGAGAGAGAGAGAGAGAGAAAGGCCACGAGGGAGACATTATTGTCAGGGATCCCGATCGCGAGCTCAAACGTTCAAAGGTAAAAAGAGCTAGAGAGCGAGAGAGAAAAAGCTATAGGGTAGCATAAAGAAAGGGTCCAGGTTATGGAGAAGTTAGAAAAAAGGGGTGGAAAAAAAAGACAAAGAGAGAGAATCTTTGAACGTTCGAAACCAAATTAGATAAAAAAAAAAGAGTGAGTACGGAGAGCATGAAAATTTAGAAAGCTTATACATGATATAAAGGGATAGAAGGGAAGGTACGTTATACACGAGTCAATATTGTTATACGATATATACATACATAGAGAAGAGAATTTTCGCAAAATTCGCCTGGTAAAATTTTGCTTTATTGCCGATGCGATACGAATCGCTTCTGATAAGGTGGAGATTAGCTAGTAAATACAAAGGGAAAATACGCAGGAGGTTGCAATCGCGCGTGCTCGTATACATTCGCGTGCGAATACGTTAATGGAAGCTTTTATTTAGCGATGAATGGGATAATACTGTAGGACAATGCCCGAAAGGTTATACATCTACATAGACGCGTATGTAAGGTATTGTTATACACCGTTGATATTTTTTATGTAAAAGACAAAGAGGTAAACATCAGCTTTTTTGTTAAATAATTATTTGATTTTTAAATTTTTTCACGTTTTTAATTAGCGTGCAAAAGTTGTTAAATGATTTTGTTATAGACGCGTGTGTATTTGCATTCAAATATTTACAGTACACTTGTTAAAAATGAAAATTGTTAAGATTTTAGAGCGTTGTAGAATAAAATGATTAGTAATATTTTTAATTTTTATAATAATACATAAGATTATTTTAATGTTTTGAAGTGAATTGCAGTAAAAGCCGAAAATTACGGTATATTTATCGCAACATTTCTAAAAAAAATTTACTTTATAGACCATAAATAAAATTGACGTTAGAATATTTATCAGGGACGTGTACCATCATTTTAAAATTATTGGCTTGGTTATTAAAATATATCAACGTTGAAACTATGAAACAAAGATACCATAATAAAATTTATTTTACTATCTCCTGGCCATTATGTTCATTCGTAAGGATTTATTAATATTTCCTTCATAAAACTGAAATACGAAGGATTTATGCCGATACTTGTATAATCCACGGTTCAAAATCCGCATCAACAATATACGCGCGTATTTTCTAATACGCCTCGTAACAAAGCAAATTATAAAACTCGATAAGAAAACGGAAGAAAAAGAAAAAAGAGAAACGTATTAAACCAATGCTGGATTATAAGCAATAACGAGAAGTGAAGAAAAAGAGAAGAAAAAAAAAAAAAAAAAATTGCGTAATGGAACAAACCGGGGCGCAAAAAAGAAAAGCGAGACGAGCGAGGATGAACCGATATAACCTTGGCGTAGGATATTGTCTGATCGGCTTTGGATGTCACTCGGGTATACTCCGGCCCGATGAAAGCGCGCGATCGCGAGCAAACTCCCATTTGGATCGTGTCGTTTAAAAGCTGCCCTCGCTCTGTACCATATCTTTTTATCTTTCTCTCTCTATAATTCGTTTTATAAAATGACGTGGAAAAAAAAAATATTCGGAAAGAGGTAAAGCGAAAATGCAGAATAAATAAATAAATAAATATATATATATATATATTGAATCTCGTTCGTTTCTCTTTTTCTATCGTATTTTTCAACGTCGAGTACGAGCGACAGCTCGAAATCCCAATCCTAATCGTTTCGTTTTGATTTGAATATTTTCTCGGTCGGACTCCTGCCGAAAGCCTCGGCACGGATTTACCAACGATCCCTATACAGTTTTATCGCGAGATGTCGAATCCGAGCGGCTCGACCGATTTCGCGCGCGGGTATTTTACGTGAATTATAAATTCGACGCGCGTGGATACGAAAAGATATGTGCTTTTTCAAAAATCGAGAGACGCTAATCGCTTCCCTGCTATATTTATTTAATTAATTCGCGTATTTACGTGTAAAGTTTTATTGATTTAAAATTTTTAATTATTATTCTTTTTTTTTTTTTTTTTTTTTTTTTTTTTTTTTTTTTTTTTTCGTAAAAAAATTTAATATCATACGTCTTTTTTTTTATTTTTTTATTTTTTATAATATAGAGAAAAGAGACTATGAGAAAAAAAGTCATGCATGCGTGATCCGATCGCTGAACTTTTAATGGGATAAGCCAAAAATCCCCCCTCAAAAGTTTTCGTTTCAATTTGAATATTTATGTAGTGGATACTTGAAAATGGTATTTTTTCTCTCAATCCTTTTTTTTCAAATTAATAAAGTTATATTGTAATTAGAAACACTGTGCTTGTATGATTTATTTGAGTTTTTTATTAGAATTAACCAATAAAAATTCAGTTTTTCTTTTAACGTTTATATATATTTTATTCGAAGTTGTTTGTTAATAAGAAAACAAAAGTGTAAAAATTCTTGTGGTCTACGTGAAAATTTTGAATTCGAAAAATAAATATAAACGAAACGATTGTTTGCATAAGTTCGTTTAAGGTTTTTAATATACTTTTATGAATAATATTTTTTGTATTTTATATAATGAGCAATTGTTATAAAATTATCGTATTGTGATAAACAATACGAGTATTCATGTTTTAAATAATGAAATTAAATTATGAAAATAGGATTAATGAAAAATGAAATTTTGTTTAAAAATTCGATTAATAATTACATTCATTGCTGAATATTTTAATTATCAGAGCGAATTTTTATGTAACGTTTAAAATAAAGGCTGTTTGAATTTAATTGTTTATATGCATGCCGAATTAATCACCGGACTCAATTAAAAGCTTTAAATTACTTAAGTGTGAAATGCATGTTTAATGACATACAGTACAACGCACTGAATAGGTGACCATTTATCATTACCTTTTTCCTGACTAACGAAATTTTTCGCCGAGAATACGAAGCAGATTTGGTAATGCATGTAAACACAAATTTCTTTGAAACGTATTGTGGTAATATCAACACGCGCTAGCTAATGTAACACCGCGCAACATTTCAGTTAACCGCTGAATTTCTAATCAATAATACATGTCGCGGTAGATGTTTTTAAGCCATTTGAGCTAAACAAAAGTTTAGCTCAGAGTTTGAACTTTTGTTACGTGGGAACGTAGCGATTACTTCCATCGACTGGATTATTTATAACAAATTTTCATTTGGGTACGCGGTCGGGGTTAAATTGTTTTAGTTTTGTACACGATGCTTATTAACGTTAATGAGAAACATGTATAAATTATCTTAGTGCGAGTTAGCTTGTAATTCAAGTTTTAAAAGATTTTAAAAATTCAACCAGAAACACTTGTAGCATTACTACTATTTTTGCGTAATTAAATTCCTTGCTATTTAATAATGCGTTAAAATATTTTGAATAGTATGTTATTATTCTTAACCTAATTTGAATTTAATTGCATTTACAGCAATGATAAAGTTTATAATATTTATTCATTTTCTATTTTAAATTATTATAAATAATTGAATAGACTATTTATCATAGATAATAAATTATTTATAAAATATTTATTCCTATGCTGAATGTTTGAATAATCTTTACATATTAAATAAATCAAAATAAATTATTTCGAAAATAATTTCGTCCAACTGACAAGTTTGGAATTATTTCGAGAAAGCTCTGTAAAATTAAAAATAAATTGATTTAAAGCTTATACGAAAATAAAACTCTTATCAATACACACGGATCGAAAAACAGTTCGCGTACTGTAAATTTTTAAATTAAACGATAAACAAAATAACGTTTTAAAATCCGTTAAAGTTGAAATATCTACCCGCGTTAAAGTCGAAGTACAGTTTAATCGAGTTTTCATTCCTCCCAGAAATTCACCTCGAATCTAACGAAAAAGCTTCAAAAACAATTCGAAACAAAAGCGAATCACCAGCGAGAGAAGCGAGCGGAGTGAATCCTTTCCGCAAATCCATTTACTAAACTTTTTACGGCGGCCGCACCTGCTTATCTCGCGAAACGTCGCGCGTTTCATATCCGCCTTGTACATTTATACTATATGCCGCGCACACACGCATACACACACACACACACACACACATAAAAATCCCTCTGTCTCTCTTTCTCTTCCTTTCTCTCCAGTCCACGGAATTCATCAGCATTCAGTGGCGCAAAAAGAAGAAGCGCAACAAAAAAAAAAAAAAAAACAAAAATAAAGAACGATGGAGGAGAAAAAAAATACGAGAGAGGCGAACGATGCAACAAAAACGTGAAAAAAAAAAAGAAAAACGCGAAAGAGAGAGAAAAGAATATACCCTTACAGATTCTTATAGATCCCCCGTTCATGCATGGTTCTTTCGCCCTTTTTTTTAGGGTCAATAAAAGACGAAGGGCAAACGCTCGGTATGGTAAAGCTCCGAGAAAAATAATAAAAAAAAAAAAAAAAAAAAATAGGTAGAAGCTAGCGAACGAGCGAGATGGAAAGATGCCATGCCGCAGAAAAATGGAAATCGTGGCATCGCGTGGACGTTATGCGATATTACACACGTGTACATTGAAAAAAATATGTACGTGTATGTATTCTTTTTTCTTTTTTCTTCTTCTTTTTTTTTTTTTTTTTTTTTTTTTCTTAAGCAAAGCTTCCTACAGATATATACGCGAGCTTACGTGTACATACACGGAGTGAAAGAATAACCATAGCTCTCTCGATAATCTACGGCGATTCAGCCGACGTACGAACGCCGCATTTCCTATCTTTTCGTTATATCCACATTTACTCTTTTCGTTCTATCTCTCCGCATCCTCTTTTTTCCCCTTTTCTCTCGATTTTTTTTTTTTTCTTTTTTTATTATATCGCTCCTCTTATCGTTTTGCGTTTCACTATACTACTTGGAATAAGAAGCGTCTCTCCCATCCTTTCATTTTTTTTTTTTTTTTTTTTACTCCTTTCTCGGGTGCACTTCCGGTGAGAAAAAAAAGAATTGAAAAGTGTATCGAGTTGCGGTGGCCATTCGATACTCCGATTTTCTTCGCACTCCCAGCCGGTATATCCGTGGAAGTACTTTTTAAATCTTTCAGGAAATATGATTTACAATATTTGGATTGATTGTTGGCGTTTTGCGCAAAATACGTTTATTAACAATCAACGATTTAAAATTTAACAAATGCACGCGAAATAATAATGGTATAAATATTTTAATGCGACAGTAAAATAATTTCGTATGCGCATCGATAATGATATTAATAATTTTATCGGGTAATTGATGAATGAAATAAACCAACCAAACCAACGCAAATATTCATTTGTATTTCTTGTTATAACTTTCCATTTTTGATAAAACAACAAAATTTTACGCATGCAACATTTCGATTAAAAAAATAAGAAATGAAAATAATTGCTTCGACGCGCCAATTAAACAAGAAAATTTTCCACGCGGAAAATTATCGATACATCGCCGTATTATTATTATTATTACACGTAATCCCCTCAACAATTTTCCGAAGCTCGCTCGTATCAATTAATACGCCACGGCGTCGATGTAGGGCTACTTTTTTTTTTTTTTTTTTTTTAACGAACGCCTGGTCGATATATATATATATATATTCTTCCGCTATCGCTTTCTGCTTCGCAGCATTCACCCTCGCCTTTCTTATCTATCCTTTTTAATTTTTCTCCACTCTAACGTTATTCACTAGGTATAGCTGGCGTGCGCACCAAAGTCGCGACGACTAAATCAAGATTTAATCGAATATAATTTGGTTCGGATCTAATGGTGCGTGATAATCCGATGAGAGAGAAACAGAAAGAAAGAGAGAGAGAGAGAGAGAGAGAAAAGGGGGGGGGGGGGAGATGATCGCGTGGACATGGATGGACCAGGATTATCCTGCGGAGGATGAAACGCGCCTGCAAATGGATCCTTCATGGAATGTTCGAAAGTTTGTCCTATGAGATGTCAAAGTTGAGAAAATTTTGAGGAAAAAAAAAAAGAGATGAAAAACGAGTATTCATTAAGATAGCTTTCATTAAATTTATCGATCCATAATCTAATCATCATTTTTCTATTTAAATATTAATACACCGAAAGTATAAGATTTTAATATATCGATATACTAACCTTAATCAAGCTAAGTAAAATTTTATAAAGTTTTAAGAGCAAATATATGCAAATGATAAATTTAAGCGTATACACTGTTGTAAATTAAATGAATAGCACATGTACATCGGAATTTTTACTTTAAAATATCAACTATGTATAATTTATGTTATTTCAAGGAAATTTTAATTTAGCTTTCATCAAAATTTAGGATACGTATATTATTTTAGAAATTTTGTTATGAAGCGATTGAATGTTCTGAAACCAAAAGTAATTACTAAAGTAATACCTCTTTATATTCCATTGGTATAAATATTGAAAAAGAAATTGTCGAAATAATTAAACGTCGGCTTTATATTTTTTATTTGATCAAATTCTGTTATTAAATTATGTGTTTAAATAATAATTCAAAATAGATCAACTATTAATAGATAACTATTTTAAAAGATAATTTGCGTAAGAACATTTATAATTATTCTATCAAATGACTTATCGTACTTATAAGCCTTTCAGACCTGAATTATTCTTAATGCGGTTAAATGTAAATTTTTTTATTTCTTTTTTCTTTTTATTCCTAATTAAATAAAATAAATAAATATGAAATAATGGTAAAAGTATATAATAACATTCATATTATTTGCATAATTCTTCACACGGGGTCTGCAGGAGTTAATGCGTTTTACTTCAATTTAAAACATGAAATTACATTCAAAATATAAAAATATTTCAAATAAAATCTTATAATGCGAACATTTATATTATTGAAAATTTAATAAAGTAGAAAAAAAAAAAAAAAAAAATAAAAAAAAAGGAAGAAAAAAAATCGAGAAACAAAATAGTGTAAAAATACGTTTTCTTAAAAAAATACACTTTCCGAGAGAAAAATTTTATATGAATTCGCTGATATTTATATAAAATTTGAAGTGCATTAAGGCATTATGGTACGCACGTATAATGCCGTTTCCTTCCACTAGCGTTGAGTTTACTCTCATATTACTCTTCGCTTCAATTTTCGCAGTACATCTACAATGTTACTTTCTCTCTACGCGGTTCTCCGGCGCGCGGGAAATTCGCGTTTACTATGTTTTGTAAAAGCTATCAAGATGATACATAATTATTCTATTCCAAGTGCGATTAATTAAAAATTAACAAAAATATTTTATCGTAACCTTTCTTTATATATTTATTTTAACGACAACGTAAAATTACCCTTTCGACGAAAAACTTTTCATAATTACATTAATTTTTATCGGTATCCAGGAATTAAAATTTTATTTCGCTCTAAAGATTTAATTACAAGTAAATTAAATAACTTCGAATGAAATTTAGGGTTGAGAACAAAGTTAATTTATCGTAACTTTATTAAACTGTTAATAAACAAAAACAAAAAAAAAAAAAAAGAATTAATAATAATAACAAAAAAAATTTCAAGCTATTTCAACATTATAATTGCTAATTATGAATGAGAATTTAATCTTCGCGGCGGTAATTTATCTGCCGCTGTAATTAGACCCTACAACTTGAACAGCATTGTACACCTTCGTAAGGGTTTAGAACCCAAACCTAAGCGATTTTACTTGGCCAAAGGTGCACGCGGTATACGGCTAAGCCGACGGCGCCGGCGCCGGCATCCAACCTCTGGTACAACTCATTGAGCAACTTCGGTAATAAAAGAGAGAAGTTAGAGGGTAGACAGAGAGAGAGAGAGAGAGAGAGAGAGAGGGAGAGACAGATAGAGAGATTGGTTATACTGATTGAGTGATTTATCTGATAGTAGCTAAGCTCGATTAGACTTTGGTATACTGGATTAATTTACCGTATATATGTACAAATTGAAGACGAGAATAATTCTTCTTTTACTCATCGATCTACGTTACTTCGATTATTTAAATTTGTTACTGTAAGTTTTCTGCGCGCACAATAATAACATTAAATTTTCACTGCGAAAATAATCTTTGAGCATTGTTTTCTTAACGCATACGCGCGAAATGAAAGCATACGTATTTTTAGTCTTTTTTCGGTATTTTTTCTTACGTCTGACGTTATATAGATACTTTTCGCGTAAGAAAAATTGCAAAAAGTTTAGGAGTGAGCTAAAGTTCTCGAAGCAAAGTTTGTGAAAACTTAACTTGGCTTATCGGAATTCAAAATGTTCAATGCTTTCACTTATTTCTTTAGCTATTGTATGACAATACTCCGTTTGATTCATTAATCTCATAAAATATGCGACTTTTAATGGTTATTTTCTTATTGTTCTCGTTTTGCTTGATATTAAAACGAATGATTTAAGGAAAATAATAAAAGGCGAAATGTATAGAATTAAAAAATAAATAAAAAAACTCAAAGACGATATAAAAATTAGTATAAAAGTAGCGAGCACGTATATATACATATATGCATGCGGCGATTTTATTTTTACGCCTCTCATCATCAAATATAAAATTTTACTGTTCATAAAAAAATTTTTAATTATAAAAGCTCTTGATTAAAGTGAAGCATACATAGTCAAAAAGAAGGTTTGATAGCTTAAACGTTATATAGCTGATGAAGAAAGTTAATTTTTCAAGGTATACATTATACTTAATTCCTAAATTTTTTTTTTTTTTTTTTCAATATCAATAATTTTCAAGTCGCTTTAATAATAATTTAATAGATATTGTTTTTAAAAAGTTCTTGAGCTTAAAATACACGGTACAACTACTTAAGATATCACAATATAATTTAATTCTTCGAGTTTGCAGCTATCGTCGAGACTTTCGCAATAATAATCGTCCTTGCCCCTTCCAAAGATAATCACTTCCCTTCTAGTCCAAGAGAAAAAAATTAATCGAAAAGACTTACATCCCTAACGCTTCAATTAAAAGGGAACAACATCGGCGATTCTCAACCCTACCAAAACACTTTACCCTCTTTTGAGCTTATATATGAATACCTATACACATACACACATACACACACACACACTGCATATATACCTTACATTGCTGAGCTCAATCTAAGGTACAGTTCACGAGGAAATCCGTAAGCTCATAAGAATATATACAATGCCCTTACATTATCGGTTATTCGGCCCTCTCCGTATGTACATTACGTCTCCGTAGTTATTATCGAGGCTCTTTCTCTCTATCTCTCTCTGTGCAACCTGTGTGTACACACATTTACCGATTACGTTCGAGCGAGAGAAGGAGACAATGGCAGCAAATTCCGCATTGGTCGACATAAGAAACGGTAAACCTCTCGCGAAAGATAAAGTATATGTGTAGTCTAGGTAGAGAAGAAGGAGGTGAATTCGGTTTCACGTCGAGGTTATTATTCTACGTCTACGGCTGTAAGTAAAACCGATGTTAAAGTACACTCGATGACGATTAGTTTGATGTGGTAACATATATCTTTATTTATTTTTTATATCCTAGTATTATTTTGTAATTTTCCCTTTTTTTATTTTCATACGCGTTTTTTAATTTTATTTTTACGGTTCGCTGAGAAAGAGAAGAACTCTTGATTCTTTTGGAGCGTTTTCCTCATTTTTTCATAATTTTTTTTTTTTTTTTTTTTTTAACTCGTTGTTGCGAGGTTCTCGTAAAAGTTTGTAATTATCAAGTTTTTCTTCGCTGTGGTTGCTTGTACCCAAACGCCTGTATGGATTTGTTTTTTTTTTTTTTTCGGCGTTTTTAGAGCGTTATGTTACTTCGTGTAAGTAATTAAGGAGTATTTCAAAATTAAGGGTGTGTAAGAGTTTCATTTATTCGTTTCAGCGACGCGTAATTAGTGCAGTTGAAAATTGTACGCGTTGCTTGTTCCTTTACCGTTGAAAATTAGTGCGGGACGAAACTGAATTCTGAATGTTTTTTTTTTTTTTTTTTTTTTTTTTTATTCTTATTATTCTTTTTTAAAATTTTTAATAAGGACTTGGAAAACATGACGAAGTAAAAAAAAATTATTTTCTTGAAGAAAAATAGACTGTCGTCGACAATATTTATTTTCAAAGCATGTTACTATAAAACATACGAAAAATAATAAGAAACTTACTTTCAACTCACTATATGAAACGATGAATTATTTGATCTTTGCTAAAAATTCAATTATGAAAGAGATTATAATTTAAAAAAAATGTCAATCGGAAGAACGAAACCGAGAGAGAAGGAAAGGAGAGAGGCAGAGTCATCCCGTAATTACCGAGACAAATCCTCCTTCCGGGAACTTTAATAAGCGAGCGATTAGAGTTCGATGGCGAGGAGCGATTACGCATATATAGCAGAGGATGAGGTAGAGAAGTGGTCAGAACGACATTCGACAAAAGGCCCGATTTACAGATCGGATAAGAGAACGTCGAGTAAGAGAGAGAGAGAGAGAGAGAGGGAAAGAGAGATGCGCATCCATTGTGGTCCAAGCCACACAATGGGACACGGTGTGTACGGCAAGCCCCGGGGATATTGCCTGTTTCAGGTGCCTCGAGATGGAAGAGGAGAATATGGAGGGGGAAGAAGAGGAGAAGGAGCAGCATATTTTATAATGCTTTTGGCTGCGTGAAATTTTTAACGAGCCACTCGACCGCGAACGACTCGTTACGTTGCCTCAAGAAAGAGAGAAAGAGAAAGAGAGAGAGAGAGAGAGAGAGAGACAGACTTCTTCGACGGTCAGCTGCGCGACACGACACGACACGAGGTTTAGTGTTGCGGAGACACCGTCACTAAGGGTAGACTACAGCCTCGAGAGGTTTTAGTTCGCAAAGTGCTTTATAAGAGATACAATATACATATATTTTTTACTTTTTTTCTTTATTTCTCCTTTCTTTTATTTATTTTTTGCTTCTTCATTTTGTTTTATTTGTAATTTACTGTTCACGAGATAAAAGCTTTATATCTCGACGTCTTGTCATGCTTGATTCGATCTACTTGAAAAATATATATACCACATGCGTCATATTATTATAAGAATTTCATATCATTATTATAAGAATTTTCATTTATTGTAACTAATACACTTTTTTTTATATAAAAAGAAAATAAAAAAAAGAGAGAAAAAAAATAGCATTGATTGTATTAAATATCACTTAGTTTTCGTACGTGTCGATAAATTATTATTCATTGTTGAATTATATTCATGCCAAATAATATTTGAATAGATTCTCGTGTATTTTTTTTATATTAAATATCGTTTATTTAAAATTTATTACAATTAAATTGACATAAAATTGAAAATAAAAGAATATTTTCACTTGCTATATCACACAATAATTTGATATTGAAAATTCATTTTAATTAAATACGAAACAAATTTAATTGAAAAATTATGAAAGTGAAACATTATATTTATAAAATAACGTTGGATTGTTTTAATTGATTAAATTTGTTCTAATGTCACTTTGTTATTTTTATTACATTTTTATTTTAACAAGAAGCAAAACTGATTAAATAAAAAATCAACGGTCGTGCGTGCATTTTTCAAAAACAAATTAAATTTTAAAAAGTTATATGCGAACTAAAAGAAATCGTATAATGGAAAAAAAAATTATGTTTTTTTTTTTTTTTTTTAATAAAATCGAGCAAAAATTCAGTTTCACACAAATAGAAATAAAAGAGGGACACGCATGGATAACATATATGAATATTTCGATCGATCGAGCGTAAATTTCGCGGACAATATCCTCAAATAAAAAACATTTCCATCAATAAAGCATCATGCATAATCAAAAGCTCGTCAAATTTTATTCCGAAGCCCGAAGGAACGAAAACGGACATACCGATTAAAACCCTGAAAATCCATTAAAGCCGAATTTCAAAATCTCATATGATAAAGAGACCACAGCGCTTAATCTCCTCTTATATCCATCGATGTCCCTTCAGAACAGCTTCTCCTGGTGCTTCTCCTTCATTAATGCATGTTAATATTGCGAATGTATATGCATATATATACACAGCAGACATATACTTGATTGCACGGCAACTCAAAATGCAATATATCAAAATAAAAGCCTTGCTTAAAAGCGAGATGCACACGGCGCTTCAACTGCGGGAAATATTAATGCCGAGAAAAATGGCGTTTCTATCTACCGTTGACGATAAGAGAGCTGTGCGTGTCGTTAAATAACGAAAAAATGGGTATGAAAATGCAACGGAAGATGAAGCGGAGATTTTATTTATTAAAGCTGTAAAGGTATACGAAATGATACGTTTTGACAAGATATTGTTACAAAAAAATATTAAAAATCTCTTTCTACCTACCTATCTCTAAAAGTACACACTTGTTATTCGGCAGACTATTATTCAATCAAGATATAATCCAAATTTGAACCCAATTTGCATAGAAGTTTAGGGATAATTACGTCGAGAAATTTTGAGATTGTTGTGTTTGTTTTACGGAAATAGTTGTTTCTAAACCTGTCATATATTTGTTAACGCTTTTAATTGCAAATATTTTTTAACGTTATTTTCTTTATTATTGAATTTTTAATATGCTTCGCAATAATAAGAAAAATTGTATACTATGACGGACGTAAAATCAATTTTATAGATAATTAATTAATAATTTAATAAAAAGTTTAATAAAAACAGAACGTAATATATAAATATATATACATATTTAAAATTTAATGTGCTATTCTCACGGAAGTATTGATTATTTAGTTAAAATTATATTACAAAGTACTTACTCTACATCTGCGCGAATATAGATAAATTGCAAATTAACAATATTGATGGCCCGCACGTGTCAAAATTAATGATTTATTATCGTATACATGTAATTCCCTTTCACGTAAGGAAAATTCACGAATTTCGGTAAAAACTCAATTATTTTCGCATTTTCATAATTTGCAGTTGTGATTCGTAAATGGAAAATTAAATATCTAATAAAAATATCAACGAAGTAATTTCTATTTGAAGCATTGATTTATTAAAATTTAAAGTTTTTTTTTTTAATATACTGAGAATCAATAAACCGACTATGATAAATCTATTTTATTAATTTTATAATATTATTTACAAATTAACATAATTATAATTATAGACGGTTGAAATTAAATATAATATATAATCTATAATTCTAAGATTGAAATATAAAATTTTTTTTTAATTTTATTATGTTTCCAAACTTTGTTAATCATTTCCTTAAAAAAAAAAAAAAAAAAATTATTATAAAATTATTATAAACCTTTTTAATTCATAAATTTAAATTTAGATGCGATAAATATTTTTTATTTTTATTGATATGAAAATGACTTTTTTTTAATATTAATGTATGAGAACATAAAAGTAATGGCTATAATGCTTTTAAGCTCATAGAGCATTTTTCACTTTTTAACGCGCTAATTTTAAAACGAACATCGCACCGATCACGGGAATAATTTTTTTTTTTTCGCTAATAAGAATCGCTAGTTTCTAGGAAATACCAAAAAAAAAAATAAAAGTATTCCGAGCACGAATATTGAAAAAGCTAAAAAAAAAAAAAAGGAACGAGCTTTAAAGTATGGTATATAGGAATAAAAAGCGAGATTATTCGAGCAGATATACTAGTAGATGAGAGAAGCGATTAAATGAGAAACGCCATTACCTGCCACCGCGCATTCACGTTCGATCTCATTCGTGTAGGTGCACAGCCGCTCTCTCTCTCTCTCTCTCTCTCTTTCTCTCTTTTAGAGAGTACACGGGAAAGGGGAGTTAGTAGCAGCAGGTAAAACGGTGCACGAAACGAGCGACGTGATCGAAACTAAAAAGCACGCGCGTGAGAGGAAATACGTGTACTTGTTATACGAGCTCGCTCTGAATGGACGAAAGGGTGTTAGATCTGCGAGAGCATATATATATATATATGTACACATACATGCATATATACGCGCATATCAGCAAAAAATAGGAGTAAGAGAGAGGCAGGTTGCTGGAAATAGCCGACAGATAGATAGTTAGAGCCAAGAGAAGAGGAAGAAGAGAAAGTGAAACTCGCGCCGGACGCGAGAGAGCGCAAAAGTGTGATAAAGGCCGCGCGAAAGGTGTTGCAAGGAGATAAATCGCGCCCCGAGTATTTTCGTGGAATGTTTCGATTTTACGTAGTGAATAGCGAGAAGCGGAATTATGCGAGAGGATTCGCGTGCGGTTTTTAGGGATATATCCGACACACACACACACACACACACACACACACACATATGCGCATATATCTTTCGAGTGCGGATTATTTCGTTATAACGGCGTAAATTGAACAGGGAAATTCAGCTTTGGGATCGCGAATGCAATCGCAATATCTATTTCGATTGATGAAAAATTGTCGATTAGTTTGAGAGATTTTCTCCAAAGCTTGTAGTTTGATTATTTCTTTTTGGTATTTTTGTTAGTTATACGAAAGGATATTTAATTTTTTTTTAGCACCTCATCAGTTTTAATTGCAATGAAAATATGTCAAAAAAACGTTAAAATTTTAATATACTAGTTTACAGGCTTTTTTTGTGGTTAATATTTAATAAAAGAAAGATCACTAAGTAATCCTAAAACTAAAAAAAGTTTTTAATTTTTAAGTCTCGTTGATGTTGCTATAATGATTAAATATTTAATTCGTACTTAGCTGTTTTAAGACTTGGAGTTTATATGTGTGTGTGTGTGTGTGTGTGTGTGTGTGTTGTAATAATTTTTTCTCTTTCAAAATGTAAGATTGAATGATTATTAAAGACAGCTAAATCGTATAAATGGCGTATAGATTAAAAGTTTGATCACGATTATTTTTTGTTAAAAAAAAGTAAATAATATGTTATTTTTATCTGATCATTTTGTATCTCCATTGTTTTGAGGATTTTCATTTTTGATTAAATTGAATTAAACATCATAATCGATTATTATCGTAATTAATTCCATTATTAACCATTAAAATGATTAATTTCATTATTAAAAAAAAACGTCTTAATAATTAACTAAATACAATTTAATATATTTAGTTTAATATATTTCATTTTAGTATCCGAATTCATTTAGGCAAATAATTATAGTTTTTACAAATGAATTCGGGTACCATAAACAAATATATTAAAATAAATATATTAAATTGATTGTGCTTAATTTTAAGAATCATTTTTAAACTTAATGAATTCTGTTAAATAATGAAATTACTATAATTAGAAAATTACCGGCTGCAGTATTTAATTCAATTTTTAATATTAAAAGTATCAAAAAAATTGATAGGCAAGGAAATTGCTAACAATAGTGTAATAATTCTATTAATTCGATTATATGAGTTATGTGATATTACCAATATAATACGTCATTAACAAAATATAAGACTACATAACAATCAAAATTTTACCGATAATTTTAGTTCAACAATACATTGTAAATTCTACGATCGTTTCGATCCTCCATATCACTTTAATAAAGTCAAAGAACGTAATAACCGCATAAATTTTACGCGTACACCGTTGGATTATTAATTAACTCACTTTCCCCCCTCCTTCTCTCTCTCTCTCTCTCTCTCTCTCTCTCTCTTGTTGTCTCTCCGTCTCTTCCCCATTCTCAATAATGATAAAACGCGCGTCGATAAACGAGCAGGCAAAACAATAAAAGTAAACGAGTAAGCCAGAAAAATGGAGCCGTCTCGAGTGTATAGAAAAATACCGGAGAGAAAGCTCATCGGCTATATCGTCCGGGCAATGAAAGCTCGCGTTCGGTCAGGACGTCGAAGTCGTTTCGCAGCACACACGTACTTACACATACCCGTAGCGCTGGCGAATCGTTCAAGTGAGCGAGAACAAAATCGAGAAAAAAAGAAACCGTGAAAAAGCGTAAAAGTTGCGCGTCATATGTACAAACATATATATGTATAGCTAGACGTGGTATAGCTAAGGCCGTTACCCGGAGGCGAACTCGATTAACGAACGACGACGGAATGTTGGAAAAAGGTCCGCGAGTCGAAAATAATATCGGGGGGTGGGAAGGAGAAGGAGGGGAAGGAATGAGAGTAGCCGCTCGCTGCCGTTGACGGATGTGAATTATTGTTTCTGATTTATGTTTTGGTGGACTAAAACGACACGGAATTTAATTATTGCTTTTGGACTACAGAGAGATGAGAGAAAAGCGGGAAAGTTGAAACATGAATTTTCCCGGGTATATACAAGAAAGAGAGAGAGAGAGAGATATGGAAAGAAAGGTGTAGAAGGAGAAAGTTGAATCGTTGAAATGTTTATCTTCAAAGCGGTCGCTTAACTTTTCCAGTGATATATGAAAAGCTGTTAGGATTTACTTTCTTTCTTCGTTTTTTTACAAATGAAGAAAAGAAAAGGATTTTCGAGATCTAACCGAGAATATGGGCGTTCAACGATTATCAATTTCAATTTTTTATTGAATAAGCGATTTTAGCAAAAAAATTATTTTCTATCGATGACGTAAAAAATAGTGCCAACTTAAAAATCATTTATTTAAAATTTAATTTTTTCAAAATTATTATTATAAAAATATTGTAGTTCAAACACAGCTAATGAATTTTTAACATTATTCGATTTATTACTATAAAAATATGTGCATATAGTTTAAATGTAACATTTATTTAAAAAGTAAAATTTTTATTAATGTTTCATTACTTTCTAAAGATGTACTTAACCTAATACATAAATTTATACTTTCAAACAATTATATTTTATAAAGAAAATCGATTTTTGAGTTTTAAAAGATAAGTATGATTTAGTTTTTCGTACTATAATCAATAAAAAGATATTCTGGTTAAACGATCTTTTTCAAAGAAGAAACTAATAATCATTCAATAATTTTTGTAAAAAAAAAAAAAAAAAAAGAAAAAAAAAACGAAAAAGAACTTGATAATTGTACCTGATTTATGTATTCGGCTGGAAAGAAGTTTTACGCCATTAAATACAAGCCATTTTATAAAGGGCCGGGGTACGGAATAAGTTTCAAGATAAGTGAAAACGTCATAAAAAACTTTCCTTTACTATCGCGCAAGTGGTCGCAAAGTGTCTAACTGACTGATGTTCAACAGCAGTTTGGCTTGATTACAACTTCGAAGTAAAAAACTTATCACATCGTTTCTTTGAACTTTCATTGTAATTCTTAACTATGCTTTGTAATGCTTATTATTCATTATATTGATTTATGCCTTTCAAATGCATTTATTTAAATTAATATGCGATCGATAAAACTTTAATTTAACTTCTAATGCACACAGTAAGAATTAATGCCAAAGCTACAACACTATACTTAAATTGAGGACGTATATAAAATTTAAAAATTCTAATCGATCATTGATTTTTATCTCTGAAATAAATTGCCCAAAAAAGCATAAAGTTATTCGAGTCATTAACAATAATTTATGTACAATACTTTTATCAAACCGCGCAGATGTTACTCGAAATCGGCAAAACAATTTTCTACTTTTCGTTCTGCTGTTATTAATGCGTACGTTGAGCAAAAATTGAGCTTTGACATTCAAAACAACATCAAACGAGTTAATTAACGGCCTGTCACTTGCACATATCGGCGGTACTTTTACCTCTTCGAAGAAATGAAATATATAATTCGGCTTGTGAATGTACGCGTGCTATATTTTAAATGTTTGAGTTAGTTATATAATTTAATGATTTAGCGTAAACTAAACACTTGCATGCACATTAAATGTTCGAGATTCTTTTTTTTTTTTTTTTTTTTCTCGTAACGCGTCTCTATCTTCACTCGAAATTATTTTGTTCGATTCGACAAATTAAAGCCTTAATGGTAAAAAGCCAAAAGATTGTAAAGTTCATTTTTTCCTTTTTTTTTTGGCACGCGTTGCATAAAATATATGATAGCGAGTAATTAATTCAACGCGATGCAGAATTCGGTGATAAAAATAAAAAATTTCATTTTTTTTTTAATAAAATACGCGCGTGTGCGAAAATAAATATCGATAGTTCAAATAAATTTAAGATCTTTACCAGGCAATTATTATTTACGTAGTATAAAATAAATTTTAAATAATAATTACGGCTGCAACGATACTTATTATAGTCGTAACTTGTAGTCGCGTACTTTATATTTACACCGAAAAAAATTTCATTAAGCATGTGTATCATACAAAAAAACAAAAAAAAAAAAAAAGCAATTTATTTACTTATATATAGAACAGGAGAATTCAAACTGCAACGATATTACAGACTTGGCATACGTGTATTTTCGAGAAACGAAAAAAAAAAAAAAAAAAAAAAGAAATAATAATAAGAATAAAGGAAAAAAGAATCGGTGAAGCAAATTTCAAAACGTTACTTCGCCAACCGAGAGAAAAAGATATTTGCGCGCGCAACGAGTGCAGTATAAATATAACGTTACTTCACATATGGTTTATCACAACGCGACATTAAATCGCGCTAGCGTTATATATTCACCGTCGAGGAACGAAATTCGCGCTAAACGTTCTATACAGATATATGTATACATATATGTGTACATATATCTACACATATACACACATACGAAAGAATTACTCGCTCGCAGGCGGCGGACGTGACGGAACTATATGGAAATAAAAAATAGGCGTTAAAAGGCTGCGTCTCGTAGAGGGAGGGAGAGAAAGAGACGGAAACAAGTGGCGCACTCGGACGATCATTTAAGCGCGCGGGCGCTCGCGGAGCTCTATCAATTTATTTTTCCTCGTGCAACGTGAAAAAGCTCCATCGCGTTAATCACGCCCAGATGCGCCAAGAGGAGCCTATACGTGCGCGCGTATGCACGCGAGCGCGCTTAAACACACAGTCGAACGAGTAACGAATTGCTAGACTCCAGCGTTGCTGAAAGCTTCTGCTGCTGCTGCTGCTGCTGCTGCTTCGCTCCTTGTGTCTTTTTTTGCTTTATTCGCTACTCTCTTCATCTCTCTACCTCTACTTCTTTTTTCTCTTTTTTTTTTATTTTTTCTTTTTCTTTTTATTTATTTATTTATTTATTTTTATTATTTTGATTTTTCGCTGCGTCAAGTTTTTTATTTTTTTCCCTCGGCAATTATCGCCTTCTTAATTTTTTCACTTCCAGTGCTAATAGCTACAGCCACGCCTCTCGTCCTTTTTTCTTTTTTTTTTTGCTAAATTAATCCGGTTTTCGTTCCCTTACCGTTTTATATACGTATGTATACATACCGTAGATACGACTGTATGTAGTTACCGACGTTTTTACATTAGCTTCGCGCGCACGCGAGTCAGCGAACGTGAGAGTTTTTCCAAAATTGAAATATTACGAATGCGTGATAAGTGGTTTATTTTTTTGCCGTGCTCATTTGGCTTTACTTTGAGAAAAAAGGCTCGGTAGATTATTTGAATTAATAATTGTTTATGTATCAACAATCATAAATTTACAATCTATATTATATATTTACAATTATCTGGACTGTAGATGGGAGTTTTTAATTAGCTACTTGAAAAATTTCAATTTTTTTTGTAAAATATGCAAAATGGCACTTTACACAATTTTAGAATACTTTATATTTTATTTTGAACAATAGAAATAAAAAAAATTTTAATTCAATCGCAAAAATTCATACGATGGAATTTCATAAAAATATTTACTTTTATTCGCACAAATTCACCGGCAAATCATAAATTTAAAAAGTACTCGTAAATACCGAATAAACGCTGATTCAAACGCGTAAAAATCATATAAAATAAAATGAACAACATTATTTACAAAAAAAAAAAAAAAAGTTAATTTACTAAATTTCTGATAATAATTGTTTTTGAAATATTATTACAATGCGTTAATAAATTTCATTACCTGATAAAATTATCATTTAATCGAAGCCGCTTTATAATAACGCGATATATCATATCCAAGAGCTTTATCCATTGAATTACAAAATTCTCACCTTATCCCTTTCACCTATCGACTATCTTCCAGACTTTTAACCAAGGGAAGCCTTTTTATTGACCATTTCCACAGCTAACCGTATTTCTAAATCTAACCTTTAGATTATCTTTACCACCTCTCGCGTCCTCTTTCTCTTCTATTCTTCTTGTTCGATTTTCCGGCAGGCTTTACACTTCCTACAATTCTCGTCGCCTTTCTCTCTCTCTCTCTCTCTCTCTCTTCTTTTCTTGCTCATTCTCTTCTTATCAGCCCTTCGTGCTTCACCGTCTCCGAGAGAAAGCTTTACCCCCTCTTACCCTTTTTAGTACCGCTACTCGTGAACTCGATGGCGAACTTTTCTCTTTCACTTATCCTGCCAATGCGGCCGCACCAGCCGATTAAAATCCTCGAGCGCGACGCTACTTCTCGTTTCGAATCCCTTTTGTATGTATAGGCACACATGTATGGGCTGTGTGTGTACTTTATATTGGATAATCTAACCTTTTTGCTGCACTGCGGTAAGTATGTAGGCAGCGTTTTACTACTTGTGGGAAATGATATTTTTTTTTTTTTTTTTTCGGTTGTTTAATTTTAAAGATAAAATTAATTTTTATATTTATATTCGTTGGTATAACGTAAGAATATAAAAATTTTGTTGTAATTTTATTCAATAAACTATACGATAATATTAAATATATTTGCGTTAGATAGTTTAAGCATTTAAAAAAATTGTATTAAACGAGTTGAGATAATTTTTAGAACGGTATGAATAACAAAAGTATTTAATCTCTTTAAAATCCGGATTACTTAAATTACTCATAAAATTTACACGACAAACAAGCCACTTTCTGAAACGAAAAATTACTTTTTTATTACACCGACCAATTAAAATTTTGATTGCGCTTTTGAATATTAATACTTCGAGGACGCGCACTTTAAACAATGGCGAAGGATGGTTAAGAGGCGGTGAAACCAAAGACCGGAAGGAAATGTATGTATAGATAAAATCGTGCAAACAAGAACTCGTTATTCAAAAGATCGACGAATGATGTAGACTTTCGTTTTATCAAGAAGATTTTCTTTTTATCACTTACAGCTCGAAGAAAATTTCACGCTTGTACACTTACTCATATATGCATACTTTATATGTGCGTATAAATTTCACAAAAACCTGATTGTAATTAACCTTTATTATTTTCAAAGAAAAATTTTTAATTAAGCGATAAACTAATCAGTTATGATAATATCTGTGATTCATAATTTTAATGAAGGCTTTCAAGTTTACTTCATTAAGTCGTTCGAAAATTTAGATAATGAATATTGAAGCAAAGGTGAAGAAACATTTATTTTGCGAAAGTTTTTTTTTAAGAAATAAAGATTATGTAATTGAGAAACACCATACATTACTACATATTACATATCGTATTAAATCAATGGATTTGTAAAATTTGTTAAAATTTGTGTAACGATTAATTGTTACGAATTAAATCGACATTTAATCTCTTTATTAACTTTCGAATTAAAGATCGTCTTGGAGTAATTTGGTAATTCGTCAGTTGCGCGTATTACCTCAAATTATTTCCTTGAAATTTGCGTGAACAAATCCAACACACTAATGGTTTGAAATACTTATAAACCCCATTCGCTTGAATAGCTTGAGCTAGTCGCTGACTACCTCTGGATTTTCGATCGTGTTATCTGTCTCTCTCTCTTTTTCGGTTAGCATTTACACCGAATTTCTCTCTCTTTATCGCAAAAGCGAAAAAGATTCTCTCTCTTTGCGAGCAATTTTTTATCACTCTCTATCAACCATCGATTTTTACTACCTTTGTTTTTACCAAAATCCTATTTTACTCGTATATGTACTTTATATTTTTTTCCTATGTACCTTTGACTTTTTCATTTGAGCGGTTAACATGAATTTGTTTTGTGGATTTAGTTTAGTGGATTTGCTCTGCGAAAGTAACTTTAACTAAAAAAAAAACGAGGCATCAGAAATATGAATAAGCAATGATTGGTTTTAATCAAAAAAAGCTATGTGATAGGCAACTGTATATTTGCGTTATGTGTTCGTGTGAGGCATTATGTATACATTTATAACAATTCATCTATTGAACTATTTCACAAGAAGCGCCACGTTTCGAAATTACAATGGAATTAACGTGAATGGATCATTGACCTGGACTTGAATTTTACAAACACTTACTTAATTCGTTGTATCGCGTGCTTTTTCATTATTCAATTGCAGAAAAAGGAAAGAAAGCGATATATTCGATGATTGAATGCCGATGTTTTGATCTGAATTTAATTATATACATTTATTTGGTTTATTTACTTTGTTTTTTTTTTACGTGATATATTTTTTAACATAGAAATATATATATATATATATATATATATATATATATATATATATATATATATATATATATATATATATATATTGTTTTTAATTTATTATTTATCTTTATTTCAATTTTAATTATTAAAATAAATTAATTATTTAAATTTGTTTTAACAAAAACATTTTTTTGTAATAAATAGTTAAACAATATGCCATAACAAAGCTGTGAGTAGATTTTTAGATAAGGTTTAATAAAATGTTTTAACTCTTAAAAACAAAATTTTAAAAGTTATAAAAATACATGAAACTTTATGTTTTTGAAATTTTATAATTAATAATTAAAAATAATAAATTATATATAATATTATTTTAATTTATTTTTGTTGTATTTAGTTAGTCTTGTATTATACAACTTTGAGTGAATTTTATTAAATAGTGAAAAATAAAAAATTAATTTTAAAAATTCTTTTATAAATATGATTTTTTAAATACTCTTTATAATTGTTTGTATTTTCTGTTTTTTTAATAAGTAAATTATAAATAATATTTATTATTAAATTTATTAAAATTAATATACTTTATCGAATTCATTAATAAAATTATTTTATTTTTATTAAACATATTATGAATGTAAGCAATGTAAGTTAATATCATCCTCAATTGCAGTATTGTGTACATATTGTTGATAAATATTGGTCATATCGCGTAACACTTAGCAAGTAGTATAGCTATGGGCTGCTCCACCCATTTGAACGCTTCCCGCCTCCCGCTAAGCGACCCAACAGATGCCGCAGGCTACGCTTCTTCGATCCATGTTCTGGTGTTCCCGGCGCATGCGCGCCCAATCGATCCGCATTCTCATTCCCATTTAGAGGAGTGGAACAAGCGGACCACGCGAACCGCAAAGGGACGAGCAGAGAGACGCAGACGTTGCCGTGTAGTGGAGCTGCGCGCTCTTCATATCTACTTCCTAGTCTCTCTTCTTCCTGTTAACGCGAATCTATCTATCTTTCTCATTATCTACAAAACATAAGTACACGTACAGTGACCTTATCTCTAACCCACAAAATACCGTTTAACTTAAAACTTCCGTTTGAGTGCCGCGTCCAAATGTGAGCAAACGTTGAAGCGAATCGCGCAGCGGTGGACAAAGACACGAAAACGAGAGAGAAAGAGCAAGCAGCCAGCGAAGAGTCACACGAAGAAAGGAGGACAGCGGTGATAGTACATCGCGGTTCGTGTGCTCCAAGCGAGCGGAGAAACGCGGCGCGCCGCTGCCGCTGCCGTCATGGCCGCGAAAAATAGCAGTAGCAGCAGTAACAATTATCGCCAAGGCAAGCTCGACGACGATGCTGGAAAATTTGAGGTTAAGCTCACAGATAATGGTAGTTTCATCGAGAACTTACGCCGACGCTGGTTTAGGGCGACCGTACCTCGGGATGTCCTTGTCGATGTCGATCTCAAAGACGTGGCCGTACAAACCAGCTCAACTCTCAATGTACGGATACCTTATGATACAAGTGAAATCAACTGGACATGGACCTTCGAGGTCGTTACTCAAGGTGAGAGTTACCGAAAATAGAAATTTTTTATTCTTAGGTTTCTTCGCAATTATTAGCTTGGCCTTGAGCTCAAAAGAATAATTATAATCACAAGAAAATTTTGGGGACAAAATACATCAGAGAATTTTACGTATTGATAATTACGTTTATGTTATTGTTTACAAGCCAGTAGGGCAGCTGATATTTTGCCGCCATTTGTTCATTGCTTTAAACATTTATTAACATTAAACATTTTTCATTTAAACATAATTTATGTACACCTTAATAAAAAAAAATGATTTAAGATTTTTAATTTTTAGTTTTTATAATATAAAAAAGACTTTATAATGATAACGCAATGTAACGATTATTCAATATAATATGTAAAATAAGCTACTTAAATCTTTTTTATTAATTATACATGAAATAATTAAGTATTATTTTAGAATATTATATCATTTAATATTAAAATGATATAATTATTCAAATATCATATGTAATATATATTTTAATAAAGGTAATATTACTTTTTATTTTAGGCACAAAGCACCTGACCAATATAAGCTTGGCATTAGACAGTCATCGAAGCCATTTCAGTATAAAGTCCATTTTTGGTGAATCTTTTTGTTACGGTAATTTGGAATCCCAGCATTTCACTTCTCCAAGAGAATCTTTTCCTACTGATGAGAAACCCTGTGTACGAGTTTACTTAGTAGAAATTGAATTCAAAGCAAGCAGTACGGGCACGTACTGTCAAGATGTAATTTTTGGATTCGATGAAGGTCCAGTAATACGTCGTCAATTATGCGTTGACTGTGTATTACGCGAGGATCTAAATCGTCTTGATGCTGCACGTGAATATCTACTTTATTTGACTCAACAAAGCTCACCCAATCAGAAGACTCCAATAGTGCCGTTTCAGTCGCCTTTTGTGCCCGAACGCGATCCTCGTGAAAATAGATTATGCGAAATTTATCCAAAACCAGAGCTTGATACCTTCTTCTTGACACACACTACACTGAAGGAGACTGTTTTGGATCCGAAGAATTACAGAAGAAGACTAAGTGAATTAGTTATTATAGAAGAAATGGCTAGGCGTGAACAGATTGCTCGGTACAATGAAGTTACAGAATTGAGGCTGTCTAACAACTACATTTTAGCTTCGGATACAGATGGTTCAACTGTAGCAAAATATGCAGCACCAGGAGAACTATTTGCTCAGGTATGTGTCAAAACTTTTTTTATCGAATAAAGTTTAAAATTATAAGTTACCTAAATCTTTATCAATAAATAATATTCATATATTTTGTAAATATAAGTGCATTAAATATTAAAAAAAAAAAAAAAAAAAAAAAAAAAAAAAAAAAAAAACCTATTTTTAAAATATATACAATTTTGCATAAAATATTAATTTGAAATAATAATTATAAAATTATTGATTAATATAATCAATTATTATCAAAATAAAATAATGATTTAATATACGTAAATTAAAATAATAATTTTTCATGGAAAAACTATAAATAAATCAAAAGCGAAGTTTATAACGAAACAAAAAATAAACAACCATGCGCCGTGGCATTTGTTTATTCAGTTGCCGCTAGGTCGCGAAGTGTCCGAGGACACGAAAAGCGGTAGACTGTTACTCCGTAGCTGTAACAGCCTACTGGTACAAAAGATCAGCTTCGGCGAGGGTCAAAACTCGCGCCCGGTACTCGGTGACAAGATCTTCGAGGCGCACGTGGAGGACAAGTGCAATCACGTAATCTACGCGCGACTCTCAAAGGAATGCGTCAAGCATTTGGGCCTCGTGCAGGACAGCAACGTGAAGATGTACGTGCAGTTCGTGATGAACCGTACGCCCTTTTGCGAGTGGCATCGCGCCATCGATACCCTACCCAATACGAAGCTCGTGTTCCCGGAGCCGAGGATGCCGAGGCGCGCGGTGAGGAACAACGGTTGCTACGACGACGGCGCACCGAGATTCGAATGGTCGAACGATTGGACGCTAACCTTGAATGATTGCAAGCTAAATCAGAGACAGAAGGAGGCGGTGGCGATCATAATGGCGCCCGTCACCGAAATATTACCACCGGTTTTGATACTCGGACCATTCGGTACGGGAAAGACATCGACGATAGCACAAGCATTGAGAATTTTGTTGGTCAACGACAGAAGAAGCAAAGTCGTTTTGTGTACTCACAGCAACAGCGCGGCGGATTTGTACGTGAAGGAGTTCTTCGATGTCTGGTTTAAGGAAACTCAGGATCCTAGACTCAAACCGCTGAGGATCTATTACAAAGGACGTGTCCGGAACACGGTGAGAAGTTTCATTTTTACGTTTCATCTTTTACATATTTTTTAATATGAATAATCATGAAATACCATTAATATTTTTCATACAATATTTTTATCAGAATATTTGAATAAATATTCGGAAAATAAAGAAAACCGAAAAGAATCTCTTCACTCTCCCCTCCCCGTTTAGGTTCACCCAATAGTACGAGAGTATTGTCCATCCGACTCTAGCGGCCGATTTCGCGATCCAAGTAACGAAGATTTGGCCGATTGCGGCCTAGTTATATCAACGTTGGCAACGTCGAGCTGCTTAGCGGCATTGGACTTCGAGCCGAGTCACATAATCGTCGACGAGGCGGCCCAAGCTCTCGAGTGCGAGGCTCTCGCGTGTTTGGCTTTGGCAACGGAGCGCACGAGACTGGTACTGGCCGGTGACCAGATGCAGCTGGCCCCGGAAGTTTACAGCGACTTGGCGAGGGAACGGGGACTCGGTACCAGTCTACTCGAACGGATTCATCTGACTTACAAGCCCGGTCATCCTTGTAGAATACAATTGTGCAGAAATTATAGGGCCCACGCGGATATCGTCAAGCTGACCTCGGACCTGTTTTACGGCGGGGAAATCGAGGCAGGCGCTACTCTGCCCAAACATCCGATTTATTCGCCCCTCACGTTTTATGCGTGCGAGGGTATTGTTATGCAGGTGGGTTTAACGCTTTTACATATTATACTAATTTTCTTCCTTTTTTTTTTTTTTTTTACGTAGTAACTTAAGCTATTTTCTATATTTTAATTATACCATCGCATGATAAATAATTATTAAATCGTATCGCCTATTTAAAACAATTTAAAAATAAATCATAAAAAATGATCAACAAGTCAATGGTAAAAGAAAAAAAAAAAAAAAAAAAAAAAAGAACGGAATTTTAACGCTTTAAAAACAGGGCTCGAACTCGACGGGTTTTTACAACAACGTAGAGGCATACGAGATTGCGGAACGCGTCGCGGAGCTTCGTCGTTCCTGGCCGACGGAGCAGTGGGGTCCTTACGGTGAAAATTCAATCGGCGTGCTTGCCCATTACGCCGAGCAGGTACTACGTATACGTAGCGAGTTGAGAAAACGGAGATTGTTCAACGTCTCGGTGGAGCGCGTACTCAATGTACAAGGTAAGCAGTTCACCGCTGTTTTCATCAGCGTTGTACGCACGCGCCATTGTAGCCGACACTCCGCCGAGAGACAATTGAGCGATTACGGATTCTTGACCAACGCCCGGCTTCTCAACACCGCGGTTACGAGGGCCAAGAGCTTGGTTGCGGTAGTTGGTGATCCGGTTGCACTGCTTACTATTGGTGAGTTTGAACGCTTTTTTTATTTTCATTTTTATATAAATTTTCTTGTATATCACGCTTTTAGCAAACTTTTTTTGTTTTTTTTTTTTTTTTTTTTTTTGGAAACGTAAGAATTTATTCGAGATTAGTTTTCGTAATTTTACAACGATTTCACGAAAATAAAAAAATAATTGTTTTTTTTTTTGTTTTATTCAACGCGATAAATACCAATGGATAATCTAAAAGTATATAAAAATACATACGCGTGTGTTCGCATTTAAACAGGCTCGTGCAGTCATCATTGGCGGCGTTATCTGTGCGCCGCCAGAGTTCACGGGATGAGCGCCCAGGAGTTGGATTATCACCTCAATAGGGCACAGGAGACATCGAGCGCACCCACCCTCAATCCCCTTGCTAAGGAATTCGTGCCGAGAAACGGCACGCAGACGGACAATCCGTACTGGATCGAATACGTCCCAATGCCCATTAATTATCCGGTCATACATTGTACCGTCGACACCGGCGGCATGTTATGAGACCGCGACAAGAAAAATAAAAAGAAAGGCGGCGGCAAGGGACCCGGGACGCCGAGCAGAAGGGCGCTTTATACTTAGTTGTTAAGGGCTGTCGAGGAAGTAAATAGTTTATCATCTCTCAAGATTGAATGAAAAAACGTTTTCTTTATATTATTAATATTATTATTATTATTATTATTAATATTAAATTCGCCCATTTCTTCCAGTTTTTAATTTTACCTTAATCATTGGTTCATTATGTATCTTTATAAAATTCTTTATCTATCTTTCCTCTCTCTCTCCCTCTTTCTCTTTCACCTTTGCACTTCTTAGTTTTTTTTTGTATCAAATATGTAATATTTAGAAACGTCCATTCCTCTGTATTATAACAATAATCATTGTAATGTAATTGACAAAGAGATAAGCCGAATAAAGATAGAGTGTAAGTTGTTCTAAAATGTGTTTTATTATTTTATACCTTACCTTACCTTGTCCAAAGACTATTCCATTTATTTATTAAGAATTCTTTTTTTCTTTTTCTTTTTTTTTTTTTTTTTTTTAAATAATAAAAATTCTTTTTTTTTAATTGCAAAATTTAATATATAGTTTAATTTTACAAAAAATTTTACTTTTAATTAAAAATTAATTTATTTATTTTGAAAATAAAAAATTCAGATTTAAAAAACTCAAATTCAAAAAGTAGTAAAAATTCTTTGGAAGGTTAAATATTTATTAATAAATTAACTTAACTTAAAAGTTTTTTTTTTTTTTTTTTTTTTTTTTTAATTTAAAATTAGAAAAAATTAAAAACGAAAAATTAAAAGCAGTATTGCGATTAACGAATTTAATTTTAAGATCTATTTTACATTGTAATATATACAATAACCTACTTTGGAAAAGAAAAGAAAAAAAGAGGATATGATAGAACCGTTATATTAGACGACCTCGTTATTAAAGAACGTAATTTGAATTTACCTTAGACCAAAATGAAAATAAATGCGTTCGTAGATTGCCGCTTAACTCATAAGTTATAGTTTCATAAAAGAAGCGAGTCGAAATGAATTGTTTGAATAATAAAAAATAACACAAACGAATCGCTATCTTCTTCTTTGTTATACTTAATTAATCATAAATTCAAAACTCAAAACAGCGAAAGAGTAACGAACTATCAAACTTCTGATGTATGCATGCATTCTGAAATTGTGTTATAACTTATGAGGCACGAGTCCACTTTGAACTACGAAATGTTATGCTGTTACAAAATGGGCTATAGTAATGAATAATAATAGAGAAACATTAAAGTTTCTTAAATATCAAGTTAAATTTTTATTTCCGTTACTAGTCAAAGTTATTAAGTAATTTATCAAATGCTAACTTAAAGAATGAATGGAACTTGAAAAAAGATTTAAAAATGACATTATTTACGTTATCGTTATCGTTATTTTTTCTTTGTTAAGGTTTATATCTTGAGTCTATGATAAAAAAAAGAAGCAATAAAATACAGAGGTTTAGGTAACTAAAATTACTCACCTGAACATTACTACTAAAATTATACAATCAAGCTTAAAAAAAAAAGTCGATTTTTATATAAATTAACCTTAATATTTTATACGTTAAAAATTAAATACGGCAATGCATGCAACGACTTGATGAAAAAAAAAAAAAAAAAAAAAAAAATAAGAGGATAAAAAGGTAAAGTTAAGTTTTGCCGGCGTAAAAGTTTACCGTAATAAAAACTCTATTCATTCAATAAAATAATACGTTAAATGGTATAATTTATCCAACGTTAAATTTAAAAATAATGACCTTAATTTCGCGTGTTATCAAGTTATAAAAGAATCGCACATCTGCGTCTCCGCGCTTATGTGAACGAAAGTTTATATTCTCTCCGTATACTCCAGCCTAACGTCACACAGAGCGGCGGCGTCCCTTCATAATCCCTTGCACAAACACAGCTCCTAATCCTTTGTTGTAACAAAGCGCATTATAGATTAACCCTGTGTACTCTTCTATAACAAACTAACGCTTGCATCATGAACACTGTGCACTACTCGAGTTAAAAGGACACCGTCGAAATCTTCTTGGTAGCCGAATGAAATGCGCGAATATAACGTTCGTCTTGAATTTAATTTTTGTTATATACATATATATATATGTACGAGTATTACGATGTATACAGTGAAGTTGCGCAATGTGACAAAACAATAGACGGATTAATGGACTTATTTAAAATTCAATTTCTCTTTTAAACACGTATATATATATATATATATATATATATATATATATATATATATACTTAGAGCATACACACTTTTATCCATATAAAAGCGTCTCTAATCATTCGATATCGTAAATTCGCATTAAAAATTTATTCCCTCTTCTTCATCCCTCCCTTACACACATACCACGAGAGCTTTGTCGTAAAACGAAAGAGTAAAAACTCGAGGCACAACTCGGTCGGACAAATACAAAAGCTCGCGCTTACGAATAGCCCCGTTGAGAAAGGAATATAGAAAGCGCGCGTGGCGTATGCTTAGCCGAACACCGCGACATCCATTACCGGCGATTAGTTAAGCGAGACAAAGAGAAAGATCGACGCGCGAGAGAAGCCGTATCGCGGAATTTTCAAGGGAAGACAATGGGCTTTCATGTATACGTATACACACACACACACACACACACACATATATATATATATATATATATATATATATATATATATGTATTTGAGTACGCGTTAACGGAAAGCCACCGAGCCGTGTCAAGCTTTAGCGCGGCTTTAGAATTATCGCAAACGCTCGTCAGTGCCGAGACGAGAAAGTAGGAATCGTAACGTTCGTGTATATATGTATATACATATATACACAGGTATTCTTTTTTCTACGCGAAATAAATTTTTTCTCCGACTGTGCTCTCTCTCTCTCTCTCTCTCTCTTTCTCTCTCGGCGTCGGCTCTTGTTGTTCGCTATTTACGAAGCTTTGTTACGCTTTATACGTGTATCGGCTAATCGGAGCGGTAATCTTTTGCGTCGCTTTTACTTTTCAATGGTGACGCGATTTATTTCGTATCGTTAAGTCAAAGAGTTTAAAATTTATTTGCGTTGTTAATTTTTGATTTATTTGTGTCGTATAGAAAGATTTTTTTTTTTTCCATGTTAAAGAAAAATTTTAAAAAAATTGAAAATTAATAGATTTAATTTTATAAAAAAAATTTAAAATAATTTTAAAAATTTTTGTTATCGTAACTATTAATGAAAATTGAAATATCAATTATAAAACGTAAATTCTTTTTATTTTGACTACTTTTCATTAACTTCAACGAAATTGTTATTATTTTTATTCTGTCAATTATTGAAAATTCTGATTTATTAACGTCGTACTTTTTGACAGGCGTATAACTATTTTAAATAACAAATTTAAAATTTTGAAAATTCATAATAATTGGACGCTGTAATTATTGTGCGTCAAAATCTTTCTCGCAAATTCACTGCATTTCATTTACCGGGTCGTAATTAAACAAAAGAAATAAAATTAATAGTTTTGAACAGCGATTGTGCGTTTAATTAAATATAATTAAATTTATTACGGTAAATTTGTAAGTTTCACGAAAAAAGTTAATTATTATAATAAAAATTGCGACTAAAACTTGACGATTAATTTCGAAACAATTTAAAATATCAATAATGTGAGATTTTCGAATGAATAAAAATAACCAATTAAAAAGTACAAAACACTCCGAGCGCTCAGAGTCTGATATTTATTATTTTTTCGAAATTTTACGCAAGGCTACTTATTTGCCTATCCGCGAAATTTCAATTAGAGCAAACAAGTTTTCACGCACTGCAACGGCTGTGCGAATAAAAAAGGAAAGAAATAAAGTCCGCGTCGTATATACCAACGGCAAGCGTATTTTCCACCCACTGGCTTCAATTTTCGTTAGAGGCTTATTTTCATACAAACGCGTGTATACACGCGTGCGCGTCAACTTTTTGAAAATCGGTCGCCGGTTTCGTGCCGACGAGTGTAAAAAAAAAAAAAAAAAAAAAAAAAAAAAAAAAAAAAAAAAAAGATGAAAAACAAATTGGAGAAAAACGAAAAAAACAAGCATAGAATAGACATCCACAAATCAACGAGGGGAAAAAAAAAGCTACGACTCTCTCATACAATTTCATCTTGAGCGATGTACGAGCGAAACGATTTGACCGCGTCAAACGAGAAAACCGAATATCCGACATCGAGCGACTGACTACTCGTGGTCTTCGAATTTTCGAATAAAAACCGTTATGCTTTAAAATTCTTTAACTTTCCCCTATTTTTTCGCATTTCTGCGGTTATTTTGTTGTTGCTTGTTTTTATCTTTCATTATTTTTTTTTACCCATGTTATTTTTTTTGTTTTTTTTTTTTTTCAAATTTTTCAAATTTTTCGGTTTGGTTTGCATATATAGACGTATGGATTGCGCGTATATGCGCGCGCGAAAGGTAACTCGTTCTCGCTCGTTCATGATTGTCCATGGGGATGAGGGGAGATGTATGAATGGATGTACGCTTCATGAAAAATTTGTAGCTCCGCGCGCACATACGGAAATCGGAATCAACGGATTGAGTATTAATGAAGGCTTTAAATTTTACGATATCTATGTGTAGAAAAGGACGTTCGTTACTCGATGTACAACGAACGAATTTTACGCGTTGTTATATTAATTATTCATGTGTTCTAGCAACAGAAAAATAAATAAAAATAATGGAAAGTTTGGGTTGAAAATATTTTGTTTTGTTGAGAAAAAGTTTTAAAAGCAAACAAATTTATCTACTGTAAAGATAAAATTGTTTTAGATTTTAAACATTTTTTTTCCTTTCTGGTGAAAAAGTTATGCTGTTGCTATTTATTTATTTATTTTTTTTTTTTTTTTTTGTTTTCTAGTACAAACAATTTTTCTCCGAAAAAACAAAAATTTTTCAAACAATGAATTTTCCGAAATTACGCAAACGTAAATGTTACGGTTTCAAAGTGAGTACACTTGCATGAATAGCTCTGATTTATGCAATTCGTTTATTTACGAGAATATTTTCAGTAAATAATGCGATGAAACATAATTTACGAAACTCTTTCAATTCACCATATCTAAAGCACTTTTCACAATATTCGTTTAAATAACGATTATATCGCGATTTTAAAGTTTACGAAAGAAATCAAACGAAGCATTTGTACGAGACGAAAGCCGCAATTTTCACCGTTTCATCTACGAGAATCTAAAAATCGTAAAGCCACAATTCACAGAAGGAATTTAACCTCTTTTTTTTTTCTTCCTCCCTTACATAATAAAATGTGCAAAGTTTTCTCGCGTTCTTCGCTCGTAACGCGCGTTTGAATTCACCGGACGTGGATTCGTCACAGAGAAAAATTCTTAGCGACGTACGAAATGCTCCCTCATCGTTTGATAACCTCCCTTTTTTTCTACTTTTTTTTTCCCCCTTTTTATTCTTTATTCTTTTTTCTTTTTTCTTTTTTTTTTTTTTTTTTTTTTACTCCTACTCGTCCACCCTCTACCGCCCTTTCATTTTCCGTCTCCCTTATTTCCGTAGCATCGGATGCGGGATGCGCTCTCTCCTCTTTTTCACGAATGCTGCTCTACCGCTGCCGCTGCTACCGTTTCCACTCTTTGCCTCGTTTTCGTTTTTTTTTCTTTTTTTCTTTTTTTTTTTTTTTTTTTCGTTGTCGGATTCATCCACCCAACGTTCGGAAAATTACGCGCTCGAGCAAATTCCTCGCGAGTCTTCGCGAACGTTCTCGAATGAATCGCGCGCGAAACTTGTTTCTTTTTTTTTCCTTTCCTGATTGTTTCGATTTTCCAATTTATTTTTCGCGTCTTCCTTTTGATTTGTTACGTACAGAAACGAAAAGGAAAAAGGAGGTGGTCCGGTTTTTCTCCTCGCTTACTTTTCAGGAATTTCAAGACGTGACTTGTGCCGTTGATGGATTCTTTTTTTTTCTGCACTTTGGCGATTATCGAAAATGATGTACAATTTTCTTCAGGCTTTTTTGAAAAATTTTCAGCGTTTTTGAAAATGTTCGTTTATTAAGTAAATATTTATTGGAAGCGGTAAACATTTTTTATTCGATTAAACGGAACATATTTTGCTCAAATTAAGTGAGCGAAATGTTTGCATGCGAATCTACAGATAAATCAATTATTGTTTTACAAACAAAATTAAAATAAGAAGAATTTATCATTTTTCTACTATTCTACTATTTGAATCGAACATTTTATTGTAAAAATTCATTTAGTAGTCTAAAGTTTTAGCACCGAAAAATTTATCTTTCATTGTCTTTTCTATACAATTTTTATTCAAGATATCAAAGATAAAGATTTATCTTATCAGATCATGTATCTCATTCTGAATTACCAAAAACAAAATCTGTATTAATCTTTCCCAAGCTTAATTTTTTCATATAGGGTATTTTATAAATTCTAATTGCCTTTTATAGGGAAAGAGTTGAGATAAAAAACGAAAAAAAAAAAAAAAAAATGGAAAAAAATTGAATAGTCAATTTGGATAATATAATTACGTTTCTCAAATATAATCATTGTTGAGCTGATGAAGTATACATTGAATAACATAAAATTCATTTTCATCGATGAAAAGCTTTCGTTGGTGATAAATTTTTCGTGTCTGAATTCACGCGGATACAATCTTTTGCAAATGATTGATATTTTTGACGTATTTTACCAAAGCCATTAAATGCTCGTTTGTTTAACCTTTTCGAAAATTTTATGCTTCGCGGAACAAGAAAAAAAAGGAAAAAATAAAAAAAGATTCGCATTCATTTTCCGATGAGTATTTGGAAAGTTATTAATTTTTATTTCAGTGATTATTGTTTCATTGAAGATAAATATAAAAAGATGTTGCGAATAAATAAATCGTAACAGAAATTTGAATGGTCAAAATTTACCAAGCGAATTTATTTATGATCTCGTTTGATGTACATTTAATGTTACTGTTATCAAACTTGCTGGCATTTACATTATATATTTTTTTGTCGATACAATTTTCATCCAAATTACTTTACGGCATTTGTTGAAATTTACAATATTCACATTTCGAATTGATATATTCGCGGAATGCGCGAGTTTAAATTAAAAAATTCAGTTATTAAAAATTAATAAATAAAACCACGGTTATATTTACAACGATAAAATAATGATTTTATAAACAAATTTTCATTGACAAAATAATTCATTGCACGTAAATAACCAACGATATTATTGTTCATAAATTATTACAAAATTAAAATTAAAATTAATAATATAATTTGCGTAAAAATTTATGAATTTTTTAGTTTTTTATTTGTCCTATAAATATAAATGTATGATAATTTTTATTAATTAATTTATTTATGAATAGTGATTTTAAAATTTAAAAAGAATGATTCAATGCATACAATATAACTTGACAATTTATTTCGTTTTAAAATAAAACTTGTTGACTTACATGTTAAACGAAATTGAATAATAGTACGTTCGTTTCACGTTTTGTTTGAAAACAATAAGAATCCTAACCTAAATCAAAAGTATACATACAGATGTACATTTGTATTAAATCAATCAATAGTCCACAAGGTAAAAAGTTTGTTGGGTCATGTTTGCAGTAAAAATCGCATACGTTATACAAATGCAATATATAAAAATTAAATAAAGACGGAATGCTTAAATCGGTGTTTTTTGACCGTTAATTTATTTAACTTTGATGTATTTATCAAATTCAAAATAACTTCAATTATTATAGAAAATATTTTTTAAAACTTTACAAACATTTTGTCGACTATGAAATTGTAGGAAGTAAAATGACAATAAATTTATCTTTATCCTTTTATTCTTAAGTAAATACAAAAATATCGCTTTTAAAAGTTTATGAAATATTTGTCAAACAATGACGATGACGAAAAAAATGAAATAAATAAAAATTATTTTGTATGTAATTCTTTAGAATAGAATGTTTTTTTTTTTTATTTTTTTTATTTTACCAATAAACTATTTTCGTTTTATTTACTAAAATAATATAGAATTAAAAGTTATGCATAAAATCTATTGCCGGAAAAATGATTTATAACGTTAATCGATGTAAAGAATCTAAACAGAAAGAAAATAAAAAATCGAATCGACGTATTTGTTTGAGAAAGGAAAAAATTAATTAGAAGAAAAAATGTTTAAATCAGTTTACTTAAAAACCAGACGCGAAACAATAAGATTTCTTGTTATGAAAGAAGCTAGTTCGAACTTTGGAAAATTCTGCAAACTTTTCTATTAAACTTGCAAATTTAATTTTTACGCGTATTATACTATTTAACATAAAGTTCTCGTTAACTTTAGTCTATGTGCGGGAGTTATACGGAAAAACATGTAAAAAGTACAATATTATGTATAGAATAATAAAACTACAAAATCATTATGCATATTTTGTACAGATGTAGTAATATCATTTGCGGAAAGTTTAATGCAAAAAAGTTTGCAATTCAATTTGTAAATTTTATTACGTTTAATGTTCTTTAAGAAACGAAATTAAATCCAAATCATTTATTTCTCATCTTAGGATTTTTATCTTTGGTGAAAAAATCAAATATCTTTCGTTTTATATACCAAGAATATTTGTTAAGTGAATCCTTTTCACCGAGCTAAAATCTCTGAATAAAAGAGAAAAAATATTTCTGTATTCCCGTTTATGATAAAACATGCTCGTAAAAATCAAACGTTTAACATTTTATTAAATTCACTTTAGAAGAAAACGTTAAAAGGTTTGTTATTTGCTAAAAAATGTTAAGAGTTGATAAAAACTTTTTAGGATTAACATAATCAGTAAAATAGGATACATTGAAATAATTATGTATTTTTTATGCGGATGTAAAATAATTCAATGCTATTACAGATTTTTCACATCCCTTGCATTTCCCGACAAAGAAAAATAACTCTTTTTCGCGAGAAAAAAAAAAGTTAAAAGAAAAAAAAAAATGAGAAAACAAAAATAAATAAACATAAGGGGGTAAATAGAATACCCAAGTGAAAATGAATTTCGTCCGATCAAGTGTCGCGTCAGTAGCTCTCGGGCGGTAGATCCGGTGACGGCCCTTCGGGAATACTCAAATAGACATTGCACCGCACGAGACTACAAGGAGTAAGAAAGAAGGAAGGATCCAGGATCGCGAACGGTATATATACCGGTCTCTCTAATCTCGAGCACGACGTCCGTCCCGTCACGCGCGTCTTCTTTCCGCACGCGCGCGGGAATAAAGCAATCTCGTTAACTTTTTGTTCCTTTCTCTTTCTCTCTCTCTCTCTCTCTCTCTCTCTCTCTTTCTCTCGCAGCGTGGCAGGACGTCAAAATGGAAATTGCACCGCAAAGTGCAGAGCCGAACTCGGAATAAGAAAGAAGATCGCGAGTGCCAGTCGCTTATAAACGAGAAAACGAGCCTTGGCGGATCGGAACTGAATACGTAATTTGTGATTTTATTTCTTTTTTTTTATTTTATTGTGGTTGTAATGGATTAAACAAGTATAGGTGTTACGTTGCTGGCATGGGTTAAAGTTTTATAAAAATTTTTGGATAAGTTAATGCAAATTATGATTTAATTGAATTGCGAAACAATCTTTTATGAGCGAACGCTTTTTGTTAATCTGCTCGCGTGAATTATGATAATATGTGAAGTTTCATTAATAACGTAGCGTTGAAGCGTTTGATTCATTTTTAAACCTAATAATAACATATATTGTTTGATAAAATTTTTGATATTAATAAAAATTGAAATTGTGAAAATATCTTAATACTTTCATTTATTAAAATACTTTCTTATGAATATTTTTAAAATACAATCACTTTAGTTTGACACTTACCATTTTTCTTGCCATCGCATATTGTTTCAAGTTTGACATTTTCATTTTTTTAAAAAAATCAATAGTTGATATTTTTCTGCGAATTTTTTTTCACTCATCCACTCTGCTAAAATCACACATCTTAGCAGTATCTCGTATTTAATATCGCAAATGACGAGTTCGTAATCGAGAAAAAAAGATGCTCATTCGTTGGGTAACGTTAACGGCGGCAAGGTATACACACACATCGCGAGACTGCCTTAGGTATAGAAAACAATGACAAGGGTCACGTGTCAACGCGATAAAGCGTCGAAGTTTCGAGATAAAAGAAAAAAAAAAAAAAAAATAAATAAATAAAAGGAAAAACGAAAAAGAAAAATGGTCCATGTATGGAGGAGGAAGAAGAGAAAGAGAAACATGCGAAAGAAAAGTAATAAAGTAAAAGAAAAAAAGAAAAAAAGAAAAATAAAACTTACCTCCTGAGGGTAGCCAGTCGTTGTTCCTGGACGCTTATAAAGCCGTTCAGGGTGTCGATGAGAACGGACTCGGTCTCGAGTAACTCCTCCATGTGGACGATGGCAGTGTAAAGCTCGGCGCGGCTCACCTGACAGAGGAACCCGGCCAATAGCCAAGCCAGCAACCAGCGGCCTCGCTCCAACGACATCTTTATGCCCCTGGCACCGAGCTTTAACGTTTCCGCCGCCGCTGCTGTTCTCCTCTTCTTTTCTTGCTTCTTCCCGCTACTTCGCGCTTCTTCGCGCTTCTTCTTCTTCTTCTTCTTCTTCTGAGAACAAGAGAAAAAGAAAAGACGAGCCGGGTTTATTATACGAATGCAGCACGTATATACTTGTTTCGCTCGAGGCGATGCGAGGAATGAATTGTTTAGCTACGCGATGACTTGGGTTTCTCTTTTTTTTTCTTTTGTTTCTTTTACTTTTTTGTTTTTTTTTTTTTTTTTTTGTTCAAAGGTTAAAAGTAAAAATGTAGTAATAGTAAATTCTGTTTTTAGCTAAATTTTAAAATGTTTTTGTAAATTGAAGCCAGAAATAGGTTTAATGCATTAGAATTTTTTTGTTCATGCTTTTTATAAATATCGATAAAAATGTAGAGTGAATGTATTAAAGTACTATGCGATTTAAATTTCATTTAATTATATTCATACTTATAAGCATAGTTAAATTTTTCAAGCGATTTAAAGTTGCCAATGATGTATCTGTATTGTATCGAGTAAATCAATCGTCTATAGAAAGACTATGGGAAAGGGCAACATTGAATTTTTTTTTTACATAAAGCTTCTTTATTACCCGTTTGAACTGTGCGTACGTTTCCTCCAAATTAAAAAAAAAAGTTCAAGAGCCATACTCTTTTTAAATTATACTTCCGTTTATTTTCAAACAATAGTATAAGCTATACAAATGTCTTCGCAAAGTCAGAAATTCAATATCCCGTGGGCATCCTTCATCGATGTAAACTCTACGCCGCGTCTTTGTTCAGAGTTAGCAAAGTAACCCCCCGCCCCTCTACCTCCACCTGTATTGTGCTTATTGCGTTATTTGAATAGTCCATTAAAGGACAACGTCTGATACTTAAGTTGTCAAAGACGATGAACGCGTTTAAAGTATGTGTCGGTGTTTCGTCGGCAATTGCGAAAGAGACAAAAGTTAAAGCGGTTCTCTCTATCTCCCTTTCTCATTTCTTGATAAAATTTTATTGTTAACGATTTGAATGATGTGTATTCGTTTGATTATATATCGTACAAATTTTGTATTGGTGAATAATATCGTTGATAAATTGGGATAATGGGTTGAAAAATAATTCTTTATTTTCAAGTGAACACGATTGGGATTGAACATCATTTTTTCAATGATAAAAATTTCAGAGCTATTAAATTCAATATTATTTTCGAATGAATATATTAATCGTTATTTATAGTAAAATTTAATTAATATAAAACAAATAAAAAATACTACAAAATATTTTATATTGAATGTATAGGTTCAGTCTTCCAAATGAACAAGTTACCTTTATATGCATCATGTATATATATATATATATATATATAATTATATTATCCCGTGGTTAATATTTAAATAGATTCTTAAGAAAATCATTTCACGCGATAAATCAGACAGTATTTGCCTCTCGTTGCAGCTTGAATCTCAAGTAGTAAGTAAAGATGCTTCGGATGAATTGTTCCGTCTCGCATTTTATTGTCTTGGAATTTACTCGGCGGAACTAGCTCCTTCTATTTCACTTGCTCTTTCTCTTTCTTTCTTTTGCCTTCTCTCTCTCTCTCTCTCTCTCTCTCTCTCTCTCTCTCTCTCGCTTTTACTCTTTTGCACTGTGATTCGCGACCGTTGAAGCGATTTCGGTTCAACGAGAGAACGAAAAATAATGAGTGCCGAGAAAAAACATTTTATTTTATTTTTTTTTTCTTTAAATTTTAATCCGTATGAGTTATTTCAGAAATTTTAAGTAATGTGAAACTATCTTGTTTATTGTTATTAAACATTTGCTTTTTGTTCGAATTAGATCGTAATTTAAAACTATTGTTTTACCGATTGATAATTTATCGCGATAAACAAGTGTGCGTTTTATTATCATTCATGGTTTATTTGTTTATTTATAAAAATTTTTTATTGACAAAATCAAGTGCTTTGAAAAATATAGAAACACTTTTAAAAGCTTCAATTAGACGATTTAAATAGGACTTTTAATGAAAAATAAATTAACATTCAAACGTCAATAAAGTTAATTACTTTTTCTTGTGGATACTGTATATACACAGGTACTTGAACTCAGAGAAATATTTTCATTTAATTTGAAGAGTGAATTTTAAAAAAATGTTGCGCTTCCTGGAAATGTTTATCAAACAAATGTACAGTAACTGTTAAAAGGTTTTTATAATAATTTGAATAAAGTTTGGTGAAAAAATGTTTAGATTCATAATATCACTTTAGAGAATAGAAAATATAATACAGAAATAAAAATTAAATCATTGTAATTGATGCGAAGTAACTTGCGTTCTAGAATATGGTTGCGAAGAATAACTTCTGTTTTTATTAAGAATAAAAATTATAAACTACCCGAATATAACTCAATGGTTATAATACTTGATACTATAATATAAAACTATTAAAAAAAAGTATTTGCATAATCAATTTGCGAAATCTGTGACAATTTTTTTAACAAATGTAAAAGTTGATCGAATAAACTAACAAAGAGAGAAAAAATTTCCTGTGCAAAAAAAAAAAATTTTTTTCTTTTTTCGATAATAGTTAACGACCTGTAAATATTGAATTTTGCATTATAAGTTTAATAAAGAATGCGATAACATCGGATACAAATTTTGTGCTCGTAAAAATAAACAAGCTAAATTCAGCTTATAACGTAAACACAATTAACGGCAAAACATCACGACGTCGAAAAAAAAGATGAAAGAAGAACGAAGAAGTTAAAAAAAAATATATATATATATATATAAAAAAAAAAAAAAAAAAATATGTATATAAAAAAAAAAGAAAATTATTAATATCGCGAAGAATGAAGCAAACTATTTGCAGTCCCATTCATTAACAGGGGCTCAAATCTCGCTTATAAGCCAGAGCGCGAGCTCATAAAAGCTCCTCGCTTTCATCGCGTGCTTTCGCGCAGAGAGAAGAAAAATCCTCACGTTAGTCTTGGCTTCATTACAGCGGGCGCGCCCGAGCAAATAAACGAAACAAGTCACGATGAGCATCCGCACCTAAAAAAAGGATATAAAACCAAAATCACGAGGAAGCATGAAGAAAACAAAAATACGAAACAAAATGTAAAGATAAAGCGAAAAGTGGAGAGGCAAATGAAAAAAAGAGAGAGAGAGAGAGGGAGAGAGTATGAGTGGATAAGAGAAAGAAGAAAATATATTGTTGAAAGATGTTGGTAGGGTTGAAGCCGCGACTAATTTTTAATTAACGTAAGACTGTCGTAAAGATGCGCATAAAGAGACACGTGCGCGACGAACGCGACGAAGGAGGAGGGAGGGGGGAGGAGACGCGGCGAAAAATTTTGCACAATGCGTACGTACGCGCTAGAGCACTTTTCTTTATCCTCCCTATCGCTTCGTTTTTTATTTCCGTTTCTTTTTTTTTTTTTTTTTTTTTTTTTTTCGTCTTTTTACTTTTAATTAAGAGAGATATAGAAAGTGAAGGGTTAAGGGGGGGAGGAGGGGGTTGAGGAGAATTAAAGGGAAAAAACTCGATCGCATACAACACAGTCGATCGCGCGCATTACTCGCGTGCAAGTATGCGCGCGAAGAAAGAGAGGGAAAGGAAAGGTGTACGGTATAAGGGAAGGTTCGAGCGTAAAAAAAGAAAGGCATTGCTTGCGAGTGCAGTTTGATGCTAACGGAGAATTTCTGTTTATTTCGATCGTGACGACGACGACGACGATGACGAGGGCTGATTTAATGGTATGAGGTAGGCGGACTATACGAAAATTATCGACACTCGAGTTGCCGCTTATCGCTTTTACTCTCCGTCGTACTTTCGCTCTCTCTCACCCTTTCTCTTTCTGCCTAAGTATGTGAACAGAGACAGAGATAGATAGAGAGAGAGAGAGAGAGAGCAGAAGTACGACACACGATCAATGCAAGAATTTAATTAAGAGCAGCTTTCTCCACCCGCATATGCGCGTACGTGAAGTAGAATTTTACGAGAGAGAGAAAGATGTATATACGAGTGCGCATTGAAAGAGAGAGATAGATAGATAGATAGATAGAGAGAGAGAGAGAGAAAACTCGCGTCGATCAGAGAAGTCAGGCGCGGCTTAATTACAAGGGTGGAAAAAGAAAGTCGCGCCGAAGTTTCGCCTGGGAAGAGGGATGAAAAAAGAGAGAGAGAGAGAGACTCGGAGGAGAGAGTATCATGACGGTAATAGAGATAAAGAGCAAGAGAGAGAGAGAGAGACAGAGAGAGAGAGAGAGAGGAAGAGGAAGAACGCATTGTGCGTACCAAAGTCCTCCCGCGCGCTTGCCTCGTGGTTGAAAGGGGACTGAGCTCTGAGCTACTGCTTCTCCCTTTCTCTCTCTTGGTGCTTCATGGATTATGTGTGGAAAATGAGAACTCGTGATGGGTTTCTCTCGTTCTTTCTTTCCTCTTTTTTTCGTTCTTCAATTTTTATTTATTTTCTTTTTCTTTTTTTTTTTGTTTTTTTGTTTTTTTTTTTTTTTTTTTTTTGTTTCGTAGTCTGTTCTCCGGTGACGTTTTATATGTGCACAGAAAAAATATGGCGCACAGATTGAAGTACGTGTTGTGATTAAAAAATACAATTGTTCTATGTTCAGTCGCAAAAGTTATAATAACTTAATGAATATTTTTCAAATTTCGTCAATTATATAACGATCTGTGAAATTATTTCAAATTGGTAAAATCATCGTTCAAAATTGCTTAACTTAGAAATGCAAATCGAATTCGATCTAAATATTTAATGTAAACTCTAAATAACCAAACTATTTTCAATATCAGATTAAAATAATCTTCAATATTTTAAAATTCATTTTTATGTTAAAGAAAATTGATTTTATTTTATCTGATTGAAAATAATAAAATCAATTATGTACGATAGTAGAGTAAACATAAAACTTAATAAAATTTCTATGATATTTCATAAAGTTGTCCGAAGAACAATTAATTATGTAAATTTAACAATATGTAATAAGTTTACAAAACGAATCTAATAATATAATTTTACTGGATTTTTAATAATATTTAAATATATTATTACATTATTATCGAAGTTTGAATGTATTATTATTGAAATCCATTCAAAATGATTTTCAAAAAGTATTATTATCCATTAATAATAATAATTTAATTAATGATAATTATTTTATTTAGCATTGTATTTTTAAAGATCAATTTTTTTGATCGCGTTGAATTTCTCATTTTTTCCGGACGTGTAATACGATAAGTTTTGGCTTTCCACCAACAACCATTGGATAGCAAAGATGTTTTAATGAATATTAATTTTCGTATTCATTCCGGAAAACACTGTTGAATATTATTTTACGTCAAACTATAATCTGTACAATTTTAATGAATAGGTATCGCGTTACTAATGCACATTAGTCGTATAAATTACCACCGTTCAATAATTATTTAAAGATCTAAAATATTTCCTTTAATATCTACAAATTTATTTTTAATAAATATGAGAAAATTGTAGAAAATTAAAATGTAGTTAAAATTAAAATTACGTTACGTTATAATTCATAACCTTCATTGTATAGCGCTTTGCTACCCTCGAAACATGGAAATGAAAATTTTCTCGCCAAAAACACGAGCGTAACGATATTCTCTTAAAATCAACCTCGAACTATCGTTATTAAAAAAAAAGGTTAAAAAAAATACAAAGATAAAACGGAAAAGCGTATGAAAAAAAAAAAAAAAAAAAAAAAAAAAAACAGCCGCTAAAAGAAGAAAAAGGAAAAGAGTAAAAAGAGAGTGAAAAAAAAGTAAGTATGCGTCCGAAGTTTGGAGAACGTGCAACGGTACAGGCGCTTGCACACCGGAGGGCGATCCTGTGAAATACGAGCTGCGACGTCCGTTACGCGGCTTCCCGCATACCCCGTGTATGTATATATATATATATATATATATATATATATATAATGTCCTCTGGTCTATCTCTTCGTACACAGAGAGTAGTAGTGTACCTAGTTTCAACGAAAGCTCGCGCGCGCAGAGGAGAGGGAAAAAGATGACGAGGAGGAGAAGGCTAGCGCTCGGTCCACGATCCTTCTCTATACCGTTGTCCTTTGTGACTTTGAAACAATGCCGTTGCGCAGCCAGCCGACACCCTGCTACTGCTGCATCATGAGTTTCTCAAAATCGGTAATGGTTGAAATGAGATGGGGTCGGAGAAAAGATGAGCTTGCGACTTGTCACGTGACGGATGAGTTTCCTTAATGTCATGTCGAGAATATATATTTTCTGGATTTTGTTTTGCACTGTTTTAGGAAAATTTGATTTTTAGTTTATTTATTTATTATATTTCATAAATATTTACTCAAAAATAAAGATATGTTTGAAGGAGGAAATTTTTAATAAAATAAATATCGTTCGGTGTAATGGATGCTATGAATAATAAGAAAATGCTCGGTTTCTCAATAAAAAGAATATTTCGATGAGTTATTTCATCACAAAAGTAACAATTCAGAAAATATATAAACCGCAACCAAAAATCGAAATTCTATTGCATCCAAAGACACATATCATCTTTATCCTTTCTCTTTTTTCAATTCTTTCTAGCAGTTTCTCTGCCCCTAATTTTTTATTTCTCTTTCTCTCGCTCTCTTTCTTTATTTCTCTCCACAGCGATTCGTTTCTTCTCTAACTCTACTTTCAAAACGAGCGCTGTGCATTTCTCGTTTCGCGTATTCCGCGAAAAGAAGAAAAAAGGAAAAAGAAAGAACAGCACGCACAAGAGGAAAGGTACAAAAGGTGGCGCGATGAGCCAAGAGAGGAGAAAAAAAAAAGAAAGGACGAGAAACAGTAGGAAGGGGTTGGGAGAAAGAGAGAGAGAGAGAGAGAGAGAGAGAATACGACGTTGTAAACAAAAAGAAAAGGCCGCCTCTCGGTATAACCGCACGCAAGCATTGTGCGCACCGCGGAAGCGCGAAATCTGCGCGCGTATCCTCGTTTGGCTTCGCTTTTCTACAGGTGGACTGTGCGTGTGCATACGTGGGCGAAAAAAAAAAAGAAGAAAAAAGAATAAAAAAAACAACGAAAAAAAAAGCAGAGAGATACGCGAACGAGTGCAGCAATTTCAAACCCGAATGTTATGCAACTGCTGTCGCTGCTAGGTTCGAATCTAGGGCTACACTCTTCTTTTGTATCGATCTCGTATGACAGGTCCGAGGTTTTGTCTATTTTTTTTTTTCTACGTTTCCTTTTTTCTTTGATTTCGTTACCATGTGACATTCTATTTGACAATAACAATATTAGAAATTTTTACGGCTTCTTTTCATATTGTTTGGCTTTTTGGCTATTGTTGAGAGTTTTGAATTTTCGCAAGAGGTGTTGTTAAATTGATGGAAACAAATTTCAATTTAATTTTGAATCTATATTACTTTGCTCGAACTATATTTGTACTGCAATTAAATTAAGATAATAATTCAATTTTATTTTAAAAGCCTACTGGATGTTACATTTATTACGAGTACTATTCGTAATTTTTAATCCACAGTTTTTTTTCATTTTACTATTACAAATTAATTCCAAAAAGATTTTTTAGAAAATGCAAATAAACATAAAAATTTGATAATGACTAAAAATTTTGGTAATAAACAAGTAATATTTATAACGTATTTTTTGAGAGTTTTTAATCTAATGAATTTCCAAATAATGTACACCTTGTAATTTTTAACGTCTTTAATGAAATTTTCAATCTCCAGTGTAAAAAAATATATACAAAATAACTTAAAAAATAAAAACATCCGATATTTTTGTTTTAATAAAACATTGAATTTTTAGAAGTACCCATTTATTGTCAATCCAATTATTTTTTTTTCTGCAAATGTTCCGAGTTTACGATTTTGCAATAAAAAGAATTTCAACGTGACAGAATCAATATTTTTATATCGAAGAAAGCTTTTATATGCACGTTTGTCATATTTCTATGTTTATTTCAATAGTAAAATTTATATAAATTTCGATGATAGAGTCAAATACAGCTCTATTTTATATATATATATATATATATATATATAAAAACCAAAGCCACCTATAGCGATATAATTTTTGCATACTTTAAATATAACTGTATGATATTTTGTTTAATATATTATTTAAAATAAAAAATATTAGTAAAATATATATATATATATATATATATATATATATATATATATATATATATATATATATATATATGATATTTTTATAGATATATTTTCATTGTAAAAAATTTAAAATATTGCATTCGAAATTTATTATTAAATTATTTCAAAAGTTTTGAAATTTTTTATTAAAAAATTCATATTATTTATAATTCAAATATATTTTAAAATTTAATAACGTCGGGAGTTCAATGTGTTTTATTTTTTAAAAAAAGTATTTGTATTGTGAAAATTTAATACGATATTAAAAAAATTAAAAAAAATAATAAAATTTCTTTTGAATGTAATTTAATATACATTTTATATTTTAAAGAAAGTTTATAACATAGTACATATTTCAATTAAATAAACTTGCACGCCATCAATTAAATTTTTTTATACAAATTTGGATAATATAATGCTAAAAAATTACTAAGTTGTTTATTTATATCGTAATAATCAATAACTTTTCTAATTTTTACAGCTCGTATAATATAATTAAAAAATTTTTTATTTCATTTTATCGAGTATTATGCTTTAACAGACTTTCGATGTTAAATTATCAGAATGAAGCATAAAAATTAAAAGCTCCTTTATACTAAAGGCTTACTACGAAACCTTATTTGCACAAGCTTAGCGCGTTTGCACGTACAGTTCCACTTATAGACCTATTAAAAAAACTAAAGAATAAACTTTATGATCGCTATATTCCTGTAAGACACGCACGAACTCGACATAATATCAGACCTTTTAAGAAAGAAAGAAAAAAAATGCGGTCGCGAAAGTTGGTACTTTTTTCCCTACCCGGCTGAAAAGTACTTAACACGTGTTAGTTATTAAAAGCTTATATACATACAAGAATTAAAATGTGGGATTGGTTCGTTGTGAATTCGCATAATTAATCGATTTTTCATAAAATTCAAGCTTTTTTTTCCTCATCAATATGTATGATCACTTTTTATAAACAAAATGTAAAGTATTTATTTGGTCAATTACATTTGTTTTGTTTTTTTTTTTTTTTTTTTTTTTTTATTTATAATTCATTATTTTATTATCTTATCATGTGATTCTTTTTTAAAACGCAACACTTTTAAAATATTATTTTTTTTTTGCATATTTACGGATTTAACTTTTTATCCTTTTCAATTATCAACAATAAAACATAAATGATCGCTTTTATATTTAAAACAAACAAGCAAATTATGTTTCGTTGTATGAAAAATTTTATTTAGCCTACAGTTACGATAATCCTCTATAGTTCTATCTGTAATACGCTCTTTATTAATCACGGCCGACGGACGTTTTGAATTTCGTTCGAAATAAAATTTTTTCGTCTTTATTTTTTCATTCTCTCTTATCTCATCTGTGCCGTCATTACGCTCAGCGGTAGCCTTAGGACTGGTTATCCAAGTCCATGATATAATAATTTATTTTACAAGCCCCCAGTATTTTAATGCGCATTTTCTCTTCGCGAGCCGAGCTACCCGACACACCATTATATGAGAGAGGTTACGGCGTAGACGAAGGTATAAGCGCGGAGGATAGAAAACAGGTAAAGGAGGCGAAAGGGAAGTGGGGGGGGGAGGGAAGAACGAGCGAAGGAAAAATCCGACGTAATTTCAGCGATGTTTAATGCGCAACTTCCTCAATATAGCCAGAAGCTCGCGCGCGATGAGGCCCACTATCCCGTAATATAATTTCGTCGCCCGGAGCATACGCCTTGTTGCGTTGTTGTATATATATAGTCGTCGTTGCCGCCGCCGCCGCCGCTGCCGCCGACGACGACGACGACGACGTCGACGGCGAAGAAGCAACGCTTCCTCTGATTTCTTTTTTATTCTCGTTTTCTCGTTGGTCTTACACAGCTCGTCTTCGACTACTCACGTTATATACCGCTTACCTTATAACTCGATAGAAGAATCGTTGAACGAATTCTTGCTGGGGTAGTTGACCTCGCGGTTTTTTGTCGAGCGCACTGGACGATGATTTTTTCAATTATTTTGCTCGAGGATGAATTTACTTTTTTCTTTCTTACTATATTGTTATACAGACATTTTTTTTTTTTTTTTTCGACATTTTTAAGTAAGCTTGTATTTAATTTTATATCGTGAAATACTTTGAAATATCTATCTTTTAAAAATGTAGTAAAAATTTAAAAAATTTTTAGAATTTTTTAATATCAATTTTGTTGAGCTACTATTTATATTATAAATAGATATTTTTAACAAAATTTTAAGATTCAATTGAATAACCGTGAAACTTTTTATCATATTTAAATTTTGAATGTTGGTACTACAATTGAGTACAAAAATAAAATCGATTTTACGAAAGTTTTGAAGTAGTGTCTGTTAGTCTTCTTATAACAGTTAGCTTTCACAATGACTTTCTTTCTTACACGAAGAATTCTTTGAATTTTAATCGTGTGAATATTTTTTGTTCGTGAGATTTACATTTGAATGGATTCAGATGTTTCAAAATTGACATGTATTTTTTTTAACATTCATTGTTTGAAAAAAATATATGCGTACTATAAAAATTATTCAACGGCTTACGCATTATTATTTATAAATTCAGAATAAAGCGTGACAATGGTGCTATACATTTTTTCATAAATCCATTTAAATATCAAATATTAAAAAGCAAGCAAAGATTCGCCATCAACTCTACAAGAAGGCGATAGATTTTAGATAAGGAAAAACAAGTCATCAACGGCACGACAATCGTGCAATTTGAAATAAAACGAAACGAAATCTATCGCAGCGGCAAAGATATTGCGCAAAACAAAGAATCCGCGGAAATTACAAGTACGATAAGAGAAACGTCGCGCGGAATGTCTGACGAGCTGTCGCGTAACGCGTAACGTACAAAGCCGAGAATGGAAGAAAAAGAAAGCCTTCCCCGCTCGCTCGCTCAGTCTCGCGGAAAGAAGAAAAAAGGAGCGAAATAAAAGTGAAGAAAGAGAGAATATTGCAATTTTGGCGAACGGCAACGTTGTTATTCAAATTTTTCACCTCCAACCTACCAGTAGTTCTTTCTCTCTCCCCCCCCCATTCTCTCTCTCTCTCTCTCGCTCACACTCCCTCATTCTTTCACTCGTTCTCTCTCTCTCTCTCTCTCGTGTATTTACATTTTTATGAATCGAATCCATTGAATGCGACGTCCGGCGCCTTCGAAGAAAATGGAATTTTTCTCATTCGTCGAAGGATAAGGGGATGGGACAGCGTCCAATTGAACGATAGTTTCGCGCAGCCGTCCGTACAATATATATATATATATATATAGATGAGAAGAAGGTTGCTTGGGCGTTTAGCAAAGACACGGTAGAGCCACCCTGGAAGATCAATGGCTGTATTATGCGCGTCCTTCGGATCGAACTCGACAATATGCTGGAGAAATTGCGAGAGTTCGACGATTGTTATTCCGTAGTTATCCGTTCGCTCCTATATATACGCGCTCGTTCCTTTTGTTCCAAAATACGATTATTACTCGTTGACGTAGATTATAACAAAGTTAAAAGCTTGTTGTTGATTTTGCTTTAAAAAAAATTTTTTTTTTTTTCCGTTTTTTTATTAAATCTCTGAAGTTGCGATAATTTTTCATATATAGCAAATAATGATTGTATGTTCAAGTTGGATTTTCGGTTTGAATAATATTATTTATTGGAATCCATACGATACGCAAGTCTTAATTACGTAATAAAATAAATTTCGATATTAAAAATTTGAAAGATTCACTAAATATCTTTGTATGATGAAATGTTTACGACTGTAAAAAAAAAGAATCCATAAAGATTCAATAAAAAAAAAAAAATTATTTATTTGACGCTAATAAACCTTTAATTAAAAAATTTTACATGGGAGACATAAAGTCAAAATTTTTACGTCCGCACAAAATAAAAGAGTAGGAAGTTATAAAATTCATTTCTTTGAAAAGAGTATGTAGTTATAAAATTCATTGAAATTTTTATAAAATATCGTAGAAAAAAGCATTACTCTATAAAAATACAATAGTTCGTTCATAGGATCCTCTTTAATCTCTCTCTTTCTCTCTTTCTCTCTCTCTCTCTCTCTCTCTCTCTCTCTCTTTCACTCATTCTCCTCATAAATAAAATATTTCCGTGCGCATGCGGTACTTACACGATAACAAAGACAATGCCGAAACAATGATGAAAAAAATAAGACACACGAGCACTGCAGTAACAAATTGAAGAGAACGTCGATATGAAGCAAAGCCAAAAGTTTATAACGTATATTAAGCAAAAATATAAGGAGTATCTTTCTTAAGAAAAAAAAGAGTAATAGTTTCGGACGACCATAAACGATAAAAAGCGTGAAGACGAGAAGAAAAAGGAACTCGATCTTCTCTTTCTCTCTCTCTCTCTCTCTCTAAAAGATAAAGAGTGAGAAGTGCGAAGTTGACGTCCGCGAAAGACGATGGAGAGGAAAATGCATAAATGTAAAAAGAGGGAAAGGAATAATAAAAAAAAAGAGGACGGGAAAGGAAAAAGCGTATCGCAACGGAAGGTCACGCGAGCGCATCTTCCTCGAAAGAGAGAGAGAGAGAGAGAGAGAGAGAGAGAGAGGACGAAGTTGTGCTGACTCGCCGGCTGCTGAAAATCGCCGAGTAAAAAGCAGACGATCCGATGAATAATACATTGTACGGGAGGCGTTCGTTCGCTCTCGCTTAATGCGTAGGAGCGGTAGAGTGGGCCAACGTTTTACCAGGATGGATGTGCCACGATATCTATACATATATATATATATATATGTATATATGTACGTGTACAAGAGAACTAGTGCAGCGCGTTTCTCTCTTTTCTCGTTGTCGCGATGTAATAGCTTGCTGTCGAGTTTTCGAGAAAAGAGAGATTCGGTCATTATCCGAAAGGAGAAGGAAGACGTCGCTATCATTATCGCCCGCGAGGGAGAAGAGGGAGGGTGAGGAGTGGGGAGGGGGGAGAAAGACTATATCGCACCACGAAAGAAAGAGAGCGAGACTTTTCCTTATTCTTTTTCCCCGTTAAATCGCGATTTATAAAGACGCGTTTTCCGTGAGACGAATAGAGGGAACGGAGGAAGAAGCAGCTTCAACGCTGACGCTTTTTCTCTGAACGCTGTCGTTTCATTTGCCGATGGTTGTGCGGCGGGAAGAGCGATAAAGGAGGATTTTCGTCCTCGACAATGGCTAATGACACTCGATCGTGTCACGCTTTAGTTTGATGGGTCGAAAAGGTTTTGGATTTGTTGATGAAACCGCTTTTCGAGAGCTATAATGAATAATTATTATAAACGAATAGTTTGATAAATATAAAAAGGCTTTTTCAAAGAAAATTTTTTTCTTTTCTATCGATGCACGATGATTTTTATAAATCCCTGAAATTTATACACGCACAGTTTTCGGGATATCGTACGCATATTGATGCTTTTGTCGGAATACCATCGATGTACGTATATACACCAAAACGCGTATGCGCACAGCTTATTTGACTTTCAGCGATAAAAAACATCCGCGCACTTCATAAACAAACATCCGCATATTTTTCTCTCTTTTCCTTTCTCCGCACCTTTTCGTCTCCTTTTTTTTTTTTTTTTTTTTTCTTTTTGTTATCGGTTTTCGCTACATCTCTCTTTTTATACCTTAAATCGCACGAATTTTAGGTCGCTGCAAGCTCTCGTACAATCGCCGGTACGATAAATTTATGAAGTTCTGTTTTCTTTGATTCCGTAGTGAGCCGGCATCGGACGATAGAGAAAAGAAAAAACAGTGGATATATTCGAAAGAGAACAAGATATTGCTTTCGACCGTTCGGACGTTCGGACGTTCGAAATAAGATTTAATGGATCGTAGAGCCGATTAAGACGGTAAGCCTCTCGATGTTGACGTTAATTTTTGAGATGTACGAGGGTGCAGTACTCGTTGCTGGATTCTCAGATTATTTATGTTGCCGATCGATAAATAATCAATTTAAAAGTTAGCTGCGATACGTGAATTTCTATCCCTCGTATTCTTTTTATTCCATATAAGCATCGGAAAATGCAAAAATTAATGTCCCGTAATCTGGTACTTCGGTGTACATCGTCGTTAAAACGAATATAATTTAATGAACAACGACTGACTGATGATGGACTAAATGTAATTGCAGTCAAATATGGAATCCAGCTCGTTGAAATACGATTACAACAGTGGGTATAATCTATATGCGAACATCGACGGTTGATTGTCAACCAGCATGTACGTGACAAACGAATTTTTAGTTTGTAATTTAAAATTGTTCCATACGGCACGCGCCGTGATTTTATTTACTGCATGCACGACTTTATCTCTAGCATGAAATGTTAATCAACGCGGCTTTATTTACGCGTCCGGCAAGAATAAATTATGCGAAAAACAGTTGTTTAAGTGCCGTAACAAAAGAAAGATAAGAAATTACTACGAATACGAAGAGAGAATGTGTAAGAGAGAGAGACAGAGAGAGAGAGAGAGAGAACAAGCCATGGAGAAATTCAAAAAAGCTTACATTCCACCGTCGAGAAATCTCATTTACATTTAACAAGGTAATGCGTGCCAAACATCCAAAGTGTATTCGCAGACTCGGTTTTCAAATGCACCACTTATATTAATTAACTTTCGGTTGCCATTTGCTAACTCGTAAATCATTAAGAAGTTGAAAAATTTTATCCGCGTAGAGATTAAAAATCACCTTAAAGAAAGAATTTAAGTGAAAAAAATATATATATATTTTAACCTTAGCGATTAATTACTGATCCTTTGAAAATTTTGATGATATATATTTTGGCAATATAAAATATCATTTTTCAATAAATAAATGAATCGATCAATTCAGCTTATATCTTTAATCGTTTGTGCAAATTTTTATTTATATTCTAAACATTTTTTCATATGTATTTTAAAAGTTTTTAATATTCATAGCCACAATAACATTATTCTCCTTTATAAAAACGTTATTAGTAATTTTTTATGAATATATAATATAATGCATCGCCAAATAGTTATAGAGAATTATGGCGTTGGCTTTTGTTCGGAGAAAATCATATTACTGTGATAATTGAAAATGCTATCGGCGAATATTGAACTTGACGTTTTAAAGCTGCAAAAGCGAGTTGAAAAATATTCGGAGGCTTTTATTGTTCAATAAAGCGGAAATTTTTTAATTTATCACAAACAATCGTTTTATTCGATACTAAAAAATAAAAAAAATTTCTCGGAATGGTGACAGATGTCTTTATAACACGTTGCAAAAAAAAAACGTTATTATTAAAAGATTACGCGTACACAATAATCGACAAATTTAACGCTATAATTTCATTCTCGCAACGAACGCACAATAAAACTCGGCGAGTTACTAAAAGAGGAAAAGGCGAAAAAAATAATATCCGCCAGTGAAAAGAAAGTAACCGGAACATCGCAGAAATACACGAAGCGAAAAAACGGATAAGAAGAAGAGGAAAAAAGGAGCTTGGAAAACAGAAAGAAAGAAAGAAAGAAAGAAAGAAAGAAAGAAAGAAAGAAAGAAAGAAAGAAAGAAAGGAGAAAAGAACGCCGAAGTATATACGCGGGGCAAGAAAAGCCCGAGAGGGTTCCGCGAAATTCCCCTGGGCGGGGGGGGGGGAGAAAAAAATTGCCGGCTACCTATAAAGCCGGGAATTAATTACAAGTGCTTTGATCCCGATCCAAAAACCCGTGCTCGCGCGCTCAGTGCGTTCTATTTCCACCCCCAGCACCACCTCATCCTATCCCTCCCTCGCTTTCCACCACATTCGCACAAATACTGAGAAAAAGGGATAGAACGAAACCGCAACCGAAAGAATCCCGGCAATGTCGCAAATTGCCAAAAGCAGCCGCTTTCGGGGATGAGAAAGAGAATAAAAAAAAAACAAAAAAAAAAAAAAGAAAGAAAGAAAGAAAAAAAACAAAGTTAGAAAGAGACGCGTATATATAGTACACATATGCACGCAGCTCTATAATCCAACGAAGAACTAAATAAAGCAAAAGAGTTTAAAGAAAAAAAAAAGGATGGAAAAGAAAGAATGCACGGGGTAAAAGCGAGTTGAGAGCGAGAGAGCGAGAGAGAAAGAGAGAAAGAGAGAGAGAGATAGCAAAGCGTGTCGCTACGAGAACGCGCTCGCGGCACGAAGACAATAAAGCCGGAGGGGCCAAGACGTAGTCGACGACGACGACGACGACGACTTGTTCCTCTCTCGCGCGCTTTTCTCCTCAACCGCAGCTAACGAAAACGGAGAAAGGAAGAAAGAGAGAGAGAGAGAGAAAGAGAGGGAAACAAAAGTAAAAGCCTGGGTATGATGGTTTAAGGGTAGATTACGTTGAAAATTAAAAAGTCCTGTTTGCGTTTGCGCGCTGGATTTTGTACAATTGCTTTCTTGCGTGTAAGTAAGAAATTATTTTGATTTCGATTTATTTTTGCTTCGACGAGTCGTTACTTTTTATTGCGGAAAATTGATTCTTTCGTTATTTCTATATTGGAAGCACGTATATGATAGTTAAAAGAAAGTGCATTGAAGTTTATAAAAATAAATAAGTTCTCATTCGACTAATTTTTTTTTTTTTTTTTTTTTTTTTTTTTTTTATTGTATCGTCGAGTAAAGAGAATTTTTTCAATTTTAAAAATTAGTTGTATTAAAAGTTTGAGTATTAATAATGTAAATAAATTAATCGAATCATCAATATTATTTATGAAAGTACGTTAAAAGCGCACTTACATGCGACACTAATTATGAATATAATACAAATCCATTGTTACGGTGAATTATTCATTGCGTTGATATAGCATTTGAATTTATTTATTTATTTATTTATTTATAATTTCTATTACATTCTATTATATATATTTTTTAATTTTTTATTAATATTTTAATTTTTTACAGTTAATTACACATTACAAAATTTAAAATTGATAATTTACATTTGACTTTATTTTCTTTTAGAAGGAAATAAAAAAGTAGCTTTATTTATATCCTCACTGAAATTTTTATTATTGCTATGTATTTAAACTCTACAATATTTTTAAAAATAAACTATACATGTGGATAGTTTCATTAATGCTCTATACTGTACTATGAATTATTAATTTAAGTATTTTAAAAAGTTTGCATAATTAATAACGAACAAAATAATCAAATCTCAAAATTTCTCTTTGAAAAATAATTTTTGCAGAAATACATTACTTGTAATTTGAAGTGGATTTGACGTGAAAATCAATATTTGCCAAGTAAATAGTTATATCTATCCGGAAAAGTCTAATCATAACAAATGAGTAGTGGCAGATGTGTTGCTGATACGTTGAAAATTAAAATTTGGATTCACTCCCTGGCAGTTTTCTAATTTTTATCAATTATTCAGTTGTGCCTTCGTGGCATTTGTAAAAGTTTATAACTAGACAAGAAGCAATTTAAAATTGTTTGTCGACTTTTTTTTTTTATTTTTAGTAATGAATTGATATTTACCTAAAATATTAAGAATGAATGAATAAAAAATCAACGATTGTTTTCGATTTCGTTTCAAATTAAAAAAATTTATCTGAAAACTGGAAACCTTTATAAAATATTAAAAGTTTAACAATGTCAATGTATTATATATTGGGCGTCTTTTGTTCTTAATATTATATCTTAAACTTTCGCGATAAATCATAAAACCTCTTGTCTCTTACTCATCTTCATCTCGCATTTGCGCAAACTCACCTAGCAACAGCCCTCTTTTTTAAAATTCATTTTTCCATATGGTAAAAATTCTAGATGTATATAGATATGTATAAATGTGTGTGCGTGTACGTATACGCTCCACCCTTAATCTAAAACAAATAGGCAGGAAAAGAAAGAAAGAAGAAAGCGAAGAAAAGCCGCAGTTTAACTTAGCTATATCCATAAGAAAGAGAGAAATAGAAGATGAGAGAGAGAGAGAGAGAGAGAGAGAGAGAGAGAAGGAAACGGGGGTTAGAAAGAGAAGTATATATAGATAGGTTACGCTATCGGCTTTACGTCAGGGCCAGATACACGTGGAAAACAGGGTTGGCCGGTCTCTTGGTGGACTCACGCTCTGGAGGTGCGACAAACGATAAATTTCATCAGCGCTGCTATACCCCCGCGGTTTCCCTTGCTTCCGCGTTCTCTCTCTCTCTCTCTTCTTACTTCCACCCTATCCTACCTCCCCTCTTTCACCTTGCCTGTCAACTTGATTTTCTCCCCTTTAGTAAGACGTCGTAACTGTGGTATCTCTCTCTCTCTCTCTTTCTTTCTCTCTCTCTCTCTCTCTCTCTCTTTCTCTCTCTCTCTTTCAGCGCTCTATCTTGGTGAAAATCAGTCGGCTTTTTGAGCGAGCGAGCGAGCGAGCGACGATTTCAAATTATCGGAAATATCTCTTTTTTCGCGCGCCGAGAGAGCTTCCAGATTCAGCTAAAGGGGAAAAAGAGAGAAAAAAAAAGAGAATGGAAGAGCGTCAAAGAACCAGTGACAACGACCGAGGAAGGAGGTGAAGAAGGGGGAGGGAAAGGAAGGAACGGGAAAAATTTTCATTCAGAGCGGACCGATCATCGAGCTCGCGAATCCCGATTCCGCGAGCGCCCGCAACGCGTCTTCTTCCTCATCATCCGCCAGTCGTTTTCGGTCTTTTGTGACGGCGTAGCAGCTTTCTCCCGCTGTTCGTATCTTTTTTTTCTTCGAGCACAGCTTGCGCTGATTTTTCTCCCTTCAGATGGTCTTGTTCTATCGCTCTTACGAGTCGAGAGGGAAAAAACCCGCGGGTATCGAGTATTCTCGAGATTTTACGAATACGTATATGTATATGTATGCGATATTCACGATGCGAGAGAGAAACCGAAAAATTTTTACGTAGATATAAAACATTCCCAAAGGTTTTTTCTTAAAATGAAACACATATACCTGTTTTTCATTATCGTTGGAGTTACTTTTTTTTTATTTTACAAACGAATGGAAGTTTGCAAAATGTACTTTTTTCTGTCTTATCTTGATCGAATTTTTCGCCAAATCTATGCTTTAAAATTTCGAAATTGGTAAAATATTTTTTAAATTACATAAATTTTTAATCTTTCGAATTCTTTCATTGATTTTGCTATCAATCTAAATACCCGCATGAATTTTCGATGATTCCTTAAAATACTTTTATTTTAAAGCAAAAATACTCTATTGATATCGAGAATTTTAAATTTATAAAAAAATGACAAAACCAAAATAAACAATTGTCGAACGGCAATAAATTCAGTGAATCATTTTTCGCGTTGCAACTTCGGCATATTTACGTGAATTATTAAAGAACGATTGCATTGTCATACTAAAAAATAATAATTTTTCACACGCATATAAAATTTTTCGCATTCGATAACAAAAAAACGATCGAAACATTCAGCGGTTTCAAGTTTTAAAATTACAAACGCACGTGAAAAATTAAATTTAGTCATGGGATCCGCCGTTGAATGAAAAAAAAAAAAAGAAAAAAAAATCGTTTATTCATCGAGTCCTGCACGCTTACATCGAGTTTTCACTCATAACGCGCATATAGGCGACAAAAACAAGCAAGCCTTTCGAAGCTGGACGTAAAAATTTTTTTGCACTCTCTCTCTCTCTCTCCAATAAACGCGGAATCTCCCATAAATATACATCTCGGCGAATGGCTGTCGCGTAAATTTTTTTTTTTTTTTTTTCTCCCAACGCTTCTCTTACGCCTCTATCCACCCTTTACCAAATCGGTCGCGCGACATTTTTCCCCCTACAGTTTTATATATCGGCATTGTCCGCGCAGGGGAAAATAAATAGCCGATGATAAGCGCCGTAGACCGGATATATATATATATATATATATATATATATATATGTGCGCGCGAGGTCTCGCGCATCGTCGGTGCAAATCAAAATTCTCCGCGAACGACGGAATAATGCGCGATCGCTCGTCGCATGGAGAAGGTGAAGCGAGGGAGGAAGGGAGAAAAAAGCTTTGTACGATTTTGCGTCGTTCGACCGCCGCGGATTTTATTGCTTAAGAAGGAGTGAGAGGAGAAGAAGCTTATTACTCGATTGCGTTCTTTTTTGTTTTCATTATTTTTTTTTGCATATATTTTTATACATGGAAACGACCACGACGATCATTGACGCGAACACGTATTTTTTTGCGTTTGTTTATACGCGAACACGTATGACATATATTTTTATTGCGCGGCCTTTTGACCGCGCGCAAACGGCCGGAAAAACGAAGAGCGTTATTACGTGTGCGTATAAATGTTTGTGTATATGCGTGTGCGTGTGCGTGTATGGATTTACAAATACATACACGTTTTGCGAGAATGGCATTTTTATTAAAGTTTTATAAGGTATTTTTATAACCCACGAAAAATCAGCGTGCGATATATGATTTTTGCAGAGAAGAAGGAAATTTTGAGAATAATGCACGGCGTGTTTTGCGTGACATGTGACACGCTCTTCATAATTTTTACATTGTTTATACATTTTAAGAATATACCGAGATAACGATTTATTATTGCAAATATTTGCCTTGTAAGCGTTACAATGCGTTACGCAATTGACGATTCAATTTTTTTTATCTCTCTTTCTTTTTCTTTATCTCTCTCTCTCTCTCTATCTGCTCGTTCGTGTAGATTGTTTGGAGTCCGGATCTGGAAATTACTTTAAATCATTTTAACTGGATTATTTGTACAATTAAACCGAGACTTCGAGTTATAGCAAAAAATCACGTTATGAAACAAAATAATTTAAAAACTGCGAAAAAAATTGTTAATTGAAATTCCGTCAAAATTGATTGTTTAAACGGAATACTCTTTTAGAAGTTTATAAGAAAAAACACAATATCACTATAAATATGAAATTGAATATCGAATAATTTTTCTTTTTCTTTTAAATAAATTAGTTTTTCACTGTTTCCTGCCTTTGTAGTTTTCAATAATTTATCGACAATCAAGATTTTTCATTTTAGCTTTACGTTAAAAATAAATGTATATAATATTTTTTTCAGATAATCTATAACTTCTAAAGTGTAATTTTATAAACGTTTCATTTGATGATCGACATAAAAAAAACCGAGAAAATAAAAAAAAAAATCATCGATTGTAAAGATTATCGTAGAAATAGTTTTCACAGAAAAATCATAACATTTTCCGATCCAAACATTTTTGACCTTATCTTTTTGCACGCAGCAGCCAAAATAAAAGAAAATATCTACATCGGTGCAACATCGAAGAATCTAGGTAATACAAGATATCACAGCCGTCATCTCCGATAAAAAATGGCCCTTAACCCAACTCAAACCAGCGTCCCGTTATCTTGGACTATCGCACACATTGAAATACGTGACTTTTGGGAAAAAGTTCTTCGACGTGGTTAAACGACACCGAGACACTTTCTCGTCAGTTTCGTATCAGTGATATGGAGAAGGTAAACAATATCTTTTGTTTTAGGGTAGTTGTCATTGTATCAATTTACAGTTTGACTTTACGGAAGCCGTTCAAAGTTAGAGTGAAGTGTAAGAATTAAGAATATATTTTTTTTTTTTTTTAAAAGCCTGATTTAATAAATTGAAAATTTCTGACAGATTCTTTAAGAAATCACGTTTATTTACAATAAAGACTAATAATTTCAATTTAATTAACAACAAAATTTATCATCAAACAATCGATGATAACTAATTTTAAAACTTTCAACGGACTAATATATGTATACATGTATATTTTCAGTTACAGAGAAGCATTGTACTACAGGATGCAAACTAGTTGAATGTTATTTATTCTCCAAAGTTAATTCTCGATCCTGGGTGATCCTTTAGTGTGGGAAGGGCACGTATCACTCAATAATCCCTACTACATCGTTGCTTGCAGCGAAACTAACTTTAAGTGCGTTCTAGTGTTACCAGCATAAATTTAACATCGATCAGTATGTGTCTATGTGTATGTATATATACAAGATGAAACATTTAACTTGGCACAACGAAATATTTCGAAAACTACGCATTTAATCAAATTAAATATTATATAAAGTTCGGATGGTTTCAAGAAAAAGGAGAGCGGAGAATACGTTATTAATTTTCGACTTTTTGACTGTTTTGAAATTTAAACCAAGATAAACTCCTCTTTCCATGCATAAGCATTTATTTTTTTCACAACAAACTCTTTGGCATAAAGCATCAAATAGCTTTTATATGAAACAATTTTTAATACAATCCTTCTAATTCAAATTATTCAAATTTCATCCTTTATAATGATTAATAAAAGTAATCCGATGATCGCAACAAAAATTAATTTAATAAATACTCAAAGTGATAACCTTCTTCTTTTAAAAATTTCGTTCGCAAATATCTATGATTTGCTCCTTCTTATTTTTAGAAGATATATTAAGGCTTTTGCAAGGAAAATTCGTCGTATTGAATTCTTCTTCGGTTTAACGCGCGCGTTGACTTTTTTATATGAATATTGCAGTTCACTTCTTCCTTGCAGTTCACTGCACGGTAAAATGACCGATGTAAGTCTTCTCTGTGGATATCGTAAGACATATAAATCAATAACTTGATCGATGCTTTGTTCCGATTCACCGTAAATAAGTAACATTTCAATTTTTTTGAAAATCCTTACGTACTCTATAATCACGTTCGTGCATACAAAAAAGCAATTTCACAATTATTCGGAAAAAAAACTGAAAATAATTAAAAACTTGTGTCAAATTATCGAAAATTTTCTGGTGACGTCATTAAATTAATGTCTTATATTAGAAATAATATTAAAGAATGATTAAATTTTTTATCAAAGTTTGAATATTTTGCATTAAACGGGTTGTACGTTTAAAAAATATTACATATAAAATTTATTTATTTTTTTTTTCATGTCAAAGAGATTGCTGTGAAAAAATAAAAATATTTATATCAAAAAGTGTAGTTTAACTTGGTTTGACCTTGTAAATGTCCATCAAGTCGAGAATTAAAAACCATTCTATGTTCCCCTTGAAACCATCCAAATTTTATATGACACTTGATTTGATTAAATGCGTGATTTTTGAGTTATTTCGCTGTGCCAAGTTATGTAGTTCACCCTCTGGTTGTATAATGCAAAATAGTCGTAATAATTTCTAGTTTTATTTTCTATGAAGACACTTTGTAATATCGTTAACGAAATTTTTGATAGAACAAATTACAGGTAAGAAATAACAATTTTATTCATTTTACAAAATCAATGTAAGTCTTGATGAAAAATATCTTAACCAGATACGTTCATCTCATATAATTAGATATCTTTAGAGATCTATGTTTAGAGAGAATTATTGAATTTTGGCAGATGATAGACAAGTGTCTGCTCGTAACAATTTTAGCCGAATCCGATCAATAATTTTACCGCAGTTTCTATAAAACGGTTATTATTATTATTTTTCGCGAAATTTCCGAAGCGTCTAAATTTTGTTAAAATTCCGAATTAATAATATCATGTCCGAGTGTAAATAAAGGAATACATTGTATTTGCTTTATGGGTATAAGCTAAACTTTGTAAAATTAAATTTGAATAGAAGACTGCTTCGAAAGATAATATTCACCATTATTATTCACAGATTTATCTAAGATCTTACTGCTAGAGAAAGTTCATTGCCCGCCTAATTACAAATGACATAAAGCATTCAAAGTGTAACATCATCTGTACGAGCACTTTATAATTAACGGAATAAATAATCTGATTTTCATATTTCAAACTCCTGAAGATAATTCTCGTTTTACATACGATTAAAAACTTTTTACCTAATGTAATGTGTATTGCCTATATCTTTATAAAAACTAGTGAAAAATGTAACGTCTACTTAAAGATCACACTATATAATGATTAATTGTAGCACTTAATTTAATACTAATTCACCATTTACAGATTCAAAGTATGAATCTTGCTTTAAATACCTCTCATTCATAGTGCTAGTGAAAAAATTTGTAAGACTTGTTAGAATACGATCGCTTTATTTATAACACATGAACGTGTCGAGTAGTGAAACAGTTTCTTCTATATCTTAGTATTCCTTTTAATTCTTTAAAAGGAAATAAGCATTTATGATGTCAATATTTTTAATTAAATATGCATTATTGATTATACGACTTTCGTGTGAAATTAATCTATAAAAATTTTTAAACCTTTTAAGTATAAAAAAAAAAAAAAAAAAAAAAAAAGAAACAAGAAAATAAAGTTAAAATCTAGTTCACTACAAGAGCGAAATTTGAATTCGGAATAATAGAGGCACCAAAATCGGCCAACCCATAAATTTCCTTCGGGGAGTTTATTATCGATTTTTCGCAAGCGCCGCTTTCAGGACGAACGAACGCGTAACCCCGCGCGTAATTCCGGCACACGCTACGTCTTTAAGAGCAAACGAGGGGGAAGTCGAAACGCGCCGGCTTTGCCCGAGAAGCAGGAGAAGTAACAGAAGGAAGCGGTGGGACCGCGCGCCACAGGATTAGAGGGAGCAGGGTCGGAAAAGCCGGACGCCCTCGGTATCCCGAGCACCGTATCCCGACGTTCTCCTCTCGTTATATAGCTCGGACGTGTCTCTGATATCTGCCTGCTCGTACTGGTCTACGCAAGGAGGGCGTGCGAGCTCAAAGCTCCGAGTGAAAAAGAGAGAGGAGGAGAGACGACGTCGTTGCCTTCTGCCCCGGGAGTCAAAGTCACCCAAGGTGCCTTCAAAGTGCCTTGATTACAGGAGGGTAGAATGTGTACGTATGTCTGCGTGTAAGCGTTTCTTCGTACGCGCGCGCGCATGTGTGTGTGTGTGTGTGTGCAAGTGTACAAAGACGAAAAGTCTTGCGCGAAAGTACGAACTAGAAAAGTTTATCGGGATATGGAGTTAGATTAGCTCGTAGGCCGCATGTTGGTGAGACCTTTTGAACGTTTTGATTATTAGGGAATGATTCGGGTAGAGTACTGCAGATTAAGTGCTTTGGGTGACTCTCTTTATTAAATGTTCAAAATGCCTGTCTGAAGATTGATGATACCGAAGTGACGAGTTGATAATAAAATTAATTTTTTTTTACGATTGATTTTGAAAAATTTATTGTACGTATTTTTATAATATTTGGCTTTATAATTAATGAAAAATACAGCTCAATATTTACCGATATGAAATAAAGAACGTATTCATAAATCAGCATAATTTTTTATTGCATTTCAAACAATGGATTGTAACACGATTCGCATATTAACTTCAGTCAAGCTAATAATATGCTGGTTTTGTCTTTTACGTTGTTCTATTATACCGTTATTATCTATTGTATAATTATTGATTTTAAAGGATCTTGTCACTTAATATACTATTATAATTATGGCATTATCGATATTATTAATCCTTGCGCTACTATAAATTTTATGCATAAAAATTTTAGTTTTCATTATCACAAATATCGATTTATTTTTTTCTGCCGCATTAAAAATATTTGGTAATATCATATGATATAATGTATTTGAAAAAGTATTAAGTTTCTAAAAATAATCTAAATCAGCGTTTCTACTTGCAAAGTAAACGTATCGATCTAAGATCTATGTCTTAACATTTATAATTTTTATTCGCAATATATTTAAAATTTAGTTATGGTTTAAAATTCGTTAAATAATATTTTTAAACAATAATTACCAATTTAAATGTCTAAAAATATCGATTATTTTGTAACTATTTGTTCGTTACAAGAAATATTGCCAAAATTAGAATCGTCAAACACTTTAGCTTAGCAATTGATTACCGTTTCTCAATCAATGTTTAAGTATTATCTCGAACATTAATTAGTTTTCCAGTAGTTTTGCCAATACCCAAACTTTTAAAAAGTGGAGTAATTAATCGGCGTTTCAAACATGATTCGACTCAACTAGTTATAAAGCGAGATTAAAACTGAAACTATTTCCGTCAAAAACATACATTTGATGCATTTTATTTCTCGAACATTTTTGTATAATCCCATTCGATTAGAAAGTAAAAATTATCGACACCAAAACTTTTATTTAATCGAAATTCCATCAACAATTTTATAACAAATGTAAATAATATCGAATATAATTCACGTATAACTTTCAATTCATTCAATTATAAGTCTTAAAAGCCATAAAAAAAAGTAAAGGGCAAGGATATTAAGCCGTTCGGAGAAAAAGGAAAAGTGAAACCGAAAGAAAACGCTACAGGAATACGCGAGCAAGAGAAGCGGAAAAAAGGAGCAAACTCAATCATATATATATATTTTCAGCCTACTAACCCGTACGGCGACTCTTACCGACGGAGCATCGTCAGCGTGTAAATGGTTTCCATACGCGCAAGCGCCTTTTCGATCGTATTAACATTTTTCTATACGTCCTTCTAGGCTGTATAGACATTCTATACGTCCTTTTAGGCTGTATATGTGCCAGGAGAAAAAAAAGTTAACAGCGCCACTGCTATGTATTTGTCGCTTCATATAGCCTAGCATTTGAGTCTTCATCGAAACTTATATTTTCGAAACGCGTAATAAGACTTATGTATGTTGAGCGAAGGAGAGAGAACGAGATAGCAATAAGAGCGCGCGCACCATTGCTCCCACGTGACCACCCTATCTCTGTCTCGCTCTCTCCTTCGCTCAGTATGTACATTCAAGCGACCACGGGGCTCTGCTTTTCTTTTGTTTTCTTTCAGTATAGTGTATCGTTGGTCGGTAATATTCGTTCTTAATATGTGAGAAGAAGAATAAAAATGGACAATTTATTAAATAATGAAAATAAGACGAGTGATAGTGACAGTGATGAAGAATGCAAACGTGAATTAAATAAACTAATAGAAAAAGCAAAGTCTAATATAATCCCGCAAAATTAAAAAATTTAATAATAAGTGATTTTAAAGTGATAATTTTTTAGTTTATAATTTTGTTTGTGATTTAGATAAATGATTTAAAAGTTTTTTGTGTGAAGAAATTAAATTTAAAATATTTAAAAAAGTTACTGTTTTTTCATGTTAAATAAGAGACTAAAATTCATTGATTATACAAAAAATGTGTTAAACAAATATAGTATTGTTATGATAAAAATAACATAAGAAAGTATTTATATTAATTATAATAGTATTAATATTATTAATAAGCCTTCAAATCTTATAAAAAAAACTTTTGTTAAAAATATTATTCTGTATAAATATTTAATAAATATACTCAAGAAATTTATATTTTTTAATAAATAATAATTGTTCAAGAATTAATTTTATTTTTAAATATTAATCCATTTACTATTTTTTTTAATTTCATAATTTATATTTATATTTACATTATGTTGTCTGTCACTTTTTGACACTACTACACATGTACATGTACGCGTGTGTGTACAAAATGCGCATGCGTTAGCAGACGATATCTGTAGTTTACGAACTGTCAGTATGGGTTCGAAATTGCATTTAATTGATATGCAACAAAATAAAATTAATTATTCTGTTAACTAAGTAAGAGTCTTCGTACGGGTTACAAGGCTGAAAAATTTTTTAAGCACCATGAGTGAACCTCGCGTCATTAAAGCTTTCGGCTCATATTTTGTGGATGGATAGAGGCGCCTTAGTCGCTCGCTGCGCTCGCGACTGCGGCCCTACTATCCATCCACAACATATTTTGCCTCAAGCTGTAATGACGCGAGGCTCGCACAAGGTACATAAATAACTAATATAATACCAAAGACTGCGGACTGAGCTAGTCAAATGGGAAGAGGAAGAAGAGGAGGAGAAAGAGCATGATTAATCGGCCGCGAGAGCTTGGTTTCTAGATAGCAGTAGCAGTAGTAGTAAAGTGCGACACTGCACTTGGGCACGACGACACACCGTTGCGGTCGTAATTGACAAGGAGAGAACGATATTCCACGCGTGCGCTCCCTTATACACGTTGTATATCCTCACGCGTATAGTCTTACTAATTTTCCAAACAAAATTTAACGACTGCCAGGGAGAGAGAGAAAGAGAAAGAGAGAGAGAGAGAGAGAGAGAGAGAGAGAGAGTTTAGATTGTAACAGTGTGCGCATATATGGTACACACACATACGTGGGAGGAGGTACACACGGGGACGTAACGCGCAGCGATTTCACGTAGAGGGAATAGAGCGAGCGAACGCGCCCGCGGTGAGATGCGGCTCCTTGTCTCGCGGGCCTTTATATAACCACTCCTCCCAGCTTTTCATTCCTCCCATTGTAACGTGTCCGTATATAGGAAATACTCGTGCGCACGTACACAACGCGAGCGCGTGTTTCTCGGTTTTCGAACATCGCCCGCGTGTGTAATAAGCCACGGTTTGGGAATATACATCGAACGCCTCGATGATTTCTACCGCGCGTGCGTTGCTCGGGAAAATTTTAGCCGAGTCGTATTGCTGTAGATCTTGCGCGTATATGGAGAATGTTATGGGTTTGGGTTGATCGGATGATCCCTGAGTGCTTGATATGAGAATAGCAGCATCGTACCGGTGGAAACGAATATTTGACGTTTATGTGGCTTTTTTATATTAAAGTCTTAGAAAGAAAATCGATAAAATTTGATGCGGTTATGGAAATTTTTCTTTACCTTTTGTACTATATTTGTATAAAATGTTTTATGTAAAACATGTAACTTTAAGAATTTTACAAAAAATTTAAAACTTTAGTGTTTGTTGCAAATGTGTATATTTTCAAATAATTTAATGGCTTACTTTCTTTACATTGCTAGAAATTGTTGACAATTAAAAAAAAAATTGTAATTAAGTTTGAAATTCCATGTATAGGTTTTCATTTTTTTCTCATTTTAATATGTTTATGATGATATTTATTTCAAAAGAAATGCTACATTTTTTATAAAATTTATTTTAACATTCATTTATTTCACTTTATGATTAATTTTTTATTGAATAAAAAAAAGTATCGCTATATTTTATTTTCGTTATATAAAATCTTTTTTAAATTTACGCTAATAAAATATATTTTGAATTTTATTAAATTATTATTAAATATTGATACATTTAAAAGGTATTTAATACATTTTCAGATAATTCGAACATCAATTTTTTAAGCAAGATTAAATTTCTATTTAATACTAAAAATAATTATTTTAAAATACATATTCGTGCTTTGAAATTTGATAACAAGTTAAATAATTATTTAGTGTAAAGAATTTAAAGTTATCAAAATAATCCATCATTATTCGTAATTATTTATTAAAAGAAGAAAAAAAAACGTTTACTCAAAAGTTTTGAGCATTTAACGCTAAACGTAATTTTAGAAAACTAGAAAAGCCCTCAAATAAAACTTTCGTAAACTTATTTCCTACCCTGTTCGTCTAACTTATAAATCTCGTACAGACAAAAGCTTCTGTCAAGAGTTTACTAAGCAAGGAGAAACAAAAAAGAAAAATAGAGTCGAGAAGCCAGTGGCTCGTCGCACGTAAAAGAGCACACGGACAACGAGAGAAGGAAATCCCACGCGCGGCTGACCCGGAGAAAACTAAATCGGAAAAGTAATTAAGAGCCGGAGGGCAAGGGAATCCATCCGCGGTAATTTCCCTCAGGTGCGAACTCGCGAAAAGCGATCTCGAAACGGCTACTCACCGTAAGCCAACGCGGAGCTACGTATGCGACACACGTGTTTGACCGCGAAAAGCATCTACACCAAAGGAGATGGAGATGGCGAGAAAAAGAGAGAGAGAGAGAGAAAGAGAGAGAGAGAGATGGGAAGTCAAAAGTCTACGAAACGTGACACCCACCGTATATAAAGTATAGTACCGACGACACACCTTGGGGCCGCTTAGAGAACCATTTTCTTCCCTTCTCTCTTTCTGTCTCGCTCTCGCACGTTTTTCGTTTTACAGCTTTCGCTCTTCTTTTCCTGTCCATCCATTTTCTGCGCCGTTCTCTCTTTTCTTCCGTCCTTACCTCAGGCTTCTCCGAGAGTAACGAGCCTCTACCTTTTACTATCCTCCGTCTTTTATGTCCCGTATCCTCGAGCGTGTCTCGACTTCTCGCCAGAGATTATTATGTATGACTTTAAATGGCCGTACATGTGCGTGTGCGAGTGTACGTGAATTTTTGTTCGCGAGTGTACTAGTATATCGCTGGACGTTTGTGCCCTTGAATTAAAGGTCTCGTCGCTTTAGTACTCGCGAACGAGCTTAATTTTAATACTCTAGTCTACCGTTGTTTCTTTCCCCCGTTTTCGTTTCGGTGTTTTTGTTTTTTTCGACTCTCCGAGCCTCCGCTCTGTCTCTTTTGAGCCGTCTGCGTGCGAATTGTTCTTTATTGCCGAGGTAGTTGAATTTCTCCAGTATAAAGAGCATTTTTTAACCGGGCGTTAATGGGACCTTAATTTAATTATCGCAAGTGTATACTTGAGTAAGCTTTTGATGAAAAATTTCAAAAGATTTCATGTTTATCACAAAGATTTTTTTACAAAGATAACGCATAATGTGAGCTTTATTTCGACAATTTTAATGAAAAAACTTATACGATGTTAAATGTTTGTGATGTGTGTTTTTCATAAAATGTGCAAAATTACATCATAATTATAAAACCCGTTTATAATATAATAATTTCTTTGATCATTGATTAAGAACGATAAACGTATGTTGGAATTTGTTTACAGCGAAAAAGCTATTAATTATTATTTAAAATTTAAGCTACTTGTCAGTGAAGTCATTGAAAATAATTTATACAAAATTACAATTAAAATATACCAAAGAAGTTAGATGGTAAAATTTAATTAAAATAAAATTACATTTTCATTGTCAATTGCATGCACATTGTTTGCGGAATGAGAAAATTGAATAAACATGTCGATCTGTTTAACGTAAAAATGTCTATATTAAAATTAAATTAGATAATTGATTAACAAATGATATTACGAATCGGGTATGTTCTTTTACATACATATACATAAAAAGTAATCCAATAATTCAAAGGCGTATCGCGAAGCCTAATTACCTCAATTACCCAAAATTCTGGGAATAAATTAAATCGAGCTCTGCAACATCTATTCTAAGACTTTGGAGCGCTTTACATTCGTCGAGCAGTACGTACCTACATAATAAATATCACCAATTAACCTAATTACAGCTTAAATCCAAATTACTCGACAGCGTCAAAAGTAGGAACTATAACCAATCGCTTTACCAAAACATTATATTTGCATTTATCCCGCATCCAACAATTTTGCGATAAAGCAACCAAATACTCACGAAGACTATAGCAATTCGATGTAAACTTGCGATACTTAACGTTACAAATTTAACGAATTAAATCGGCTGAATTTTATTCAATAAAGTCTATCCATAGAAACATAATCGTATGAACGTTCATTGAACTCTTACAAATCTCCGGTGGTGTATAAGTTATCCATAACGCGCGCGCGCGCGCCGAGCAACGAAAATAGAAACGAGAAACGCGACGATCAAAATTAATGCATCCGAGAAGAGACGCACGTGACACGACTCAATTGTTTCCTCTTTTGGGTCTTACCTTTTGCTACCGACTCTTCTCCCCTCCCTCCCTCCTCCCTTTGCGAGGAATTATTTAAGAGATGAAATATTAAGGAAATATGAACCTGATCCAAAGTTGCTGCATCTCCGTCCTTCTCTCGAGAATCTTTTACGTACACCGGGTGAGTCGAGACCACGACAACGACTTCGTATACTTTTTTTGAACCGAAGGAGAATAGACGACGCTCGAAAAATGTGGTTCTCCTTTCGCCTATAGTTTTTCCTTTACGTCTTCGGTTTCGCTTTCTTTTTTTTTTTTTTTTTTGTGAAACTCTTATATACCTTTTTGAAAATTTAATAGAGCTTCTTTTTTCTTTTTGAAAATGTTCTGACACAATGTAATAACAGTACGCTTAAATAGAACGTTAAGAAGGCTATTTATCTTTTTGCTGTTTATTTTTTTGATATTTAAAAACTCGCGTTCGATTATCGAGTTTTATTATGAGAATTTTTGAGTTTATATAATTAGAACTATTACACAAGTGTTCTAGCATAAAATTATATGATGAATATTTAAGTTTGAATAATATGAATCAATATAATGTAATAGAGAGCAATGATAAATTAAAATTCATATAATTCTTTCACGCCTTTTAATTATGAAACACGATAAATATCGACTTTGAAATTCAAAACACACGTAAATTATTTCCGCAAATAAATGCAGTTGCACAACAAAAGAAAAAGAATGAAAAAAAAAAAAAAAAAAAAAAATGAAGATAATAAAGAGAAGAATTCGTTACAGATTCTATAATTATTTGAGCTTATCGTTTGCCTTACAAAGTGCCGAGGCTATAAATTAATATTACGTCAGATATTCTCACTTCCCTTTATAAACCCCTTATCTCATACTCTTTCTCTCTTACTCTCTTCGTATCTCCCTTCTTCTTAAGCTCGCATTCTCTATCTGTACATAGGTCGTTCATCTTTTTTTTTTACCGGCTCTCTCGCTCGTACCGCTTCATCCCTTCCTTCCTCCCTTCTTCACCTTCTTTTATCCACGGCGCGGCGTACGGTAGCGGCGTTCCGTCTCTATTCCGCCGTAGCTTTATTTTTCCCCGGTAACCTCCGGCTTTTTGAATAATCGCCCGATCGTTATTGAGTTATGAAGAGAAAAGAGAGAGAGAGAGAGAGAGAGAGAGAGAAAGAGCCAAGATACTTTTAAATTTCTTACAATGCTTTCTTTCTTTCGCGAGTTAAATCGGCCGGTGGCTAGCTTGCAAACTTTTTTTACAGTTACTCGCGTGTTATCGTATAATGGGATAGCTATACATATATGTATGTATATACTAGTTTGTCACTGAGTAATGCCTTAGTAACGGAGTTACGACAAGTCTCGAATACACGCTCCGCTGAATTTCTTCTTCCTTTTTTTTTTTATTCTTGTTTTTTATTCTTCGATGCTTTGCTACGTCTGAAAAATGGCGAGAGTCACGAGCGCGAAAAATAAAAACCGGCAGATATTTTTAGATTCTCAGTGTATATAGACGGTGTACGAGATTTCTGGCATCATCGATATTCCAAATCCGTCCGGTACTTACATATATGTATATATCTATATTTACATGTACATACATGTACATCTATCTATTCACGCGATGTAGAGATGCGAGCAAAGAGGACAGGAATCGAAGATTTCGCAAAAGTTGAAAGGGGACGAAGAAAAGAGAGAAAGCCTACGGGTATGGGTGAATTTTACTCTGAAAAGTGGAACTTGCAAAACAAGCGCGAGTGTACATCGTGGTTCGGACAAAAAAAACACGAAACTTGCTCGAATGAATTCGATCTTCGATATAAAAAAATTAATATTGAAACGTGTAAAAGTTCAATTTTTGTTTAAATGCAAATATTCGTCAAATTTTTTATCAAAATTTTTTCTTTATTACAGAGTATTTATTTATAACTTGGCAATACAGTTTTTTTTTATAAAAATTTAAAACGCTTCGTCGTTAAATGAAATTTAAATCACAAGTAATAAAAAGTAAATTATATGACGGTAAAAAGAAGAAACAAACATAATTTTATTTGAACTTACCTAACGATGATAAAGGAAAAAGAAAAAGTTTTGGTAAGTCACCTGTAATATAAAAAGAAAAATCATAAGATACGAAATTTTAATAAAATATATCGAAAGAAGGTTATTTAATGTATTAAATTTCAATAAAAAGCATTAAATTTTTAAAACGCGCACAGTTGAAAAAATTCAAAATTTAAAATTCAGTTACACCAACATTTAAAACTAAATTCAATGTAGGTTTGAGTTAGTAAATTAAAATAAAATAACTTACAATAAAATAAAAAGCTGTCATTCGAATTTTAACTAAATTTCAACAATTTAAATAAAAGTAAGAAATCCGCTAATGTAATTCAGAATGTAACTGTACTTAAAGAACAAAGTTAATGTAGCTAAGAAATAGTTAAAATTCGGTCAAAGTTTCTTCGTTGAAAATAACATTTTAACTAAAACGTTAGATTTAACAATTTTATATAAAAAAAAAATTTGATTTTCAATCGAACATTTACAATAACACGATTTTAATTTTATTCTTTTTCATTTAAAGTAGATTTACATTTGATCCTATCTTTAGCAAATTACTACAAGTTAACTCAATTTGCAAATCTAAAATTCTAATTTCCAAGCCATATAGACCACAGGGCAGCATACGACATATTTTATATTCAAATCAAAATACCACAGGAAAATGATACTAACCGTAAACATCTCATATAATAAGAACCCAAACAGCGCACGAATAATATAAGCAAAAAAGGAAAACAGGGACAAAAAAAGAAAAAAACAAATCAGACCGAAGTAAACGGAGGAGGAAAAGCTGCCGCGCGTAGAAAAGGAGAAGCACTGATTTCCCTAAGATCAGAGGCGAGCGCTTGCCCCGACAACGGCGTCTTGCGCTATCGCATAAAAAGATGGAAAATTTAAATATTATTCCACGAATAAGCATCGAAGAGAGAACATGGAATTTCCATGACGAATTCCCACGATGGAATTCTTCTTTTTATCGTTCAAATAAAAAAAAAAAACAAAAAAAAACAAAAAAAAAAAACAAATATGCAAATACTCAAGATCTTTGGGGAAGAGGGGAAGAAATATAAGGAGGATACGTGTTTACGAAGGAAGCAAACTCGAGTGCTCGAGCTCTCGTAGGGAGAGAAGGTCAAAATGGAATACAGTGAACGGAATCCTATGGACATACGTGAACTTGGACTCAAAAGCGTTTAAATCGAGCACAAGAATATGTTCTATACATACACAACCACGTAGCTGTATTCATTGTCTTTCCTCCCGTTTTATGAGCAGACTGAAAGATGTGGATAAAAAAAAATCTAGAGCATAGCGCCTTTATCCGGCTGTAGATGTAAAGGAAGAATGTATGCCATGAAACTAAGCGAAAAAATTTCCGCGAAGAATCGCGAAAAGCACGTGAGAAAGAAAAGAAGAGAGAGAAAGAGAGGTGAAAACGAATCGGCAAAAGAAAAGGAAAAATGTATATGTATACGAAGGTAGAGTTCGGGAACTTTAGACCGGTAAAAGAAGCGCAGGAATTACGAAGTCAAAAGTTATAAGGCAAGGCGCGGAAAAAATTCGAGAGAAGCAGGGAGAGAAAAATGCACACGATGCGCACAAAAGGAAGAAGAAACGGAAACGCGAATCAACAAACAGAGAAAGGGAGTAAAAATGAAAATGAGATAAAATAAATGGAACATAGAAAGAACGTCGTGTACACAGCGAATAAAATAAAGGAAAGGGACAGAAAAATGAAACGTTCGTTTGAATAGAGAGAGAGAGTTTTCGTACTGAAATCTTCAATTGGATTTGCTATATATTTTCCGCGCAAAGATTGCCGTGGAAAGTATTAATAATTTGTTTTATAATCAAAAGCGATACGCTTAAAATATTTTATTGTCTAAAACGTAAAAACTTTCTAATAAGATTACCCTTATAAATTTAAAAAGTTTCAGTTTAACCGAATATCAGAGTATTCACTATCGAGTAAAGAGCATTTTATTGTAGATTTCGGTAGTTTATTCGATGTTCAGAGATATATTATACTCTCATGAAAGTTACTTCGAGAAAATTTATTTTACTCCCCCCACCCCCAGCGTCATCGTCTACAAGCGTTAAAGTATTTTACGAACGCATTTAAAGATTTTTACTGGCCGACATTGGAAAAAGTAATCGAAGAGAGTTAGATCTTCTTTAAAGCCACATATTCATATGATCATTACCTTATTCACAAAAGCGAAGCCCGACATTTCCATCAAAAGTTTATACACCAAAGGAGAAACTTCCTTCTTTTTACTTATTTAGAAACCATTCATGGTACAGCGCATACGCGCGTAAAATTTTCCTTACACCTGCCAGACGCGAAGGAAGGAATGTCAGACGCGAAGAAGATGAAAAAAAAAAAGAAGAAATGAAGGAGAGCGAATAAAAAAAAAGGAAAGAAAAATAACCTTAAGATGCATATATACGAGTAGCGGCGGCCCAAAGTTAAGAGACACAGACGCAAAATCCGTTGGAAAAGGGAACGAGGGAAACCCACCGCAAAAGTTCATAGGGAGCAAGAGAGAAAAAAGAAGATTTTACGGAGCAAGAGTTACGCGCGACGAAAAAGACGAGAGAGGAGAAGAAGAGAGAGAGAGAGAGAGAGAGAGAGAGAGAAGGAAGAAGTTTGCGAAGTGAATCCTGGATCGAGAGGTTGTCGTCGAGTGGAGGTGCACGCATCACTTCCAGAATGCATTAGTATCACTTGAACCGTGCGACTACGACGACGGCGTGTGTGCAAAGTACAGCGTCTATGTGTATTGTGGATAAGGTCGACACTAAGATACCGCAAAGAGAGATAGATAGATAAAAAGAGAGAGGGAGAGAGAGGGAATGTCGCACGTTCACTCGTCTCATTCGCTTTTCCCGACTCTTTCTTTCGCGTACGTATGTATCTCTCTTTTTTCATCCTTTGTATTTTTCGTCCTCTCGTCTTTTCTTCTCCCTCATTTTGACTATTTCTCTTTTATTTTCTTTCTTTCTATCTCTTTCTCTCTCGTGTCACGTATATATATATAAATATATATATATATATATATGTGTGTGTGTGTGTGTGTGTGTGTCGGTAGTCGGGATTCTTATGTGACTTTTGAGCCGTAAAAAAATCATCGACCCCTCTTTTATTGTCTTTTATTTCCTGATTTTTCACAAGCCCGAACTCCGCACACCCTCTAGAGCTTTTATGTTTTCTTTTAAGATCTTTCAAGCTCTCACTCTGTCGGCTTTTCTTTTGCTGTCTCTCTCTCTCTCGTCTCTCTTTTTATTTCTCTCTTGTTCTATTCCTTTGCCAACGAATGGGTTTATTCAGCATACGAATGGAGTCGTTGTATTATCAACTGAGGAACATATGCATGAAGCAAATGTAAATTTTTAAGTAGATGCGTTTACTTTACTTAAATTTGTCGATTGGAAAGCAAGCAATTCCAAGTATATAAAAAAATTTTTAGTGTTTGTTTTCTCTTCAATTTATCAAAATTTTTGAAATCAAAAATCTCACTTAATTCTGAATTTATTTTTAAATTTCTTCTTAAAATGAGTTTTTAAATATTACGATAGTTAAAATTTTTACATGTGATTGTAAGAAAATTATACCATTATTGTAAGGAAATGGTAAATTTTTTTAATGTTATAAGAAATGTAAATAATTGTATTTTAATTTCTATATTAAATTTATTGCAGTTTTTTTTATTTTTTTTTTTTTTTTATATAGAAATACTGAAATCGACTCGAGATAAAATTGTAGCATATTAATGATAAATATAAAAAAAAGTTTCTCGTTCAAAATAAAAACATTAACTAATTTAAAAAAGACATCATATCTCTACGCTTGATTATGATGTATTTCGACTTAATAAATTGGTAGATGTGATCAAGTAAATGCTTATCTCGGATTAATTTCATCAACGATCACACACTCGATTGCGTTCCACTAATGCTCGCTCCTGATATGCACGATAACGATATTTTCTCTCTTTCTCCTTCTGTCTGTCTGTCTGTCTCTCTCTCTCTCTCTCTCTCTCTCTCTCTCTCTCTCTCTCTCTCTCTCTCTTTAAAACAACGAGAGAGCATCGAGAAATTACGAAGTTGTCTTTGTACGCACGTACTTTAAGAACGAAGGGGGTGAACTTTCGACTACAAGCTATCGCCGCTGCGAACGTTTGCAGACGCGATTCACGTATAGAAGTGTACTCGACGCGCACGTGTGTATGTGTGTGTGTGTGTACCTTAGCCAACTTCGATCTCGCGCTTAGGCCAAGAGGAATACCACTTGAAAGTTGGCATATTGCGCTTTACCGTTTGCACGCGCCTAGGCGAATCTTCCGAAATTGAGAAATTAGATGGGTCGCGTATAGCCTTATCGAGTTGAAAAATCGCGATTGTTCACGATGCTTTGATTAATATTAAATTTAGATGGTATTTAAGCGATGAGGATTTCTTTTCTTTATTTGGTTTTAAAATTAATTTTGAGAATTCATTAATGAACTAAGAATAATTTTTTATCAAATTCATTGAATAATACAACAATATAACAGAAGTAATCCGTTTACCAATCAAATTTTAAATATCAATTTTTTTAAAAATACTTGCCAATGAAGTTTCAAAAAATTTTTTAGCTGCATGAAACTTTCTCGTATTTACATACATATTTTTGTATACATATTAATCTATTCGTTGTAAAACAAATAAAATTGTACAGTTGTGTAAATTAATTTAAAAAAAAAAAAAAAGCGAGCTCTATTTTTAGTTTATATTCAAAAAGAAGAATAAAATAAACAAAAAGAAAAACGAACAATGGTTTCAAGTTACTTTTGAATAAATCAATAAATTGTTTCGCTATCGAATATGGATTAGACTAAAGAAATACAAGATTTGAAAGTAAGATTTTTTAATATTTGAAAGTATTAAGGTTGCGTGTTTGTTCACGTATTTTTATATTATAAAATAAATTTCATATAATATTGTATCAATTTGTTCGTTTTAACTCAATGTGAATATAAAATATAAATTGATTGAAATAAAAATTTACTTTTAATTTATTTATACGTTTCATTTAAATAAAATAATTTGTGTGTAAAAAATGTGAGACTTCAATAATTATTAAATTTACATAATGAATAAATATAAAAAAAAAATTGTTATTAAAAGATTATTATAAATATAAATAATAAAATCATTCATTCTGAAAACAGTGGATCACGTTTATATAATTTTACTAAATTTGTGAAATTGTATTTACATTAAATTTTTGTTTATTTATCAATAACAAAATTAAATGCTTTAACTCTACTTCTTTTTTTACCGAATATTGACAAATATTGCTTTATATACAGTAAAGCAATAAAAATCCAAAGTAACGCTCTTAAATTGTACAAGCAAACCCATTGTCCAGCGGAGTATGGTCATTTGGCCAAGCCGAAATCGCCGTTGAATTTATAGTATGTGTAAAATTTTCCCTTCGATGCTTCTAACGTATCTCAAACCAGCTATAACGTCATATAAAATGTGAAGATTCATAAATTCAACGCAACGTAGATGATCTTGCAAAGTTGGTGTCGGCTTGAAATTTTCGAATGAAAATAAAAAGTAACGTAAGTAATGGTCGAAACTGGATATGAAGAAATAAAAATAATTCTCTTATCGAAAGAAATTTTTTAGAGAAAGCGAGCTTTGTGTTATATCAAAATTATTGTCCTGTAATTTGTGCTATTTAATAAATATAGCGACAACGTTGGATAGATAAAAATTTCATTTCACAAAATCTTTTGCAAAAAAATAGCTCCTAAAAATTTCATTTTCTTTAAAACAATCGTCCAAATGTGATAGACACGTATACCGAAAAATTTTTAAAAATATACTCGCACGCGTCCATTCTCGCGTCGAGTACACTCGATCAAATCATACTTTTATCGAGTACACCGTAAAAAGTGGGAATCGAGACCTGAAGCGTAGTAATAGTAGTAGTAGCAGTAGTAGCAGTAGTAGTAGCAGTAGCCGAAAAGCAAAAAAAAAAAAAAAAAGAAAGAAAGAAAAAAAAAGAAAAAAAAAGAAAAATAAGAAAAAAGCAAGTTATACGTGTCACTATAAAGTGGGATATCCGACACCCTTTTCACACATCTCTTCCGTCCATACTAGCGACGGCTCTCGCGAGGATTACTGTATCCCTCCTCTGCGTATCTATTCGACATATACGCGTGCATACATATACGCGAACAGGTAAAATAGTATATTCGGTATCAAAACCTTCCTCGTCATCCAAGATAGAGTGACGTTTGTCGTGTAAATGCACTTACGATCGAATATGAAAATGTGTGTACTCGCCGTTGCGTTCGTCGAAAGTATAACGCACGCGTCGCACTGTATTCGCACACATACGACAAGGATGAACGTATGCAAGCGCGTTTTAAATAATGAGAGAGAAGAATTTGAAAATTCTTCGAAAGAGAGAGGAGAAGAAGAAGAAGCTAACGAAAGCGTCGGTTTTACTCGCGAGCCTCGTTAAAGATGAACGTTGGCATACCGTAATCCTAATCCTGGCTCGGATTTCGGAGGGGTTGCGGGGATAAAGAGAAACCGGGGGTTGGAAGAATCCCGACAAAGTCACCGGCGCGTCGACATGTCTCGTTCTCTCTGTCTCTCTCTCTCTCTCTCTCTCTCTCTCTTTTACCGTTGGATCTTCATAAATCGTCCTTTCCTTTTTCCATCCTATCTCTCTCTCTCTCTCTGTCCTATCTTACGCTTTCATTCCACTTTTCTTTGAAAGTATCCTCTTACTCCCCAACCCATTTCCTCGTTTACTATGCACTCGATTTTCGTCGGTTATACAAGGACGCACTAAGTCGATTTTTATCATGTTGATACGTTTATACTCATTTAATCACTCCAGTCGCCCGTCGTACCGGCCTCGCTCGATTTAATATCGTATTAAAGTTATTAGATTTGCAACTGCTTATTAGTTTTCGCTCGTACTTCCGACGTCTTTGAAAATTTAACAACATTCGGAATGATGTTTTAAATCATTTTTGAAAAATTTGATTTTTCACCTTCAATATTTTAAATAATAAAAATTAATTTTACAATTACAGCAGTTTTGAAAACGATACATTTCATAGTTTAAAATATTTTTAATAATTTTTTTGCTTTAACATACTATACGGGAAAATTTTACTTTCAACTTCAATCTTAACTAATTTTTTCTTTTCGTACAATCTAAATAATCGAGAATGATAGAAAGTTTATTATTTATTTATTTTTTTTTTCTCTACTGCAGATAGAAATTTAATTTCTTCTGGAATAAACGGACAGTAAATTAATTTTTTATATAACTCCATGGCGTAGAATTACAAAGGATTCCAAAAAAACGCGTAGCAATTTTTTCACATTTCGATATCAAACAAACGAACAAAGAAATAGATGAAAAAATTTGATTAACGCTGATGAAAACTAAATCAATATGTATTTAATCAAATATAAGCTGTATTTACCAATCAACACGGAAAAACATTTTTTTTTATTTTTTTTTTTTATATGCACAATAAATCGACGATAACGTATGAATTTGCAAAATACAATTATCATTTTTATACCTTTATTTTTTCCTTTTACAGGACAAATGATTTATTTATACATTTATGAATTTTATTCTCAAACTGAGTTAATTAATTTCGATTTAATTTTATCGTAGATTATTTCATTTATTTCACAAATTGAGTTGATGAGTTGCACAAGTACGTGTTAATTCACCAATTCACATGGTACTTTAATTTCATTTTTATATGATTTTTCAAATAACCGATTAAAAAGAAAAAAAAAAAAAAAAATTGATAAAATTTAACATTTTCTGAATGCCTGCGAGTTTCTGCAATAACTTTTTTATACGTATAAAAATTTACGATTTTGATTTATAAGATTTTTTGTGAAGCACATCTTCATTGTAAATCGAGGAACGTATTGCCTGATTTTTTTATTCATCAAAAACAGCAATCATTCTTTTAAAAAGATTGGTTACACCTAAAAAAGATAAATGTGTAAAGATGTAAAAATTAAAAAATTTATATTGTACGATTTTGCGCATCAAATAAAATTCGAATGTCATCGTCATCGCATAAACGTTGCGCATAAAAACAATCGACCATAATTAATGAATTGGCAAATTTTGCTCTACTATTTGCAGGTACTCAAAGGCACTGACATTTATACTAACGGGTCATTGATAAACAAGATCATTTAATATGCGGGTGGCATTCCGAATGCCTGCAGTTACCATTGACCAATTACACACTTACAATAATCGATTAAACGCGGCTAATGTGTTGCATTGCGTGTTGCACTTGTGGTCCTTACTAACCTTCGATTTCTCGGTATACTATATTGTAATTATATTAATGAAAATTTTTTAAACTTTAAGCTCATTGAATTTAAGAATATTTTTTTTTTGAATTATAATTGTTCTTTTATAAATAATGAGTAGTTGTAATCGAAAGTTCTTATATGCCTTGTCGTTTGCTCGACCGTATCGTTATTTTGTAAGACTCGAATTTGAAATTTTGATTTATAATTATTAACATTCGTACGTCAAATTCAAAATTCAATCAACTAAAGCATATAAAATATACAACCCGCCAATAAAACACGAACGATAACATTGCGAACGACAAGAGCGCTGGGATTGTAATTTCGTTTTTGCGAATAAATCGCAGCCACGACAAATAGTTTCCATTATATCTACTATTGCTACGAACTTGATTATAGTTATTTTTTTACGCTCGCATAAATTCAATGCGAATTCTGAAAAAAGAAGAAAAGAAAAAAAATTAACTATATCTACCCTACCGCGATTCAAAAATCCATCTCGTAAAATGTAATGCGCCATCTCTCTTTTTTTTTCCTCGTTTGCCAACGAAAGGAAAATAAAAAGTGAAAAAAAAGAGGATGCATAGGAAAGGAAAAGAGAAAAGAAAATAAGTCAAGATTCAGAATCTCTATCAATTCTTCTCTTGCGCTTCTTTTCTCTTTGAATCGGGATCGAGCGCTCGAGCGACCGAGCGACGATCGCGTCCTCGAATCGTTTCGGTAAAGTCGTCCTTCCTCCTCCTTCTCTCGCCGTAGTCGCATCGTTGTCGTAAGTCGAGCGTCCAATTTCGAATGCTCGAATACTTCGACAACGACTTTTCGCGGAGCACTTCTTTTCGATCTCACTTTGTGTGTGTGTATTTGTGTGCGAGTGCGCATTTATGTGTGCGTTCGAAAAGAGACATTACAGAGTCGACGGACGGATAGAGAAAGGATGAGGAAGAGAACGACGACGACGACGACGACGACAAGTAAAAAAGCGCGCATGGATGAATGACAAGAGAAACGAGCGGAGCGTGAGCTGCCAAAGAAGAAAAAAGTGAAGAGTAGTGGAAGAGAAAGAGAGAAAGAGAAAGAAAGAGACAGAGGAAAATAAAGATAGAGACAGAGATATTCTTTTGATGGTGGAAAACGGCACCCGGAAACATGTCGCTTATGGCTCTCTCGCACGATAGATAGATACGAGGTACGGTATCACTTTTTGGCCGTCGAGAACGTTTTGACTTTTCTCGGTAACTCGAAGGGAGCAAACTACCGGAATTCGGTTATTTCGGAGAGCGAGAAAAGGTAGTAATCGTGAAAAAGACGCGAGAGGGGCTTCGTCGAAGGAAATAATAATAAGAAAGCGAGATTACGGGATGGATGTAATTTTAATAATTGCGAAGCGACAATATTACGGGGAATAAAAAAAATTTTAATAAAGATTGATGGATAAACTGCACCGTATTAGGATAGCCTTTGTGGTAATTTGATATAACGAGATTTGGAGCGCAATTTATGAGCCATATTTTATCAAATCATAATTACGTTTACAATGAACGACTGGATGGATTTTTTATAAATTTAAAATATTTATATATTCTTTGGATATATAATATAATGATTGAAAATTTTAACAAGTACATATAAAATTAAATTTTTTTACTATCGATAACTTTAATTTCCAACCATCGCGTTCATTAATGAACAGAATAAACGTTGTTCGAGTTTATTTACTTATTGAAATTGATTGATATTGCTTTATAAAATATAAAAGATTAAAATTTTTTCGCGGTGAAAAATATTTGTATTCGTAGTTACACATTTCGCGTAAGTTTGTTACACTATCGCATATAATTCTTTGCTTGTTCTTTGTTGTTTGTACTAAAACTTTGAAACTGGCAAACAACTTTTGCAAAAGTTTTACCAATGTCAGCCTCATTCTTTCGCAAATAACTTAAACTATGTAGATTTTTCTAGTCTTAATAAATGTGGTTACATCTAAATAAATAAACTTTTTTCATCGCGATCGAAAATGAGATTAGAAAGAAAAAGGAAATAGAATTTAACAGCTGTAAATTTTTCATTGCGAGTAAGATAAACAATTTTTAAAACTTTTATTCAGCAAAATGTGCAATATATTCTAAAAAGAAATTCATCCGACGTATGAAGTCATTTTCTTCGGCTGAATTTTTATTCAATATTCATTTTTCGCTATTCAATTATTCCCTTCCAACATAAAATAAGCACACTCGTGTATAACGACGAAGCCTTTCGCATAAAAACCGAAGCTCGGGCACAACACTATTCACCGTTCGGAAGAAAAAAATAAATAAAGTAAAACCTAGTGGTATGTATAAAAAAAAAAAAAAAAAAAAAAAGAAAGGGGGAATGAAATTATTCAAGTAAACAAGACAGTTAAATAAAAGTGAATTCCCGCAAGAGACAGACGTAGATACGAAAGCGCGTATCGCCATCCCTCATCTTTTCCTCTCAAGCTTTCACGGGAAATCAGTAACTCAATCAATTTCCCTCACATTACCTTTCCCTTTCCAATATGCACGAGAAACTAAAGCAAAAGAAGAAGAAGAAGAAGAAGAAGAAGAAGAAGGCAGACGGTGTATGTACACCGGTACACACAATTGCGACGTGTATGCGGGATATACGATTCTTTTTTTTCGCGTTTACACTTCGCGAGTAATACAAGGCGCCAGATGGAGAGCTTTCTTTCAGTCTTCTTCCTTCCGCCTCGCATCACCCTCGATCCCCCGATTTTTCTCTCTTTCTCGCCATGGTTGCTGGAGCCTTTCTTCCCGGCTGGTAGTCTCTTTTTATCTCTTTCTGTATTTTACGTCTCACCGTGTGCCGTTGTCCCGTTCGATTCTTTTTTCGCGGACGACTATATATCGATGTGTGCGCATGTATCTCTTTCCTCTTCGTTTTTCTCTTCTACTTCTTCCGCGACAATACGCGCGGTTTTTATTTTTCTCTTTTTGTCTCTTCGTCGCGCTATTTTTTTTTTTTTTTTTTTTTTTAACTATTCCATCCTGTTAAACGTGCTTCTCTCTTTCATTCTCTCCATGGCAAATTTGAAAAAGCTTTCGCGAAGAAATTTATCTTTATTTAAAACAGCGACACGGTCGTACGATTTGAAGAATTACAATTTGACATTGGGAATTTAAATGATTTTTTTTTTCTTTCGCTTTTATCTTGTGTGTTTTAATCGAAATTTTCATTTCTTTACTTGCATTCTCAATATTGAGTTTTATTATGGTATGGAATAGAATGAAAATTATTAAAAATTCATGTTATGTTTTACATTTTACTAATAAAGTATGTTTCACATAGAGATAAATTAAACAAATTAGAAAAAAAAAAGGAGAAATTTCATTGAAAACAGCATTTTTTTCTAAAATAAATACATTTAAATATTTACAAGAAAATAAACTTTTTTTTTTCATTACAACATCAGGCTAATGTACAAAAAAAAAAAAAAACAAGTGGCATTCACGACTTAATAGATAAGACATGAGCAAAATACAATTTCTAAAACGACATTTTTCTATTCACCGCTTCGAAAGCTATTTTTTCAACGCACCGCTTAAGAAACGGCCTTTCCTTATATAGAATCTTTTTTTCCTACTCCGCGCACAAGAGCGTGTATTCCTTTTTTTTCTCTCTCTCCTTCCTCCACCCTCCCTTTTCCTTTTCTTAGCTACTATTACCATTTTCTCGCATTCCACCAGCTTGCTCTCGCAAGCTTTGCTGCTTTTTTTTTTTTTTTTTTTTTTTCTTCTTTCGCAAGAACGAAAGAACGCTTAAGAAAGAAAGTGAGACAGAGAAATAGGAAGAAAGAATAAGAGAGTAGGAGAGAGAAGGAGAGATCGAAGAAGGTGCGCACACAAGGGGCTCCGAGAAACTCATTTTCCGCCTTGGCAACTTTTCGGAATCGGTATAAAGTGCGAATACGTACGAGCGAAGAGAAGAAGAATGCAAGAGAGACGATATGGGGAAAAGGAGAGAAAGAAAGAACTTTTGCCATGCTTTAGTCGTACACAACGCTCGACTCCTGCTCACGCAAGCGGCCCGATATTTGCATGCAAGGGAGAGCTTTTCTTCTTATGCTTTAGAGACTCGATTTAATCCGAAGACATTTGATTGGTTCCCAACGTCAAACCCATATATAAGGTTTGATTTTTTCTTCTTCTTCATTTTTTTTTTATTTTTTATTTTCATTCGGTGATTAAAGCTTGTGAAGCGAGAAAAAGTATAAAGTTTGTCAATATGTTCCATGTTCGTTGAAGTAAGTTATTCGCCGGTGAAATTTCTACCGTTCGAAATTCAGATCGAGATAATATATTTGAGAATCATTTTTTATACTCCCGACGCTTTTCATGCTCAAAGTTTTGCATTCAAGTTTTATAATTGAACGCGGAATATTTTTTTTTTATCTCGGCGCTCGTTGGATTAAATAATGCAGCTGCATCGAAACAGAACTTTTTCTCAACTTTCTTATTGAAATAATTTACGCAAATTTTACACAATGCTATTTTTTATTATTTCCATTCTCCATGATATAGTTGAACGAATTAATGTATTGGAAATTTATCAGGTAACTTAATAACTTCAATGTTATGCATTATGCGATTAATGATTTTTAACAAAATTTAATCAAATTGATGAGTTTTCCTATTAAGAATGTTGCTTGTATCGAATATTATACATGTATCTCCTAATTTACAAGAAATACATTTCTCGAATAATTGTAATTTAAATATAAATTATGGATTTTGTTAAGAAAAAAATAACTGTAGATATAAATACTGTACATGTATACGCTTAAAGTATGAATTTTTACCAGTTTTGTTTACTTAAATCCGTTATTTGAAAAACCGTATACATAATGTTAATAAAATAACATGCAAAACGATATAAAATAATACTCAAAAGAATAAAAAAAAAAAAATTTAAAAGATTTATTTGAATCGTGTAGTTGCGTACATCAATTTTTGTTTAAAAATGTGATATGAGATGAATGGCAAAATATGGATTACGATTATTTATTTATTTCTTAAAATATCTATATATTAATATTTTTTTTTCTTTTGTTTCTCAATGATTTATAAATATTTATTTTTTATACATTTTTTATGATTGATCCAATTATATTACTGCATTTATATGTTTAATCGATATTCGCCATTAATGAATAAACCAAAATTTAATTTTGATTTCATTAATTTTTCCAATTTCAATTTTTCACTGAAAAAAATATCTCGACGACAATCTAATTAAACTTTTAGTAAATAATGTACTTTTAATATGTTGATGGATTTCAATCAAATAATCTTTATTAAAAGTATATTAATATCAAATCATCAATATAAATATTCAATTTAAAAAATTAAAGTACTGATAAAAATATAACATAAAAAGAGTTTTCTCAATTTACGACGAAATAAGATTATCGTAAATATGGCAAAATTTTAATTCGGTACAATATTCAATCAAGTACAGGTACTTATTTGTAATAAGTAAGATGTTTCATTAATTTTTGATATCTAAAAATGGCAATATGTACCCGCTTATGACGATATTTGCATAAAAAGAATGATTAAATTTACCTTAGTATAATTTCATGCGAACTTAAATGCATCATAAAACATCGTGTAAGCTCAAACTTTATGATGTTTTCCCATTACTACAAAACACAGCCGAAACAACAATGTAAGTATTTATAACACAAGTATTTTCTATAAATTTATTGGAGCTTTCGCGTCAAAATTAATATGCGCAGGTGTAAAAGCAATATTGGATATGGAACGTACTACTTAATATTAAAATACATTAAGCGATTTTAATACTTAAAAGACAAATTTATTTATTCATCTCCGCATAATCAACGTAAAAAGGAACTATTAATTATGAAAACACAAAAATACTACTTACATTAGCAGCATTATTTGATTTTTGTATCTAAAACGAATATTTATAAAATAAAAAGTGACTCAAAATTGAAATTTCTTATTTGCTTTAAAATACGTACTTATTTTTCGTGCCTATAACTTTAAACTAAGAGATAGTGTTTTATTTTAGGAAACGAAAAATACAAATATAATTTTCGAAAAAAACTTTAAACTATTTTTGATGTGTACTTTATACGAAAATACATTATTTCTATAATTGATTTCACTAATTGCGAGTCAGTCAAACGCAAAGTGTAATTTATAAATCTCTGAAAGAATTAACGCTTAATTAAGTAAAAGGTCATTCGATACCTTGATAAAATCGATAAGAACGAGAAAAGTTCTTTGAAAGTTTAACAAATTCTCGAACTCGGTTGTCCATTGTGATGATCTAAAAATAAAAGTCGTAGCAGAACTGTCAAACTCCCCAAGACAATGTGCAAACTTTCTATGAACGGACAGTCGCGCATTTTTCTTCTTCTTTTTCTTATTCTTCGCAGCGCAAACGTTACAAATGAATTAGCAAATCCAAATTTTCCGAAGTAAATACTACAACTGGAGAGAAAGAGAAAGAGAGAAAAACAACGAAAGAGAGTAAAATAAAAAAGCGAAACGTAGGGGGAGGGTTATCACGGATTGCGCAATTACGGCGCACAGCGGAAGTTAAAAAAAAGACTAAGAGGCAAGTTCACGCTTAGAGAAAGCGCAGAGGTAGAAACATCGATTGTTATATATATATATATATATATATATATATATATATATATATATATATATATATATATATATATCGGGTCGCGTGACGCTATAAATGCGCTTGCGCTCGCACGATTGCAATTAGATTTAACCGAAGTTTCGCGAGTCGCAGTCGGAAAAGTCGCAACGGACGAGAGAAGAAAGATCCAATACCAAAGTGGGTACTCGATTGTCTAAATACTTTAATGAATTCAGCGAGCTGTATAACTGTAACGGAACTCGCGCTCGATAATCGAACCGATTTTTTTCCTTTTTTTTTTTTTTATTTTTATTTTTAAAGAGAATTAAAGGAGAATATTTACATAAAACAACGGATCCACTGTTTGGTTATTTCTCGAATGCGATCAATGGTCGTTGACAGTTGATTTTATGTGTCGGCTTAAGATTCGAATTTAACGCACACTAAATTTAACAGCGGCAAAGTTTTCGTCTGTCGATATTTCAATTCGTTCGTTAATTTTAATAATAATTGGAATTTTGATTTGTTCGAGAAAATTGTACAAAATCATTCGTCGATATTATTCCGCTGAAAATAATACTTATGACGTGAAACTTTTAAATTAAATTTCTAAAAGTAAACTTATTGATGATGTATTACGAATTTATTAATTATTACCAAATGTTAAAATTGATATGCTGTTGGTGTTTTCATATTTATAAATATATGATACATTTTTATAACATATTGAATTTTTACTTTAGAAATTTACTTTGTACAGAAATAATTTTGTCATAAATAAAATGTCGTTGATTTATTTTTAACCTTTAATAAAATAATAGTTTAATCTTTATTCCTGTCATTGATCTAATATTATTAATCTAATTTCCTTCAAATAAGTTATTAATAAAATCTCTAGATAATCATGCATAAATTTAAGATTTAAAATAAAGAATGTTTAAACGAAACTTTTAAACGATTAAACAATCAATATAAATTATAAATTTATTTAAAACATTAAAAGATATCGCGTGTCCATTAAATAAGTACTTTAAAAGGTATTTTCGACTTGTGTCGAACAAAGCATTCCATACCCGAAGACGGGAACACAAAGAGGCACGACACATTTAATACCACAGAGACGCATCAAACATTTATCAGTTTCCGTCGAACATACATTGAACATTCGAAAGTACGGATCAACGAAACTGTACTTTTGACGAACAATGAAAGTTGGAAACTATTGATGCATTGACGAAGACACTTTCATGTCATCGCCCGGCGATGGAATATACACGCGAGTGCTCTGCCACATATTTAACGTTAATTGTACGCTCAGACATGCAAAGCATCCGATGAATCAACAATTTCAATAATTCAATAATCGCGATGATTCATGAATTGTATCGCATTCTTGCAAAATTGTATTAGAGCAAATAAAGCCGTATCTGTGATATATATATATATAATTTTTATTTTTTTGTAACTATCTTCTTCAAAATGAATAATATTGTTTTCAGATTCGTATTTTTTTTTTTTTATATAGAATAAATTAATTGCTTACTTTTCAATAAAAGTTAATTGCTTCTGTTGGCTATTTATTAACTTTAATAATAATTATATTAAACACAATAATAATAATTATAATAATAATAATAATTATATGTAATATAACTTTTTGATATTTGACGATAAATTGATCAAATATTCAAGCAAACATCCCAACTTGATCAAGATCGAATATGCATTGTTAATAGAATATATACATTTTGAGACTACTTATGCTAAATTAATAATTTTCCAATATGTAACGAAATTCGTAATAACTTTATAATATAAAAATTATAAATTATATTATCTCATCATTGACATCGTTGGTATACTTAATTATTTTCATTATTATTTTACATTAGCATCGATTATACAGTTGATGAAGAAAAAAAAAAAAATTCACAAAAGTCGGTATCAGTCGAAGATACAAAAAGTAAACAGAAAAAAATAAAAATTTATAAATTGCAAAGAAAAGTGATAAAAATATCGATGATCGCGTAGGCTGCGATTTCAACTTCCTGACAGCAAACGTCATTTGCTCGACATCGTGCACGAAAGCGAAAATAGATAAATGCAATATCACAGTGGTTTCGAGTATATGTCAGGCCAATCCTGTCACGATAATTATTGTAGGTCGACTCTATTTTGTCAGTCCGAATTTAAGTCTTCCTTTTGTGCGCATTTATATTTGAAATATGGGGGCATTTTTTATCAAGACTGAGTAACGAAAATTAACCGACTTTTTTTTTTTTTTTCTTTTTCAAACGATCTTGCATTTGATTTCACAACGAATTATTGTAAGAAATAGTTCGTTTTAATGATTTTTAAAACGGCATTTCCTTTCTGATTTGATATTTTTATCAAACTTGCAATATATTTTCTAATATAACAGTAATATATTGTACATTTTATCAAAAAATAATTGAATCGCAAATGAAAATTTTCGAATATAATTAGAATTAAAATATTATTGGAAGGCATAAAGTTTAGATGAATGCATAAAACTTCTATTTACATTCTATTTTAATAACATTATGCTACAGCGATTGTTTTAATCGCGATATTCGTCGTGCAAAAATAAAATTAAATCGATCACCGTTCAAAATTTTAAAATATTCGTTAAAAATTTCTTCAACCAAGAAATCAAAGTCAATATTTCAAGAAAACGACGTTCGCACATCGCCCTCCCAAATATTGAAACAATAATTCACTCTTTTCGAAAGATTCACGACAATGAAATAGTAGAACAACGACGAGCCATCTTTCAAAGCAGACGTATCCGTCAAATTGTAAAAAGTACAGCCGCGTTATAAAAGCCTATACGTCGAAGCCCTACATATTTCAACTCTCGGCTTTGAAGCCGCGTCTCTAAAATAGCAATATCTCGAAAATCTTTCACGGCCAAAAATGATCCGCAAAATGCGCGTATCATATTCTCTCTCTCTCTCTCTCTCTTTACTCCTCGCATTCAAAAGACACACCACAGCGCAGTTTATTTAATTCCGAGCGCATCTCAATTTACGTTCTCTCATAAATTCTGCGCTTTCGCAAAAGTACGAAGAGGAAAAAAAAAAAGGAAAAACATCGAACGCGCGAACTAAAAGACGTGTCTCTATGTGTACGTTTCATCTTATCGCCAAGCGATCGTTCGATCGCGCGTACCAGGATCCTTTTGCGAACTCGTACGATATATCGATGACTTTCTCACCCTCGTACTCTGGTTTACACCGAGCCTCGAAATCGCAAGCGCGAATCGACTCGCATGAACCCGCGAGGCTTTCCGTTGGTACTCGTGTATGTATATATAGGCAGTAACGTATGGATATAGCGTGTGCCTTTGAGGTCTTGCGGAGGAAACGGGACCGTTGGGGCTTAGCGAGGGTATACTATCTTGAAAGTCGCTGATGTATGTACGCGTGGAAAGGGAGAAACATTACTATGGTTTGCAGAAAGAGAGAGTACGTTTTAAAGATTGATTTATGAGCGTAGGAGAGAAGAAGAAGCATTAAATATTCGAATGGAAAATAATAGCGTAAAAGTAATGAATAGATGGATTTGTTATTTCTTATTATTCGGTATAAATATGCGCTTCTAAAAAGTTTTATTATCCTACAACAGTATTTCTTGAATGTGTATTCATGTTTAGAACCTTGATTTTATTGGGATTTAAAAAAAACGATGGTGCAATTTTTCTTTATGTATTATTTTAGAATATTCATTATTAATTAAAATTGAAATTACTTTATTTTATTAAAAAGTAAATGTTATTTTTAAGAAAGGAAAGAAAATAAAAAATTCACCGATTCACATAGATGGGCATTTTCATTAAATACAAATATTTAATATGAAAGATGAATAAAAGACTGTAATTTGCTATAACCAATAATCATCAATTGTAAATAAAGAAACAAACAATTGAATAGCACTCAAATGAATATTTAAGGCTCAATAAAAAGAGACCAGCGTGTACATAAATATAGGCCCGTAAGTATTTAGTGCGGTTAAGCATTAAATGGTCGGCGGCGCATAACAAAGTGAAAAAGATGGAAAAGGAAAAAGAGATGCGGACGTCCGATTATTGCGGTTAACGTGCGAAACGAGACGCAGTATTTCTATGTGTGTGTGTATATATATATATATATAGAAAGTCACCGGCAGCTCGAGTTATATATATATGTATATACATATAAATATCTCAAGTGAGGTAAAGAGAGAATCGCGCGGACTTTAAACGATGATATTATCGAATTCTTCTGCCGACACACCGATGAAAGTTTTATTTTTTTTCCTTTCGCGCGGTGGCACTGGATTGATGCGATTAACGATATGGTCTTTATATAAGATTAAACCGCAATCGATTCGACAAAGGAATGTGAAAGTTTATGAATGGATTTGGGAATCGAACCATTATTAACCGTCGGATAGTCCTTGTTTTTCAAAGGCTCTATATCATCTTACCAGCGCTTTATTTGATTATGGTAATACTTTTTAATTAGGTTCTCGATTTCGCTTAAACGGATGATTGAGTTTTTGACTCAATTGACAGGAATTTAAAGTTTTCTCAGGAAAAGGGGAAAAAGATTCATTTGCATTGTTACGCGAAATCATCTTGCCGTTTTATCGAAAGCTTCTTTACAAGGTAAATAGACCATTGATTACGTTTGAAAAAAGCTTTCGAATTGAAACAAAACCTTTAAATTAAATAAATTAATATGCCGCGAAACTTTCTTCGTAAGCAATGTTTTAAAGCTTCGTATAAAATTATTTTCAAAGTTACAAAAGCAGTGATTAATCGAGTATGCGGTATTGAAAAACGATTTAATAACTCATGAAAATTCACGTTATTCGAATAAGGATTGTTTAGCCACAAAAAAAAAAAAAAAAAAAAAAAAAAAAAATAATAACTTTTCTATTTTAATTACATTAACACCGTAATATTTCATCGCTTACAATGATCACCTCACAGTAGGTAGTAGTTACACCGGGGCTTAAAACATCGCATTAAAATTGAAACGAAAAATTGAAAGGGAGAAAAGAAAGAGAGGGTAAAAAGAAAACAAAAAAGGAAGAAAAAAAAAAAAAAAACACGAAAGAACTCATTTAAATGAAGTTTACCACTAGTTTAATTGCACAAAACGTAAGTCACCTCCACGGGCTTTTAATTATTCTGTCCTTCTTTACTCCCGCTTATATACGCGGCGTTCTAATTAAGTACGGCAAAATGCCTCGAAGTTGAGCTTTGAATCCAAAGATGAACTGCTCGAAACTACATCGCTCTTACTCTCTCTTTCTATCTTTATCTCTTTCTTTCTATATATATATATGGTCTTTTTGACTTTCTCTTTTTCTCGTTCTGTCGCTTCTGAGAAAATCATTCCCGGGGCGAAAAAAGAGCGGCTAGACACGCGTTTTCGCGTCGCTGAGCTCACGGCTACGCAGCCATTCCGAAATTGAATCTAGCAGGTGCAGTCGACTTTGAAAGAAAAAAAAATAATAATAATAAATAAATAAACGAAAAGAGACGGAGAAAAGAAAAAGTGAATTTACAATTTCTTTCGTTCTCGAGTCACCTGTCCAAGTGTTTCTTGTTCACTTTTGCTGAGTTAAAATAAACATAGAGAAAACAGATTGCTTACAACTGAGAATGTAAAAAAAAAAATTAATTAACTTTTATAAAAGTTTATGAAAAACAATTTTAAATTGTTTACACGTTTTTTTATTTTTTTTTTTTTTTTGCTAAATTTAATGTTGAATTTAAAAATTTACGGATCAACGTAAATTTAAATTGTTGATTTTGGATAAATTAGAAAATTAATTTAATTGTTGAGCCTTTGATTGAAATTAAAACATAATATGACGTCTACTGTTATTGAATTTCGCTTGTAAAATGAAGAGAATTAACGTTTGACTATTACATTAGAAATGATGCGAGGAATTAAACTGTTGTATTAACTGGAATTATTAACATAATAAGGGCATCAATTGTAAAATATTTTAAATGTTTATAAATAAAATATATTGTAGCGAAATAATAATAAATTTATTCACATATATTTCACTTTGAAAAATTAAATTAATTTTAATATTAAAAATTAATCTACGCTCAATCTGTACTATGTAACGTAAAAAAAAAAAAAAAAAAAAAATGCGGTGAGAATTTTTAATTTTAAATACTCATTTTTTCTATTAAATGTAAAAGTGCCATTTATTCGAAACAAAAAAGGATGTTAAAGAAAAAAAAAAATTATCATCGCACAATTAACTTTGACATTTAACTCTTATCCGATTAGAAAGTCGCGATCTCACATTATGCAAATTGCTCAAACTGCGTAATAACCGCGCCGTTATCAATACAATTTTCGCGACAGTAAATTTCAAAAGCCAAGCCGACAAAAAAATAATGTAAAGGGCAGAACATGACCTTATCTCGTAATCGCCATAAATAATCTCGAATTTATTTCCGTGAATTAACGCTTGCGATGCAATAAGGTAAAGACGGTGAAAAAAAATTAAAACGCAGAAGAAAAAAATGAAAAAAAAAAAAAAAGAAACATTCGTTGACTTTCAGCAGCTTGGAAGCGGGGAGAGTGAAGGTGAAGTGAGTGGCGTATGAGAAGAAAATACAACAATTTAATATCAATTACGCGGTATTATAGAGTTAATGCGCATGAATTTCCGTGAATCGCGTTGAAATCTCGTGATGTGGCGAACTACCGGGTCAGTAAACTGACTCTTGTTAATCTTATTGCTGGCAGCCACGAATCGTTATTTACTGCGCCACTGGTCGCACTTGTATATGTATACACGATGCAGAAGGTACGCGCTTGCAATGTATGTGTTTATACAGAGAAATGAGAGAAAGAGATGAGAGAGAGAGAGAGAGAGAGAGAGAGTTTTCGAATGGTCCAGTTAAAAAACACGACGAAAAGGAAATGATTTTTTTTTTACTTTTTTAAAATTTTTTTTAAAAGTATGAGTAATTTTGTACAAAAAAATATCTAGCGGATTCATTTGAGAGGAAAATTTTTTTATAAAGATTTTATACCTTTAATAATTAAATAGAGGATTGAAAATACTTTTTTTTTTTTTATCAGTTAAATTTTGCACGTTAAAATTTTTTTATTACAAATTTTTAAAATTGTCCATTGCTTTAAAACGTAATTATAACTTAATTTTAAAAATATCCGCAGTTAAATAAATCGTACTTTTTATTATAATCTAATAAATGGTTTATGTTTCGCTAAACTGGAACCGAGTATACCGATGTCCCCGTCCTAGTCTACATTCGCACTCTTTTTTTACAAACCACTTAATATTTACAAACCTTCCAGGATCTCTATTTCTACTTCCATCTCTGCATATGGCATGCAAACGCGAAAAAAAAAGAGCAAAACATACCGCATTGTCCAGTCGATTGAAATTGGCTGCGAGACGATTAATCGATGCGGAACACAACAAAGGGCTAGAGAGAGAGAGAGAGAGAGAGAGAGAGAGAGAGAGAGAGAGAGAGAAGTATGCAAAATCCCATTTACTCTCCTTCCTCCTCTTTCTCTCTCTCTCTCTCTCTCTATTTTTTTCTCATGCAAGAGAGTTCGGTCAAAAACAATCGACGGGATAAAATTGTGCAGGTGTATCGCTCCGTTCGATGAAATATTTTTTTTTCGGGAGTCGTCCTCCGAAACATATTTCCATTTTGAGCGGCAGCGGCGGCGGGGACAGCTCGTCGGTGCGGAATCGAAGTTTCGTACCAACGACTGACTGCGCGTTTATATATACGTTTTCGTGTCTAAACTCGCGTGCACCGATGCTTTGCGGGAGAGAACGAAAGAAAGATAGATAGATAGAGAGGAGGGCAGGGGAAGAAGAAGCGATTGGATTAATTTATTGAGCGAAACGTTGCTTCGAACCCTTTTGTTTCTCTCCGAGTGTAGTCTCTCGTGCGAGACGACGCACGAGTTTGAGAAGATAAAGGAAGGAAGGAAGAGAGGGAGAGAGTGACAGAGAGAGAGAGAGAGAGCGAATAGAATTGTAAAAAGTATATACGGGAAAGGGACTGCACGAGTATTGTTGCAAAATATTGTTAAAAATGGTTGGCCAACCATAGAGAGAGAGTCGTCGAGGGGTAATCGAACTTTTGTAAGCTCTATTGCGGTTTATGAAAGATTAATCTTGGTCGGTGAAAATGTATTCGTCTATATGTATATGTATATGTATATGTATATAATTGATTGCGAGCGGATAAATCTTTTTGTACGAATGTGTACTTATATAATTACAGTAAGTAAAAGTACGAGTATATTTTATTTAATCACGGCACGTCAAGAATTCACGCGGAACATTTGTAATTAAAGAAAAACCGTATTTTAACTTTATCAGAAAATGTAATATTTTATAATGTATTCCAATTCAACAACGTGTAATATCGTACAAAATAAAATTAAATTTATCACAATATGCTTCAGCGAAACTTTATTTTTAATAAAAAATGAATAATGTATGCTACATTTGCTACAAATATATATTCCTTAAAATTTAATTTTAATACACTTTTAAAATATTTAACGAATTTTTTTATAAATCATGTAAAAATATTTTAACGTAGTCTGATTAACCATTCACATTTAGCACAAATTTGTTATGTTAAATCCATTTTATTATGATAATATATCAAGCGCATTAAAAACTTGAACGATTTTAATGTAGTTTATATTACTTCTCGGTTTATTACAGTCGAAATGGGAAATTGATACGTAAATAAGAAAACTTTCCAACCGCAAGAGTAATAACCACAATAACCACATCTCAAAACATTTAATAAAAATAGTTTTTTACACCTCTACAATATAATGAGTAATTTTCTTACAATAGAAAACTTTTTAAACCATTTATTAATATTCGTCATTCACATAGTGTTTAAATTTATTGTAAAAGCAATTTAATTCAATATTTAAAATTTCTTTTGCAATGGGCCTAATGTAAGCTGCGATTATCTTTTACATAATGTCAAAACCGAGTCAGTAATTTTATTCCTCAATTTTATTTCCTAATAATAATACATAGAAGTGAAAAAATGTCATTTTACTTTTACAGAAAATTACATTAAAAATTACTTAAAATTGGTATTATTAGTGAAACCTTCAACTTTGTCTCAATGTTAATTTTATAATGTAAAGCGTGTGAGTATTCATTAACTTCCTGTATAGAGATTCAACATCAATGATTGTCCACATCTAAAATTTGTAAAATAGTATAAATTTCGAATCAGTAATGAAATAAAATATAAAAGATAGAGAAATCTCGCTCTTTCGCCAATTGAAAATCGCTTTATAATAAGCGCGAGAGGATCTCGCGATAATAATTCAGCGCGCTGTTGCGCGCGAGTGAAACAAAAGTACGTAAAAATGTAAAGAATGAACTATCAGCGAGTTGCAACTAAATTTCAATTCACCCCCCTTCAAATAAATTTCTCGCCGGCGCGAGTTTCACAAAAGTGAAAGGAGAGGGAAAAGTCGCGAAACGAGGCGCGCGCGAGCGAAAAAGAAGTTATATACGAACCGTAGAGGCCAACACGCACCGAGTGCGAATATATACGGTGCACGCGAAAGAGACAAATTCTCATCCTTCACATCGCGCTCTCTCGCGTTTTTCCTCTTTTTTTTTCCCCCTTCTTCTTCTACTTTCTCTCTTCCTTCTCGCGCGTTTTCGTTCTCTCGCCCGAGTACTGCATGTACGCGCGCGTACGCGTGTACAATAGTAGTTGGTCGCGAGAATAAGCGCCAAAAAAAAAAAAAAAAAGATGAAATAAACAAACGGAAAAAAATAAAAAAAAAAACCATATCGAGAGTGCGCCCGATGCGATTTATCGATAGGTGGTTGCTTTCCCTCCCCCCCCCTCCCCGCCTCCTCCTCTCCGAAAATGCTTCTGCTACTGAACGCGGAACTCGAATACTAGCTGAGATTATTGATCGCGCGTTCGCTATAGCTTTAGCCATCCCTCGTTTTCGTATGTGTATATACGTAAATACGACAGAACGAGAGTTTTACGATTTTCTGGGATTCTCTAGTTATACCGGGCCATCGGCGGATAGACTCGCGTCGTCTCTACCCCTCGAGTTTGTCCACGAGCTCTGCTGCTCTCGCGCCTCTCTCTCTCTCTCAATCTCCTGGCTCTCTCGTCATAATAACCTCTTCCTTTTTCTCGCGAACGGACGTACGGAATGAAAAATAGGCTAAAAATAAGCCGCGGAATCGGGGAAACCGAAGAGATTCCCGTTTTATTCCTTCTCTCTCTCCCCTCCAAAATTCTCGTACACTTGGCGTATATAAACCCGATGGGACATTTTATGGCTCATCTGGCTCGACTCCGAGCGTTTTGATCGATTCTCTCTTCTCTTTTTCTCCTCCCCTCCTTTTCTGCCCTTTTGGCCGCCTCGTTTTTTTCTTCGCATACTTGTAGCGCGCCGATACTCGATGCTATGCTTGTCGGGATTCGTGTATCGTAACTGCGATTTATCTCCGGGGATCCGCGTGCGAGCGAATTGGCTCTCGAATTTCTTCCTCGTCTTCTTCCACTTCTTTATCTCTCTCCTTCTCGTTCTTCGTGGGAAAAGTTTACGGGAGTTTATATCGACTGCGGTTATCGCGGATGAATCACGCTCTCTCTCGCCAGCGCGTTAAATATTTCAACGTTACTTCTGCTTTTGCTTCTGGTCGTATAAGGATCTGCTTTTATCTTGATGTACACCGGCTTAATAAGATCTTGTACCCTTCTTAATGAGCCAATATTTATTAGATGAGGTAGGAAGCAATTTGCGTGAAAATATTTGTATTTTTAATGGTATTGTGTTCTTTGATTGAAAATTGTTCGAGTTACTTTACAACTCGTTGAGAATGAAATCGATGATGTAAGATCGCGTTTTAGTTGTCGATTAATTAAATTTGTTTTGTACAATTTATAGCAAAAGAATTTTATAATAAATTTATTAAAAATGAAATACACAATATCAAAACTAATAATATTAAAATGTAATGATCCAAAGGCTTTTCTGTTAATAATTTTCACGTATAATTATTGAGGAAAATTTAAAAAATTTTAATTAAATGTCGTCAAATTTTTATCAAAAAATAAATTATTGCAATCATATTACATTTCTAGATGCAAAAGGAAAAACACGAAATAATAAAAAAATAAATTCATAATTTTAAAGAAAAAAAAGAAACAATTCACAAACTGATAATAAACGGAGTTTGTGACAACTTATCATAATAAAATATAATTTACTTCGCTTCTTTCAAATGTATCTTTACTCTCTATTTTTATCTTTCCCTCTCCCTCTTCCTCTCTCTCTCTCTCTCTCTCTCTCTCTTTCTCTCTCTCTCCCTTTCTCTCTCTCCCTTTCTCTCTCTTCCTCTTTCTCATAAAGTCCAATTACAGAAGCGCAAACAAATGCAATTTGTCCTCACCTCGTGGCAACGATACAAAACAAAATCGAGCCTGGTATTAAAAGCAACTTGTTATCCGTAAAAGTATAAGTAAACCGAGAAAATAATAGAATAAAAGGGCAAGAGAGATAGAAAGAGACAGAAATAAGTAAGAGCGGGTAAAACAAAAAATATGCTCCTTTAAAAGCAAAAAAGAACAAAAGTACGTCATTTAGATTATTCTGCTTTAAGAATGTACAACAAAAAATAAACGAGGAAAAGACGCCTTTGGTAAAAGATGAAAAAAAAAAAGGAAGTGAAAGAAAAAAATAAACAAAAGAAAGAGTCGTCGCAATAGGACACGCGAGGAAATCTCGTAAATATAACGTTCTTCCGCGAGAGAGAGCCAGAAAGACAAACCGCACGGAGAAAAGAATTTCTTCGCCTTCGAGGGACAAGGCGGCTGCCATCGTCGTCATTCAAAATCCTCCGTGAAAATTAGTCGGTGAACAAAGCGGCCGCAAGAGGCCAAGAAATGGGAAAGAAAAAAAAAGGGGAGTAGAGAGAGAGAGAGAGAGAGAGAGAGAAAGAGTCGCACGCGTGTCTTATTCATTTTTGTTTTCGTTACCGAGGGAAGAACCCCTTTGCGCGAGCGAGCTGAGCTCTTAAAAGGCGCGAGACCACGAGGAGTCAAGTCTGATCTAGGGAAAAAAGCGAGAGAGAGAGAGAGACGTTGGAGACAGTAATTTTAAAAAAGCGAGATCTGAAATTGCGTTTGTGTCGCGGCGACGACTCGACGTCGACGACTTGCAGCGGGAAAGTAAACGTTACACACTAATACGCGTATTAAAATAAGGATATTCTCAGCGGTGTGTGCTGGAATCCTTGTATTTTATAATATAATCGAAAAGAAAGTTGACGTGGATGTATTGCATACCGGAAAAATTTTGTTAACGTGAATGTTTTACTTTGTTTACAGCGTTGTTGAATTTGAAAAATTTAATGTCGTTAGAATAAGTTTTTATATATCTGCGACGCATGTAAAAATTGAAAATATTTTATATTTGTTTTATAATGACTTGAATATTTTACTTCAAAGCAACCGAGCAATTTTTTAGCCGTTTATATTAAAAATCTTTATGATATAATTTTCGAAATTTTTGTTCGAGTAAACAGGCTCTTTCTTTGTAAGGAGTAATGAAATGCGTCATTTTTTAAATGTGTATCAAACTTATGTACATATAATATAGATATTTTTTAATAAAAGCATATTACGTCAAGATAATTATTTTTTTTCTTGTTTTTTACTCTAAATTCCTTTTGTTTATACATGTATACAGACATTCTATAAAAAGAAGAATATTCTTGCGTAATTAAATATCCCATGTTGTACTACCATTATCAGCGCTATATATATATATATATATATATATATATATATATATATATATATATATATATATATATTTTTTTTTCTTACTACTATTCAAGCTTTTTAAAGTCTTAATTAAGCTTCGTTCTTTTTCTCTATGACACGCCGGCGCTTATTCATAAAAATTCTTCGCCGTAATTACGATTTCTAGAAATAATACGCGCAAAGGAAAGAAAGATAAAAATAAAGAAGAAAATAAAAACGAGTATGAAAAAGCTAGCGCACTAGTTCTCACTTATCTTTTTTTCTTTTTTTCCCGCGCAATCTTTCAAAAGAATCTCTCTTCCTTACTTCCTCGCGCTCTACAGAAACGTCAAGAAGCGCGAAATGAGAGGAAGCGAAGAAAAAACCAAAGGACATGTATATATGTATATACATACACCGTCGATATATAAGAAACGAAGCACCAAGCAAGAGAGAGAAAGAGAGAGGGAGAGAGAGACAGAGGAAGGATGAGAGAATTGGCGAGTCTCCAATGCGAGCTTTTGCGTGCCCCTCGTCGAATTACCGCGTGTGCCAGAGACTACGACTTATGTTACGCGTACGCACCCTCTCAAAGAATTTTCTAAAGGTGTTACTACTTTAACTACTACTGTATCCTTCTCCTCCCTCCCTCTCTTTTTCTCCCTCTTCTTTTCAGCTCGCAGATTTTTCGAGTCGCTCGCGGCTAAATTAAAAAAAAAAAAAGGAAAACGAGGAGGAATAAGGCGTCAAGAATTTTCCCCAGCGTAAATTTAATTTGACGTGTCGTCCCTTCGACGCCCTTTTCTTCGTGCTTTCGAGCTTTCGCGATCCTGTACTAATCAAATTATCGCGAGCGACGATTAACGTGCGGTGTGATCGCTTTCTCTCTCTCTCTCTCTCTCTCTCTCTCTCTCTCTCTCTCTCCACGCGGCAGGTTATAATCGTTCGTCGTTGCTCAACAATTTAGCGGTAATTGGATTTTGGCGTTAATGCGCCGCGACGATGCTGGAAAACGTTTAGATGCCGCAGAAGAGGGAGAGAGAAAAGAGGTTAAAATTTCATCGGCGATTTTTCGTGCTTTAAATATTGGATGTCTTGATCTTGAGCTCGGAGCGGCGCTTATTTTAAGTAGTTTTATCCGATATCGGCCAGCCGAACAATTTTTAAAGTATACACGTAATGTTGGTCTTTTCGTTTTTAAAGATGCCGATGAAAATTATCTCGGGCAAATAACTTGTTTTTTTGTTCGTTTTGAATTTACTCGATAAGGAAATTTAATTATATATATATATATATATATATATATATATATATATATATATATATATATATATTTTTTTTTGTATTATTTTACATCCATATTTTTCCAAAGAATTCTATACAATATAATTATTATAACGAATTTTTGGCCAAAAATACACCACTTTTATTCGATACATACTTTTTGTTTATTTTAGTAATACAATAAAATCGCTCAAATTTTTAATAATTTTAAAAATTAGCTAAGTGCGAAAAATGTTTGATTTAGTAAAATTGAATTCATTTCGCAATTAAAAATAATTAAGTGTTTCTAATAAGTGAAAATTAATAATAATCCGTCACTTTAACAGTAACACACAAATATTCAAATTTTATTTTATGACCGAATTTTCTTCTTTTCTTTTTTGTACACGCACCGTGCAAAGAAAAACGTCAAAATCTCAAGCCACGAGTATGTTTTTAACGAATGCATGGCTCACATTTTGAGGATCAAAAAAAGAAAAAAAAAAAAAAAATTTTTTTTTCAAGCAAGTAAAAAATTGCTAATTAATGCCGTTCCTTAAAAAAGAAGTGCTCATTTCATTAATATTTTCTGAAACTTTTCAAGTAAGTTAATTTAATCTTTTTAAATTTCCATTAACGAAAGAAAAAATTCAACCGAGACTTGAATTCATTATTCAAACTGTGACCGTCTATTTTAATTAAGATGATGCTTTAAAAAACGGTTCGTGTTTACAGCCACATTGAAGTAACTTTTTTTTTTTTACGAGTACATCTTGAGGAAAAAGAAAAATGTAAGGTTTTGAAATTTTCATAATTGTATCATTCAAGAATTAATGCGTTCGTTACTTGTTTATTATTTTTTAATATATATTACGTAAAATGTTTCATACAATGATTTTTTATAACGATGAATTATCGCACTTATTTGATTTAGGTTTTAATTTTAACGAAAATTTTTAATAACTTTTCTGTAAATAAATGTGGCATAAAATAAATACGCGTTTTATTAAACGCTAAAATATAAATTTGATAATGTTTATTTTACCGCGAAAGTTAAATTTTTTTTAATAAAAGAAAAATAATTATTTAAACAGAGACTTAATTTAATTATTAAATTGAATAACCGTTCAGAATCATAAAAAATGTTTGATAAGGTTAAAATTAAAAGAATATTTAATAAAAACTAAAATATTAAAATTTTTTTTTTATTTAATTTTTCAAAACTAAAATATTTAATTAATTCGTGAAAAACTTTCGCTTTCATTTGAAATTTTTATAAAATTGCTTGTACGAAGTTAATTCAATTTATGAGATAAATGTAAAATATTTAATTTTAATAAAATTTTAAACTAATTTTTCAAAATAGTAATATGGATCAAATGCGTGCTCTTATAATTTATTTTTGGATCGGATGTTTCAATATAAAAAATAAATTGACACATTATTTCAATCGCAAATATAAAAGTTAAAAAGAAAAAAAAAAAATTCCTCAACGATAAGAGCCGAGACCCATCATCTACAAACGTGACACCTCGTATACGCAGCCAATAACTTTTAAAGACGCCGTTTGCATCCCAGAAGAGGAATCGGTAGGAGGATATAAGCGACAAACAAAGCGCGTGCGTCGCTTCATGTTGATGATAACGTACGTATACATATACGGTGTAGAGTATAGATACAGGAGAACGAGACAGCCGCTCGTACATATAAAGTAATCGCGTTCAGGGTAGGTAGGGGGGAGGGGCTGTGCTCTTTCGCGCGGGTACGCGACGGCCGAAAACTGCGCGGTTGCGACCAACAGCAACGGCGGACACAATCAAAATTCAGCGCGCCTATAAGCTGCCTCTCCCCTCTTGCAAAATTTCAGCGTGCAAAGTGCGCCTCGTCTCTCCCCCCCCTCCATCTCTCTCTCTCTCCCTCTTTATTCGTCCCTTCCTTTGCGAAGCGCCGCGAGAATTATGGAAATTTCGGGACTTCCGTGCCGGCCGATTACCGCGGTAATTTGCCGGAATTTCTCGAACCTCTATTCCTCTCTCTCTCTCTCTCTCTCTTTCTCTCTGTCTTTCTCGCTCTTGTGCGTGCGCGTGCACGCTCACTTCCCACCCACCTTTATCAAAGTCCGTTATCTCGTTCGCTCTTTCCTTCCGCCACCGGTGAACCCTTTCAACCCTTTGCTCGGTGTACTCAAACCTATATATAACTATGGACTTGCTTGCTTAATCTCTTTTTATTTTGCTCGTATGCCAACACCGCCATCACTTTTTTCCTCTCGTTCTTCCTTCGCCTTTTTTTTTTCCTCGTTTCGAAGGCGCGTCTCTATTACCGGGTCGCTAATATCCTTGCGAGCAGCGACGAGTGTATACGGACTTATTCGTCTTTTTTACGGCTTCTGTCGCTTTAATTTTTCCGAGTTTCGGGCTTATTTCCAAAATTTAATGTTCCACGCCGAGATTAATCTTCGCTTGAATAATTTCACTGTTTAGATTTTTAAAGTTTATTTTATCTACCGGAAAAATATTTTGTTACGTTTTTGCTTTCTTGTCGCGACGGTTTATCGCACGTTTCTCATTATCAAAAGTATCATCTAAGTTAATTGATTTAGAGTTTGGAATAATGTTAGAGAGTTTCGAATTCTAAATAATTCACACATTATCTTTCATCCCTTACCTTTTATACGCTTTTCATTTCAATTATTTGTTAAAGACCTTCGTGGTCTTTACTATAAACGTCTAAACCATTTTCTGAAATCCTTCACATGGGCAATTACAAAATTAAACAAAGTTTTTAGACATATTAAAATTGATATCAAAGGACTTCAGAAATCTTAAGCTTAAACTTCAAAGAAAACTTTCTGATATTTTATATATCGAGGCAAATCTTTTGATAAGTAACGTAAAATTTACGTTAAAATTTTGTATCTATATTTTATCTTAAAATTAAAGTTTCACAAAATTTAATCCATTACAAGATTATAGATGTATATCATTTATTTATTTATTATTTATTATTTATTACTCTTTTTTTATAAAAACTAAAGAAGCTTTTCGTAATATTTCAACAACAATTTTATAACTTTGGAATTTAATAGAATTTACTTACTTATTTATTTATTATTGATACTTTATTTATTATTGATATTATTGATAACTTTGAATGATAATTTGGAATAAACATATTGTGTGATACGGTACAAAAATAAATGTTAAATTTTCTATTTTAATTGTAATTAACGTTTCCACAATGTATACGTTAAAGTCTGAAAATAATAACAAATTCAAGCTAAAGTAATTACATTAAATTTCATAATAATAAAATGAATTTTCATTAAATTTCACGATTTTTATACGTCCATTAAAAGAGCGTCAATACATTTAATTTAAATGCCTCAAGTCATTAAACATCAACTCGATAAACTTTTCCTAAAGTTTTGCAAGCTATTCATTAGGACGGAGGAGCAAAGAAAATTCCAGCTTCTTTGAAAAAATTCGCTTTTCTTCGTAGGCTCGTTCTGAGGGTTAAAATAGAAGCGAGGAGCAAATGAATTCCTGTAATTCTTCGGCCACTTTGTGCTTATTAAGGGTATTTTAGGACTTTTTCTCGATCCGGGTTAGCCCGGAAACTTCGTAGGAGGTATTTTTTCTTACCATTTAACTACGTTATATTCGTATGCATACATATGTAAAATACGAGCACCGTTGCAATTTTGCAATCGCGTGTTTGCACCTGAATCCTGAAAAAATTTCGTACGACTTATACGCATGTTAAAGTAAATATACATATGTTTAAAAATTTTTCACATGAAGTGCCGTAGCAACGTTTATCGATCGATAAATTAGGAGATATTCACTGGCTGTTTTCTTCCCCCACTTCTTTATACCTATGTAATTTTTTCCCTCTACTTATACTTATAATTCCGACAGTTGGATGAATACGGGCGCTTGATCGAATAAACTAATCCATCAATCACGCGCTCGTTCTCGGGCTCTTATCCCTGTTTTCCCACTGTCGCGCGGAGATTTTCTCTCGTTTTTCTTTTCCAACTTCCCCCTCCCCCCCCCCTCCCGTCCCCCTTTTCTTCCTTCTTTCTATCTCACTTTTATTCTCATAATGTCTTCTCATTCTTTCACCGCCTCTCTTTCTCTCTCTCTCTCTCTCTTTCTCTCTTTCGTCATTTATATAAAAACATAAAGCAAATCACGTTTTCTCTTAGGGCGAGTTTCTCTTTGCTTTGATTTTCTTTTTCTCGCGAACGACGGCTCATCTATTCATATTTATATTCAAAACGTAGTATTTTTATTTTTTTCTGTTACTTTTTCCTCGTTACCCCATCGGCTCTATATCTATTACGTACTTTTTGCTCGCCTCTTTGTTTGACGCAACGAATGAACGAGCGACGTGATGAAGACACCGCGACTGCTGTCGTGGAATACCTCTTCGAATTGTTCGGTAAAGAGCTGCCGCCTCCGCCAGTGTCACGAATACGTTTAATGCATGCAAAATTCAAATCATACGTATTTTACATTTTGATTTAGCTATGTTTCTATACCTTTATGCAGTGGAACTAGGAATAGTTAAGTAATTTTGCATGTAAAATAGTGCATACATTCATTTTTCAACCGAAATATGTTTGATCATTGATTTGTGTGCTTTTGAAAAGTACGATGCGTTCTAAATATAATATTATGAAAATTTCGCATACGAAATTCATCGTTGTTACAATTATTATGCACGGTATTGTATTTATTATCCGCGGTAAATGAATTGTTTTGTTATAATAAATCAAGAATTTGTTTTATATTGCATTGAACTAGTAACATCGTTGCTTTACTGGTATATATACCAAAGCCTGAATAAACCCAATATTTTAAAATAATATTTATATCAATAATTATACGCACATAAGTATTATTATTTATAAATATAACAACAGAATTTCTGTTAATAGAATTTTTTTTTTATAAAAACAATTTATAAAATGTTATAATAATAAATTTATATCATACACGTTGTAATTATAACGTGTGCACTTGTTTATTTACTAATATATTTTATATTACATGCTAAAAAAAAAAAAACAAATATCGGGAAATGAAGCGATGAAAAATGTAATCCTTTGTAATGCAAATTTTTAAAATATTCAATTATTTAAGAGGATTTTTATTTATTTAATCCTTAACTTCGTTTTAAAATAAACAAAATCAAATGAATATTAAATCACACTTCAATATGAAAATAGTAATAATATGAAAATTGTAATATTACAGTTTTATCTATAAAAGAAACATTAAATCTTTAAATCAAAAACAAACAAAATTGTTCACTCATATTGCAATTCTCGATTTTAAATTCACTTCAAAGTTATTAATTATTTTATAAAATAAAAATTACAATCATTCGTTGCAATAACTTACCCACCCGATCGAAACCTCACTTAAAGTGTTGCACATAATCCATCACTCGAAATTTTATAGCCCTCGAACTTCCGGCAGAACAAAAATAAGGTTCAGAATTTCATTTGATCGTCATCGAACATGCAAATCCTATATAAATCCTATTCCTTCCGACTTTTGTTTATATATATCTACTTCGCAATTCAATACTTCGACATATAGGTTGTATCCTCCCACGATTTCTTTTTCCTCTCGAAGAACCGCCGCTTCTCTTTGGTCATCGGTATTCATGGTGTATTCGCGCGGAAAGCTTTTCTACTGTCGGACGTTTCGATATGTATGTGTATATATATATATATATTTGTGCGTGTGTGGAAAGAACCAACCGACGGTCCTTTTCAGAAGTACGTAATGAGAAGCTGCGCGGCGTAGGCGCGTTACTTTAAAAAATACGAGCTACCGGTTTTACGCTCTTTTTTTTTCTAATTTTATTTTTTTACTTTATTTTTAATGTTGAAGTTTAACCGTTGGATACGAGAGACTTACGCGAATCGCAGTAAAAGTACTTGAAAAGTTTGGGGTAGATTTGTTGATTTTAAAATTAAAAAAAAGAAAGAAAAAAAAAAAAAAACGTTTGATTTTGTTAAAATTGTGTTGGTTTCTCTAAAAACTTGTCGTAGCATTATTTATTTATTTATTTTTTAAATGCACACTCAAATAAAATTGCGAAAGTGTTATAATATTCGTTAAGAGATTTTTACGTAACAAGTTTACAGAACTCCGGCGAAAGTATTTTCTTCATCAAATATTATTTACTGCATCAATAAAGATTTTGCAAGTATTATGATATTACTCAAGAGTACTTGATAATTTAGTAGCAGTAAATATCGATCTTTACGGTTATTCCAAATAAGTTAAAGCTTAGGACTGCACGCACGTATGCCCCGCTTAGAGGAACAAGTTGAAAAGTGCCACTCGAGTTTGCCCTGATAGTACAGGGAGTAGAGTCCAGACACGATAGCGATGGGCTCCACTCATTTTAATGGATTTACCAAGAGAGCAGCGCGCGACACCGCTCGCTTTATTTTCTTCTCTGCGACGGTAAAAGTGAGTAAGCAAGAGTGAAAAGAGAAAGAGGGAGAGAGTGAGTGAGGGTAAGAGGAACGTAGTTAACGGTTAGCGAGCTTTACTCGTCTTAGCGGTTGAGAGTGTGTAATGAGCTTCGTTAGAGAGGATGCTTTTTGAGGTTGCGTACCTGCGGCTTTTTTAATCGTGACAATTTAATACCGGAGCTGAGAGAAACTTTAAAGTAAGACTTTAAAGTTCGATGCGGGAAAGCCTGCGAAAAGACTTTGGATCCTGAAAGTGTTGTTAATTGCGAGATACTTTGAATAAAGACATTTTGATAATTTTTGGTTACTGGATTAAAGTTTGATTTAAAGTTAAATTGGGTAACAAAATTATTATGATTTACTAGATTCAAGTTAGCGTTCAATAGGCGAAAATTTGAAGGCAATGTAAATTTGAATGATCAATTATGTAATAATTAGTGTAAAGTTTAATTTGATTGTATATATAACTTATTGAAACGTCAATAGCATATTGATATTACGTATTATTGCATTAGATTTTATTTTCATTATTATTGTTATTAGATGAATTTGAAATCCCTAATAATATTGAAATCGTAGAAACCACAACGCGTATTTGTTTTCAAGAAAATTAATGTTATCCGTTCACATAAGCTAAACAACCGAAGAAATGTATCGAGTTTAATTGGATGACATACAAGCATCATTAATCTTAAGCTCGTTTTAAATGACATTACGGTAACTGGATGGTGTAATCCAATTTTCAGACAAGTAAACATACAGCTATAAAAGAATTAATAACAATCTTAGATACATATAAATGTCGAAATACGTTTCAAATTTCAATTGGACGAGTATGCGAATCCGTTGTAATCCAGTTTGACAAACGTTTATTTGCATTATAATTCAACCCTCCTATTGTTAAAAAATTAAACGCCTATAACCAAGTCATAATGTGAATAGTTCCGCAAATGGATCAAATTCGTAAACCTCGTAATTTTAAATAATGAATGCATTAAACCCGGTCATTCTCGTTTACTCGTCCGATGCCGTTAGTTTGTACTGCAATAAATCATTGCTTAATGATCATTGGCTGCACCTTAGTGGATTTTAACCCAAACGTATCTTTCTCCGTTAAGAATATTTTAAAAAATTTCAAAAGAAATAAAAAATTTACCTTTAAATTTAAATATTATTTATTATTCATAACAAGTCTGGACGTTAGTAAATATAATTGTAACTTGTTGATTGATTAAATTAGTTACGCTTCTAAAAATATAAACTTGTACATTAAATCAATCGAAAGTTTATTTAGTTTTCCGCGAAACAAAAATTTCAAAGCCCAAGATGTATCGCAAATCTATCGACTTTTTCCCTGGAATTCAAAGTCTCTCTTTGCCCCGAGGAAAAGTTCGTTCTAATTCAGTGTCAGGAACCTTCGCATCCGCGATCTCATTCGCAAAATACGCGCGCGAGCTTCCCTTCTCCTCCTCCTCCTCCTCCTCCTCCCCCCCCCCACATCCCTCTCTCATCCGTGCGACTCCGACGTATCCGAGAGAATCCCCAAGCGAATATGGAACGCGGCTCTCCTCGGCAACCAGGTCAAATTGAAACACCGTTATACGAATCAGTGTAATTGAAAACCATCGCGTCTCTCCGGCCCCCTCGTCGTACGTCAGCTGTCAAATTCCGCGCGCGACAACACGCACCCGTCTATCGCCCAGAAGGAAGAGAGCGCCAGCGCGACACGTTCCATATCTCTAGAGTACGGAATCGCGTGTTAGTGCGCGTACGTCGAACCCGAAAACGTATACGTAAACCACCGACGGACAATGAGATAGAGCATACGAAGTTTACGCCGTGGTGTTTCGATCAAAATTCACGCTCGAGAAAAAAAAAAAAAAAAAAAAAGGGCCGTAGAGGGAGTAAAAACTACTGGCTCTTTTTTTCTTTGCCGCAAAGCGTGACTGGTTGATTGAAGGGACACAGTCGGGTTTCGCGTAGCTCGAGACTAGTCTTTGCTTTTATCCTCGCTATATTGTCTACGCTGCTTTTGGTAAATGAAGGTTTGGAGTAATAATGTATCTTGAGTATAATTACTCGAATTTAGAGGTAATTTTACTCTCGAGTATAATTAATCATGAAATTGTAAATTTGTTTGGTAGTTCAGAAGCATTGTAATATTTGAAAATTTTTCATCGATTTATTTAAGTTTTTATTTACTTCTCATTCGATGTTTTAAATGATTTCGCTCAATACAAATAACACCCACCGCTTGACGTCTACTCGCGAAATATTACATTTAGAATTCATGTTTCTGAATTGTCAAAATCGGTCATACATGATAATTTTCGGAAAATTACAAATGTACGTATTGGACTAAAATTTAACGAAAATCAAAGTGCGATTAGAGTAATTTAATTTTTAATATTATTAATTAAATAAAATCTGCTATTTCAATAACACATTCATCAATTTTTTATACTTACTAGTTGTTTAAAAAAAGATGAACGAAGAAATTTTGCTCGTGAAAATGACTTAGCTAAAACAAAAAACAAATATTTTTAATTAATATTGGTCTTATGTTACGATGCGAACATTTATTTATTTCATATATAAAATTAATAATTAATTTACATTTGAATTATAAAATAAATTATTATAATGTAATGTATTAAAACAAATAATTATAAAATTACCAGCGTCGATGAATTTCTACATATAACAAAATTTTGATAAGAAATACAGGTAAATTCATTTGTTAAATAAATTTAAATTCAAATTTCTATCTACAATATTAAAAATTATATTGCATTGTCTAAATCATAAAGAGTACAGAATTTCTAAATTTAACAAACTATTTTGATAAATTACTTAAATTGGCACATATAAATAATTAACATTTTCCAAATTAGCGGTTAATCATTAAAAAACATCAAATTTCATTTTATATCGATTAATTTAAGTGAAATTTTATAAATGTTTTTGATTATAATTTTAAAAACGATACTAAAAATCTTCAGATTAGTATAATGTATACTTTCCAAGCATTAACATCGAGGCAATAAAAAAGCAAAGGATATGTATATACTCCAGTAGATATACACGGATATGAATGATTTAACACCCGCAGGGTGTACATCAAACGAATTTCATCGTCGCTAACAACGCGCGCTTGCGTCAACCAACAAAAATAAAAACGAAATATAAAAATAAAAAAAAAAAAAAAAAAAAAAAAAAAAAACAGCCCTCACTTTTCCGCAAAAAGAAACAGTGATAATATACGTCGAATCGCCTCGCGATACTCTACCATCGTAACATCGCATGCACGATAATCGCTCTCAAACGTATTGTATACATCCCTACCTCGGGCGCGAGACTCCAGAGAGAAAGCGAGAGGACTCATCAAATATTCCAGCTTGCCGAGTGTAATTGAAAGACCGCAGCAGTTACTCCCCCTCTCCTTTTTCTATTCACCCCTTGCACGGTTTGCGCGAAAATATTCAAAGCGCGCCGTTAAAAGCGCGGCCGCATAACTCAAAACTCGTCGTCTGTCAGCGGCACAACACTTTGTGTCGGCTGGACCTCCTCCTCCCCCCCCCCCTGACTACCTCCCTCTCCCTTCCTCTCCCCTATCCATAATAGTCGCTACAAAAGTTACCGGTACGCTCGAGGCCTCGCGAAATTGAATTTACGATGTTCGCGTTGCGGGACAAATTTTCGATTCGTTCGGCGTATAAGCGAGTGAGATGGATAGATCGTTGCAATATAACGACAGAGAGAGAGAGAGAGAATGCGGTGTACGACGAATAGCGACGTAAAAGTGAGCAAGAGGGAGGAAAATAGAGAGAGAGAAAGAGAGTACGAGGCGCAGGTACACATCTGGCGTGATAAACGAGCCGACGAAAGCTCCGGGTGTGCAGCTGTAATCTGGGCCGCGCGCGCACGCAAATGCTAGCCTCGGCCAGAGGCGGGCCACTTTTACACTTTGCCCTCGTCCGAGAGGAGAACTGCTCTGAAAATCGAGAGAAAAAGAGAGAGAGAGAGAGAAAGAGAGAGATAGGTACACGGCGTCATGTGGATAGTGATGGTACGAATGGTGCGTACGTGAGCGCAGGACACCAACGGGCAACCGGAGAATTCGACGACGCTAGAGGAGAGACCGTCAAAAAATTTGCCATTTGTTTTCGTTGCGCGTCTTTTGTCTGATATTTTTTTAATTTTTTTTTCTTTTTCTCTTTTTTTTTTTTTTTTTTTTTTTCATTTCGTGCTTTAGACGTCGCTTTCGTTTTGTTTTATTTTTCCAAAATAAAGATTTTATGCGAAAAACGCGCTTACGTCAATTTTTTATGGTGTTAATAAAACAAAAAGTCACACAGCGCGCTATTGAATTCAAGATGCGTACGCTTAAATTGAATCGTTATAGAAAAACTTTTTGCCCACTTTTTATTATAAAATTTGTTAAAAAACATATCTTTCCTTTAAAAATTAAAAAAATAAATTTTATTTCACTTTAAAAATCGTCCCAATTTCCAGAGACAGAAAACAAATTCGAAGCGAGGCAATGAAAACCGCTTCACTAAATTTTCCAGCTCCTTCTCCCGTACACGTATGCACGTAAGGTACCTCAAGGCTTCTCGCGCGCTCGCGAACGAGCCTCAGTCTGGGAAATGGGTCCGTACATTATACGTTTCTGCGGTGCGGCGTTAACGTCTTGGGATATTTACTCGCGGCTCGAGCCTACATTATAAGCCTTTGCGGACCGTTGCCCGTTGAGTTTGACCGCGCGGAGATTCGTCCACCGCGAATAACTTTCTATCTTAGGCTTGATTCTTTGTTTGAAATTGTTTTTTCTTCTTCGTGTTGAATAATATAATTTGGGAATATTTTCAATGTATTTTATGAAAACTGTAAGATTGTATTTTCAAAAAAGCAAACATTTTAAAATATATGTTATAGCCTTTAATATCTCAACTTTGTGTGTTGGTAACACAAATAACTTACTGTAATCTAATAAATGATGTATTAATCGATAAAATATTTTTCTATTTATCGAAAAGTCAATTATTGCAATTTTCAAAAACTTTAACGGTAAATTTTAAAACACTTGAATACGATGAAGTTAAGATTCATTAAATAATTCGAATTATAAATTTATATTATACGAGTAAATGAGAGACTAATTCTATTCGGCGTTTAAAATTATAATTAAAATCCAGATAATTTTATACCACAAATTATTTTAATACGATTATAAACATAATTATCTAAATAGTGAATGATTTATTAACTAATTAATTTATTTTAGAGTATTATACAGATAACAAATTTTGAACATTTAAATACCATATTTATAAATACATTTATTCTATTAAAATGAGATACTGAAAGAATAAATTTTTTGTAAAAACAGGAAGCAAACTTATGAAAATCAACATAGCTAAGCATCTTATCAGAATTTCATGACAAATGTACAACTCACATATTGCGAGTTGTAGCATTATTTGTCGACGCATACAAATCGGATCGTTAAAAATTCAAAGACGATTATACTCCATCTAAAAATGATGAATATCCGCACCGAGTATTTTCTAATGGTAACAACTTGGCAATCTAAAAAACGTACGCTATACCCAATAAAATTTTATCATCCGATGAATCACAAAACTATTACGTGAGATAACGATCCGGTTACCAGAGGGCTCGATCATTTGCGTCGAATGCGGAGCGCATGTATACACACAGACGCATATACAATAACGCGTACATGCACAAGCGAGCGAAATTTTCGCGAGCGCTCGATCGCGCTTCCGATCATCCGTTAAAATGAAGGCAGCTTGGCGCTCGTGAATAAACTGGTGCGCGCGCGCGCTCGCACTATTGCCCAACCGAAGAAATACGCAACGCGAAATGCATATATACGTAACGTGTGCGTGTACGCATGTGTGTACGCGCGTATAACGCTAACGAGACGTGCACGCGTTGCGCGTTCTCTCTCACCCGTGCGTGCGCGGCGAAAAATGATACAACGTATACACAAAAAAAAAATAAATAAATAAAAAAAAAAAAAAAATTGTGATAGGATATAGGAGAAACAATAACCGATGGTCGCGAGTTGTACAACTTTGTATTGTTTTTAACGTTGCTCATCAGGTTTACGTTCTTTGTATTCCTCTTTTTTTTTTTTTTTTTTTTTATTTTATATCGGTTTTACGTAATATGTTTATGTATGACAATTGCGATATCAGAAGTAATGATTTACACGAAAATGCGCGTAAGTACGTATAAAAAACGAATTAATTTTTTGCCTCAATAAAGTGTATCTTTCAAAGTTATTATTCATATGGCGATTATTACGTCCGATTGTGCGCGTTTAATAAATTATATAAAAAAATTTTGTTTAATATGTGATGTATGAATTTAGTTTATTGCCGATCTCTTGTAATTCGTATTTTTACAATAATTTCATGTACTTATATTTCATCATATGTAAACATGGCTTTTTAAATAAAATTTCTTTTTAACTGCAGTGTGTGTTATTTTTCTTTTTAACGGCATTTTGTTTGTATCATCTGATCCGTATAATTTGTTCACATTTGGTGGAAATCGTTTGTTGTTTTATTGAACATTTAAATTATTACGACTCAAAAATTGCTTTATTTATTTATAAATAAATAAAAAAAAGTTAAAAGTTATTAACAACATTTTGTTAATTTAGTATCGAATGTTAAAATGAAATTTAAATTAGTAAGTAAATTTTAAATCAAAAGAACTTATTGTTTATTTAATGATAAAAGCGAAACGTTTTTTATTATAAAATAATTTTTGTTCTCTTAAAAATATTGTTATTCGTATTTACTCGAAATCAATACAAATTTTTCCGGTACAGTAAACAAATATTTTAAAGCACGATATTGGTCGCATGAAAAGCTGAACCTTAAGGAGTAAAAAGAACAAACAAGAGCAAAGGAAAGCAATCAATTTTTCTTATCAGCGTGAAAATAGGCTTTAAGCTTTTTTTCGCGCGTGTACTTTATCGGAGTTTCTTTCTTGTGAAAAGCATATATTTCTTTATTGCAAAGATAAGCCGTATTAATTTTATTTTTGATCTCAGCAGCAGCGTTTACTTTGATCTTTCCGATTGAAAGGTTATTTGATTTGTAGAGACGGATTTCTTTTTTTTTTTTTTTTTTATCGATCGGGACTATCAAAAAAAATGTTACTGTGAATTATTTTCTTCCGTAGTCTAGGATCTATAATTATCATTATTATAGTGATTTTACACATATATTGTATATAATGTATAAAATGAATATGAAATAATTAGATCATGCAAAAAGGAATGTTTATACGAAGTACTATGATTAACATGATCAAACAATAACTTCAACAATTAATCAGTTACTCAAACTGTTATACGTTAAATAATAACGCACAGCCAACTCGTCCTTAGCTACATACAACCGACGTGCGAACAATTCGCGCAATTTAAAATAAAAAAAAAAAAAAAAAGCCTCGCCGTATAAAACACTTTAAGAGCAAAGGATTACGCGGCACACGTACGTTACGTCTCTCACGTGCGAGGTAAATTAACAGCGCGGGAGTATGGGCGCCAAACCTCGTTGGTCAGTCGGTCGAGAAAAGCAGTAATAGCACCGGCGTCGCCGGCACGTAGAGACACAACGCGCGAACGCGAGCACAGCCGTAATATCGCTCGGGCGACGAGTGCGGGAATGTCTCTCCCTTTGTCTCACGTGCTGGCCGTTATCGTCGTCGTATGTATTCGACGAGCCAGCTAGCTGCGGTTGGAAAACTCGAAACGACCGCTGCTTCTTGAAGTCCTTTTCCTTTCAACTGCATATATACACGTGCTATTCGTATAGTCGGGGTTTAATAATTCGAATTAATTTCATTTTATACGCTTTTATCGAATTAGATCGATATTTTTATATCGTTTTTTGATTATTTAGAATTTTCATTTTTTTTTTAAATTCTACAAAAGAATAAATAGAATTATGTATAAAATTATAAATTTTATGCGTTATATTCAATTTCCAATTATACGATACTTGTTATCTAAATTTCAAGCATTTGCCTTACGGTCAATTGCACACGTGTACTACAATAATTGCATGCTGAATCTAGCGAGACCGCCGGACTCTTAACGTGTTTATCAAAGTTTAGAACACCCTTATCGATATCTGCGGTACTGCTAAGGCTCTGCCACAAGTTAACTTGCTGCACTCGTAAAGTTTAACCTTATAGGAATCTGGGTCTAGCGGTTAAATCCATTTACTTAGACAAACTACATATATCTTGGGTACGATAAAATAATTCAACATTGACGTTGAATTTCGAAACTTTAATATTGTGTTTTTATTTTAATGAGTACTGAGTGCTATTTTTCGATTTTATAAACGTAGACACTAAGAATATTTAAAAAATTTTTTTATGTCACATTTCAATAGTTTTGTCGATAAGATAATTATTTTTAAAATCTAGAACCATTAAAAAGAAACCTCTACTTCCTGCAATTAAATCTATAAGTATCGTATTATTATAGAAATCAAAGTTAGAGTACGTCGTTAATGCAGTTGACGGAAGCCTCTAGTCAAACAGTAATTAATACTCAAATTGCAATGAATGTAGTAAGGTTACACACATTCGTCTGCGTTGTCCAAATTCTCATATTACGCATCGGCAAATTATTACCGAGAACACATTTCTGCACGAGTCGTTGGGGTATCGATTGATTACATAAAAGTTAAGTTCGAATAACCGAAGTTTGACGCTTCGCTGAACATATTCAAAGCCCTTTTAATGAGTCTAACACTAATAAGGTTAATCTGCCATCAAACTATCTGCTCAGATTGTTGAATTTTGACGAGATTAAATGAAACAATACTTTACGAGTATATTTCTTCTTCTAAAATACGAAAATACATTATTATAATAATTAATAATTTATTTACATTGTATTATTAACAAGAACATCCTTTTTTAATCAAAATGTTTTTAATCATTTGAATAATATTTTGATAAACGATGTTGTTAATAGTAATTACATAAAAATAAGTATCTCAAAAGAATCTTTACACTTGTAAGATCTAAACATAAGTTTAATTGAAGCACATTCATTACGAATATTTTTAATACATCTTTGTTTAATCAAAATTCAAAAATATTTCAACAGCATACTTACTTTGAAAATTATGAAAAAAAAAAAAAAAGGAAAAAAATTGAAAAATTATTCTTATAATAAACCAAGTATGACGAATTTAATCCGCAAAAGTTTATTCTGTAACTATGCATACGAACATTGCCTACGACCTACATCACAAGTTCCTCGGTACAAAGAGCCTACGGCACAAAAAGCTCGCACCGTGCAAAAAAAAAAAAAGCCCTTTACCGAGTCAAAAAATGTGCGCTTCGTCTCTTTTCCCCGCTGCGCAAAAGCAAAAAGCCAACTCTAATATCGGGCTTTTCGATGAAAAATACTTTTCTAAGCCTCCGACGAGAAGAAAAAAAAAAAAAAAAAAAAAAATTAAAAAAGAACGAACGAAGGTACGAAAGAAAAAAATACACTTACACACACAGAGAAAAGGCGACACGAGCGTCTCTTCGTCGCCGACGAAAGAACTAAACGAAGGGAGAGAACGTGAGCTCGCGCGACGCGAACAAAGAGAAGAGAGAGAGAGAGAGAGAGAGAGACAGTCGCATTCCGTAAGTTGGGATTTTGTGCGGACGAAAAGGGGGCCAACTTTTGTCGTATAGATGACCAGTGCGCGACTCTACGACGGACTTGTACGTTACGGAAGAGCTTACACGGAAGAATGCAGAATACCGCGGATTCCGCGAAGAGTTGCGCGATATCTGTGTGTCCTCTTGCTCTCTTGATACGTGACCGTTGTGTATGAGAACCGCCATGAAGTTGGATATTAGTACTGGAGAAATAGAGATAGAGAAGGATAGAAAAAGAGAGAGAGAGAGAGAGAGAGAGAGAGAGAGAGAGAGAGAGAGAGAGAGAGGGAGAAAGAGAGTGACTGGGACACGTTGCGCGGCGTCCGGTTCAACTCTAGCGCGCTCTCTGCAGTCGTGCTATCTTGTTATCGTGTTCTTCTTATTGGCTTCTCTTTCTACTCGACTTCACTCTCGGTTATATACTTGCCGTGACTTTCTTTCTTGTCTTGTATATATTTTATGCTTATTTACTTTGACGATCTTGGTTCGCATGGTTTGCGATGTTTCAATTGGAAATTGCGCGATATGAGAAAATTTATTTGTACGTATACACATGTATGCACAAAACTCGCAACGATTCGTTGAAAGAGATAATGAAAATATTTTAATTTTGCGAAAGCTTATTGCTTTTTGCGTTGTATCAAATAATTGGGCTAATTATAATTAACGAAATTAAATTTTTTTTACGTTGACGGTGAAAATTATGAATAAACTGTGAAATCATGTATAATTTCAGTGTTTGTTTGCATAATATACGTCCAGATTGTTATCTTTATTGACTAATAAAATTGAACATTTATTAAACTTAACCCAATAAAATTAGCTGTATAGCGATGTATCGATTTTACGTGGTTTAATACGATTATTAACAACGAAGGGATTGTATTATTGGTAAAAAAAATAAAAAAAAAAAAAAAAGAGGAAGAAATAACGAGTTTATACCACAACGAGTTTTAAATTATAAACATAATAAGATTCTTCTTAAATTAAGATTATTATTCAGACAATCGCGTTATTCAAACAAAGCGAAAGTAACTGTTATATCCAACTGTGAAATTTCATTAAGTCACAGCCTTTTGTTTCATCTGCTTTACTCTCTCTCTTTCTCTTACTGCCTATGTCTTTTACTTTTATCCTTTTTCTTTCATTTCCTCTTACTCGCATGCGTCCTTCTGTGTGTCTATTTGAACAACATCCTTTTCCCGCGTTTTCCTCTTTCTCCCCTTCACTTAGTTTTCATCCTACGGTGAAGCCTTTAAAACAAGCTTTTTGTTTTATTAGCTCTAAACTGACCTCGTTATTTAGATGATCTTCTCTCAAAACTTTCCGAATATGGCTTTGAAGAAATTAATTTATTTTTCAAGTACAATTTTTATGTTAAAATATATTCGTGAAAAAGAAAAATAATGTATTGAATAATTAAGCACTAATTTTAATCTTAATACAACTATTAAAAATGTTAACGAGTCATCGCGGGGAAGTTATGTTGAAAAAAAAATTTTATAAAGTGCGAAAACCAAATTATAACTTTACGCTGAATACAATAATATCATATAAACATTTAAAAAGATTCTTGAAGACATTATTTTTTAACGCATACGTAAAAAAATATATTATAAATTATCTGCTTAACAACAAGACAATAAGCACAGTTGTGTAATGAAAAAAAGAAAAAAAAAAAATCAAAAAATTATTTCCATCATTACAGAATAATGTTTATCATTTTCAAGTCATTAAGCCGACCAAACAATCATAAAATCTTTCAGCCGACGTTAACACAATCAAAAACCGAAATCGTTTACCCGATAGCGCGTTTTCTTAATACACTTATTGCACATCACAATAACGTAATTATAGTCACGCGCTACCGTGTGGTTAACTCTCTCGCACTTCTGCTGTCTCATTAACGACTTCGAAATAATACCAACGAGCGAAAAAAAATTAACTTAAGCGAAAAGAAATTATCCCTCAAACAAGGAAAAAATAAAGAAAACCAATGTTCGCTTCTTTTTTTTTTCTGTCATCGCCGATAGAGTCATTGCAACGAGACTACAATTGGCGATAGGCTTAAGCATAAAAACCTCACGCACGCACATACGTATGTATACATACGCATACGTATAAGGTAAGCGATAACAATATATGCCATTATGGGTAAGTAATTACAAGCGACGATTATGACATGCATAAAGGCCAGTTATTAATTTCGCAGACAGGTGCGGGACAGGGGCTGGAAGCCAGCGGGAGCTGTAACAACGACGTCTCCGCTGAGCGGTAATTAAGTTTCAGGCAGATATTTTCTGTATTGTTGCGCTCGAGCTAAAATGTTATTAAGGAATTTTCGTAGCAGTGGCAACAACGGCAGCGGCAACAACAATCCGCGAAAAGATGAGCGTTCGCGCAAAATTTTAATAACCAAAACAAAGGCCGAAAGTTCACTAGGGCTTTTGGCTTAACGGGTAGAAGGGAAGGATGAGGTCAAACTTGCTCCTTTTGTTGCGCGCGCTCGCGTTAATTCAAGTCGCCGAATCAGCGGAAAATTAATGTTACATTGTCGGCTAGCTTTCCCTTCTTCTGACCTTTCTCCCCTCCCCACTCCCTTTCACTCTCTCTCTCTCTCTCTCTCTCTCTCTCTCTCTCTCTCTCTCTCGCGCGCGCACTTCTTCGCCATCGAAACAATGAGCGAGCAAAAGTTACCGCCGTGGATAAAGGGCCGCCGAAGTACGGTAACGAGACTATTTCTTATCGCTCGTTTAAGTAACGCGCTTCCTTGCGAGAGCGCGGAAAGAGGCAAAAAAAAAAAAAGGAGGAGACATAAAGAAACCGAGGACGACCGTTGTACGAGGAAATAAGGAGCAAAAGACCGATACTTTCATCCTCGTAATATATATCCCGGGTGTCTTATATTCCGCGGCAGGAGAGGTAAGAAGGGGGGGGGGGGAGGAGAGGAGAAAAAAATGGAAGAGAGAGAGAAAAAAATGAATAAAAGGCCGGCCGCCACCGCTGATGCCGCGAACTGCCGTTGGGAAACTTGGAATCGCGCGATTCGAGCAATCTTTTCCGATCTTCTTTTTATGACTTTCTGAATGGAGGCCAACAAACTTGGTAGTGTGTGCGCGCCGGAAGGGAAGCGAGAGAAAGAGAGAGAGAAAGAGAGAGGAGGCACACAAGAATCTCGATGCACTCATCCATCTTGAGCAGTACTACGACATTATCGGGAACATCGAGTGTCGCTTCGCATGGTCTATAGATCTTCGTAACCCCATTTCTCTATTTCTCTCGATTTTTCTGTCTCTTACTATTTTGCCCCCTAGCAGCCAAAGCGCTATCGGCATTGTTACTATACTGCCGCCGCCGGTTTCTTCTGTTCGTTTTCTGGCGCTCGCTTGCTTCCACGCATCTCTTTTGTTGCTCCTCTCTTCTCTTCTTTTCTCACTCCCCTTCTCCCCATCTCTCTCTCTCTCTCACACACACACTCTTTCCGACACGTTAATTCTTCTTATTTCAAGCCTTATTTCGCGATTTTTCAATTTTCTTTTTCTTTTCAAAGACGATGCATCTTTTTCACTTGTTTGCCGCGCGCGCGTGTCGCTTGCCTATTTATTCCGGTACGTCTGATACGTCTTTTTGACTCTTATTGTCGTAAAGAATATTTTTCTTTCAAGATTTTTTATCTTACAAAGTCAAATGTAACCTATGAAGACGACTTCATATTTTATAATTTTACCGTCGATTGAAGCGTTTTAAACCAAGTTTAACTGGTGATAAAATTATTGAATTTATAAATTTAACGGTAGATGTATTTTTAAGTAAAATAATTGTAATTTAATCAATCGACAGATTAAAAAATTAATTATAGTTATTTTAATTGTTAAAACATCGGTTTAGCTTCGTCAATTAAATCAATAGAGGAGGTTTAATACTTATTTAATCAATTTTTTTACAAAAACGTTATTGTGAGTTAACAAGAAAAACATGTAAGAAAAATTTCTTTTTGTAAAATAATTGCTGTTTAAAACTTTCATGAGTCGTGCTTTACACAGTTTAATAATACTTTTCAATGCAACTAAGAAAAATTTACATGTATAATCGTCGCGAGCAAATGTAGTACATTTCCGATACGGTTCACCACTTCTGTACACATTAAAATAACTATATGTACGTTGAAATAACCACAAACAAAGCGTAATCTTTTTAAAAAAAGTTACTTCCATACATTTTATAATACTAAACAAATATTATGAGTTAAGTCAAATATATTAATTTTTAAAAAACTTAATAGTAAAAGATGTTGTTAAGGAGATAAAATTTAATTTAAAAATTTAAGCATAATTTACAAAAATTAAACATTTAATAGTTTTTAAATTTTATTTAAGTTGTTATTAAATTAAAATATAAGAAAAAAAAAAAAAAAATTTCAACATAAATAAAAATTTAAAAATTTCGGCTTATATAAGCATTTTGTAAAAATTTCGATTAAACTCAACAAGTCATACATCAATAACGAAAAGCTTTTCCAAAATTAACAACTAGTTGCTCTTCCCATCCACTAATCCTCATCACAATTTCATGACCCAACAATTTCCTCTCATTGTCCATTAAATATGCGCGAGTTTGCGTGCGTCAACGAGGGTACGTAATTTTTTGCGCTCGCCTTTATCCACGTCTCTTTTCACAATGGACACATGCCTCTACTATCTATAAATTTACGTATATTAATATCGTGTTCGATGTTTTAATCCTTATTTTCTCTTTATCTTCTTGAAGCTTTTCTTTCTTTCTTTTATCCGTTTGTGAACCCGTTAAAATTTTCCGTGCAGCAGTGCACGCGCTGATTCGTGTAACCGCCACAGGCGGTCCATTTTCTCTCTCTCTCTCTCTGTCTCTCTCTCTCTCTTCCTGCAAACGACGCGTTTTTGTTTGCCTTACGAGTGCCACGTGACGTTAAGGTATACCGTCTATGTATACAACTATACATGTCATACGTACGATGCGATTGTCGTCGCTCTTGCTTCTACGAATTTTTCCAGTTTGCAGTGTGTGCAGCTTAAAAGCTAGTCGCTCGACGATGCAAAGCCGATTTCATTATGCGCGAGGGTCGCTGTGATGTATATCTCTTAGCCTTTACGCTTTCTTTTTTTCTCTTTCTCTCCCTCTCTTTCTTTTATAAGCTGCACTCCAACTAAGTGGCCTCCTTTGTCGATATCGATTTTTAAGCACATCACGAAACTGTTTGAGAGCTTCGTTGATTAAAATATGATTTCGTTTATTTCAACGATTGAAATGAGTTATGGTTCGTCGTTGTGTCGTTTATTTGTTAATTTTTTTATATTTTCATGTTTTGGTTAAATAACATTTACACGGGTGATTTATTTTGGATTATTTTTTATTAAAGCAAAATAAATATTTCAATGAATAATTTTTAGTACTCCAAAAATAAGGACTTTAATAATAAATTTATCTTTGCAGATAATTTTTTAAACAATAAAATTTAACGAACCTAAAAAAGCCTTTATATGAATGACAAACAAATAAGATTTAATAAGTATAATTAAATTAATACAAAAAAAAAAAAAAAAAAAAAAAAGGCTTTTTATATCAATAAAGCAATTTTAATTTTCAATGCTTGCAAAGATAATCACAAATTTGTAACGCTATTTTGAACAATCGTGTAATTTGCACTTACACGTGTTCATGCGCACAAATAATTTTCCCTCCTTATCGCATTTATTAGGGCGTCAGATAAGGAGGGCTTGTCCGGCTCGTCCGAGACACGTCCTCTCTGCGAGGAGGTTCTGTTAATTTTTCCGTAGTTTATTATTTGCAAATTTTGCGGTACTCGCGGACAAACGTAATCACACGCTAAAAATCTCTCTCTCTCTCTCTCTCTCTCTTTCACTCATGCACGGAATTCTCTGTTTCGATGCAGTCGGGCGTCGAAGGTCACCACCAACCGCGTATTCTCTTACACTCACGCTTATTCCGAGGAGGCGGTTCACGCGGACCGTAATCGAACACGATACGTGACGGTGACTGACGCGAGGATTGGAAAAAGCGTTAGCACAAGTGTATTGTATCCGAGGGGAATTACTTTGAAGGGAACAACATGAATATTGATGAATAAATAAATATTTTTTCATAAAAATATAAAGTCACCTTACTTTTTGAACACACCTCGTACATACAATCCTAAAATTGAAAAATATTTAGAATTTTTTTAAAAGGTAAGTCGAATATATTTAAACAATAAAACAAATAGAATATTTTGTTTTTATATAAATTGAATAGCTAAACATAATATTTTTAATTTTTGTTGAAAATTAATCCTAATCAAGTAACGAAGCAATCAAGTTCCAAATGTCGTCAGAATCAATATGATTCGGCGGTATTTCGTTTAGCCAAAACTTTGTCACAGTTTTCTAATGAATTTCCATTGGACGATGATTAAAAAGATACATGTTAGCTGTAATTTTTATAAATTACTTTATAAGCATATGAAGTTTTTTCATAAGAATACATAATCAATATTTTTTTAATTTAAGGATTCAAAATTAAATAGTAATTGTAATAAAACTATCATTTTTTTTTAAGATTAGCAAAACTCATTAATAATATATTCAATATATAGTATATTAAAACTCAAAGAAATTCAGAATATTCAATACACATGCTTCAAAAAGCTTTCATTGTGTACATTAAAAATTAAATTTAATACCTTCATTTCAATTCATAAGCCTATAAGCTTAAAAAATAAATGTATCAGAAGATATTTTAAGAATAGCAAAAATACTGAAAAATTCAAAGAAATATTTGCAGAATATAAATCAGTTTTGAATTTGACAAAAAAAAAAAAAAAAAACAATACATGTAAAATTTTGGAAATTTTTTATTATTATTTAGGCGTTTTGATAAAGAAATAATAAATAAGCTTATACGTTTATGAATCAAAATCAAGATATTACATTCTATTTTTAATGTACAAATTTTATAATGTACCGTAATAATGTTATAACGTAATGTAATGTAACGTAATGTTATAATTTAATGTAATGTAACATCATATAAGCTTTTTGAAGCATACGTATTGAATATTCTGAATTTAATAATTGAAAATCTTGATTGAAATTGAATTATATACATTAATCGATTTTAATGATACTGCTTGAAAAAATCTTCCTTTACATTTTTATTAAATTTAATGAAATACTTTTTACAGTGTAGATACCTTAAGTACAAATCTTCACATATTTAAAAGTTACAAAAGTAATCATTTTTTAAATGGCGCTTTTGAATTTATAATAAAACGAAGGATAAAATCAAAATGCAAAAGTATATATCTCCATTACAACAAATATTTATTAAATATAATAGAAGTAAATATAATATTAGTAAAATATAATATTAATAATATTAGTAAAACAAAATAGAAAATGGAACAATTTGTATAAAAATGAATTTTTATAAAATATTAAAAATGTCACTCTATATTTAAACAAATAAACAAGATTTATAGACAATAAAAAAAAATCAAAATAAATTCTGTCATCCATGTAAAAATATTTTTAAAATAAAAGCTTTTTTTTTACAATTTAATAAAAATGTTTTTTTTTTTTTTTTTTTTTTTTTTTCTAAATTCGTGATTCAGTGATTTTTCATCAGTTACGTAAACAAAAGGAAAAAAAAAAGAAGATATCCATCGTTCTTTATTTGCAGATAGATAATTAATACTCATGATGAAATGAAAATGTATTTGACATATGCATCATAGTATCTTTTGGTGTATCGGCTTTTTATCGGAATATTTTACATAATATTTATGTACCTGCCTTTTAGATTTAAAAGATTTGTGTAATTGAAGTGCGATAATGATCAATCATAAATTCAGGCATACGCGATAAACCGGATATCGTAGTATTACATTGGTTAGTCAAATAGCTTACATGTCGATGAAATAGTGTATTAATATTTGTTAGACGTCAGTGAACATTATAGAATATTGAATAACAATAAACAATTTAGAAATTTATTTTTTAACGCCACGTTAAAAAGTTTGATTATACTAATGCAATCAATTAACACTATATTTTGCTTATTCTCAAACTATATTTTTTTACAAAATGTACAAGCAACAATTCATAATTATGTTCACTTCCATCAAAACCCACTCAGTTTATGGAAACCACCGGTAGGTTGAAAGTTATATTTTATTTTAATTGATATTAATTAGTAGAATAAATATTTAAACATATTTACTATGCTTTAGGTGAATTCAATTGCAAGCTGCTTTACCAAAAATGCAGAAAACATTGTTCTTTCTGATGGATCAATCGATAATGATTTTTTCAAAATAAATGAATTGTCTACTTTGAAATCAATTAGATTAATAAACGTATATACAACTAAACTATTTGATATTCGTAAAAGTATAACAAGAAAACGTCAACCAATAAAAGAAATTGTAAGGCTAGATATTTATTCGCAAAAGAATTACATTATTCTTTTATCATCTTCTTCATCGTTATCTTACTTTTTGGAGAAACTTCGTCAGTCGTTTTTATGGGATCACAAGGGTTTCTATCTTGTGATTGGTAAAAGTTTACAAGAAGGATGTGAAAAAGCGCGTCATTTGTTACACACGGTGTGGTCGTTTAATATTTTGGCCGCAATTTTTTTGTGCGGAAATTCGAGCGAACAAGTGACTGTTTACACGTTTAATCCATATGCCAATATTGCTCCTAAATTTTGGAACCCGATTACAAATAATGACTTGCAACAGAATCATACTTGGACATTGTTTAAACATAAAATAACGACTGCGGATTTTTCATCTCGTAAGTAAAACTTCGATAAAACTTATTCTTATTATTCTAACGCAATCTAATATTTTCACAGAAACTGAATCATCGTGGTGCAAAAATTTGAATTTCGATAAAACGCAAAATTTGAACGGTTATACGATTAAAATTGGTGCAACCATTTCTGAAAACAGGCAAATAACGTACGATCTATCAAAAACTGGTCTCGATCGTTTTCTCGGTAAAATGGGTGATGTGAATCGAATGATATGGAGTCTGCTAAATGCTACCACGGAAGTCTTTATGTATGAAAACATCTGCTTTTATGATGACAATGATGAAACTTGTCCTATTTTCAAAGATTTAAAGCTTAATAAACTTGACTATATAATGAATCCACTTTTTCAACACAAGGTTTGGAAGTATCACACTTATGCTAAAGATTCCGGAAAATTATGTGTCGTAATATCAATGCACAAAATAAATACAGCGGATAAATTTGCGAATACATTTACTGGTAAATTCTGGGCTATTATAATATCGGTCACTTTGGTGTCAACTTTGTTCATTAAAATTTGTTTTCGTCAAAGTGCATCATCGTCTATGTTAGATCCCATGCGCATGATGTTAAGTATCTGCAGTCTTTACAAGCCAAAAAGTCCGACTCAACGTTTATTTTTCACGATACTTATATTCTTGACTATGTTGCTGAATTTTTACTTTGAAAATCGGCTAAGCGCAATGTACATAATACCCAATGGATATTCTAAAATCGATACAAAAAAAGAATTGGAAAAGTCGAATATACTCGCCTACGGAAAGAAAGACTTTAAAGAATATTTTCGTTATTCTAACCTTTATAATCGTTACATACCTGAACAAAATATTACCACTTGTATTAATCGATTGGAGAACGGTGAGAAAGTAGCTTGTTTGTATCCATGTGAATTGCAATTTATAATCAACAAGGCTGAAATGATTAATGTGGGAAAATGTTCCATAAAACACATATTTCTGGTAATTCACGTGAGACGCGATTGGCCATTATTTTCAAAAGTTAATCAGTTACTTGATAAAATGCACGAATTTGGATTTATGAAATTGTTTCGTGTACGAGAAGAACATAAGTTTTTGAAACACACTTATCAAAAAAGTGGGAAATCGTTTAAATTGACCATTGAAAAACTGCAAATAGCCTTCAGTGTCTTAAACGTTGGTTTGGGGTCAGCAGTATTATTATTATTTATTGAAATACTAATACATAACGTTGTAAAAAAAATTTCGATATTAAAACGCTATTTTCGCTCATATGTGTAACATAAGAGTGCAACATAAGAGTGATATAATATATAATTCGTATAATAAAGAAAGAAAAATGTATATGTATTTACTTTTTAATAGTATATCGATAGACAAGTCTCTTTATTTAATTAATATACTTATAAAAACTAATTTTTTTATAATAATTATTACAAGTGTATAAAGTTGAACTTTATAGATATTTAAAAAATTTTTAAAATATAATAAGTTTACAATACAAAACTACTAGAGACCAAAAATTTGAGTTTAACAATTTTTTTTCAAAGTTGTTTCTACTGAGTAGTTTTGTACAAAAATTAAATAAAATTAGCACTCGGAGAAAATGTTTTGCGGCAAAAAAGTTCCATTTAACCTAAATAAATAAAATCTATAAAAATATTTATTTTTGTTGCATCTAAAAGCAAACATTCTTTTTATTTAACGAAACTTTTGATATTCAATTTATTCTCCAAAATTTAAAACTGACATCTACAATAAAAACATTTTATAAATTTCATTCTATTAACAAAATCAGGACAAAAAATAGTTTTTCGTAACAAATCTTTCAGTAGAGCTCGCATTTAAATTTTACCGAATGTAACGAAAAATCGAATCGTACGATCAATCCAAGTGAAATGGCAATCACCGAATCTAAGCGGGGATCAGCAAACATCTGCACGAAAACCAAAGTACTGAAATAGAAAATATCTCCTCGTTATTGAGATTCAATAACACAAATAAATGCACAATCCCTCGTTCGCGCAAGCTCATCAATCATTGCTGAAATTTCTCCCGCGTCATCGTCTGGTAATCTCAAATAAGACGCGGACCTTACGGTCCAAACAAAAATCGAATTAATGCCTCTCCTTGTGTCGAAAACATTTTCCACCCACTTATTCCCGGTCTCTCATTCATTTAATATAACGTCGAGAGTAAGGGAGAGCGCGCGCGCATAACTGCGTTGTTTATCTACCCGCGGCACTTAATGGTCCCCTACCGCGCGTTTCCAGATCTTTCGCAACTAATCCATCTTATAACTCCAACTCGCGCTCTCTAACGGTCTTTCTGTACAAGCTCCGGTTCTCCTCGACTCGTCTCGTCGCAAAGTCCCTTCTCTAGACGACAAACAAGATCGGAGACGATCGCCGTTATTATCATCGTTATATATACACATCTCGGCGCATCATCTTTCGTGCTCTCCGTCCTCGAGCAGGCGCCTCGGTGGAAATCCAGGAAATACAAGGGAACGAGAAAGGTAAAACGAAGGAAGGGCGAAGAAGCTCATCGCTTGGAGTACTCGAGAGTCCCCGTAATGAATGAACGGCACACCGACCGCCGTCGCGGCAGCTTACGTATACCCGCCTAAGAACATGCTTCTATAAAGTATATACGAGTACTATATATATAGCTTGAGTGTACCTGTTTACATTAGTGAGCCCTGGTTATGCAAATGGTGTAGGAAAAGTAACCGCGGGTTGTTTCGGGACTTGAAAACTGATTACTTTTAAAGATCGTTTTCGTAAGGATTTCTTTCGATTCTTTTTTCTTTTGAGATGGAGATCGTGTAATTAAGTTAATGTTTTATTAGAATTAAAAGGTGTGTAATATTTTTTGAACTTATAATTAAACTTTTTGTAATTAGTAAAGTATAAAGTTTTATATTTTGAATTTTTTTTTTTTTTTTTTTTTTTTTTAACATCGATGTAATCATAAAACTAATTTTACTTTCTTAAATTCATTAAATCATCACAAAATCTATTGAGTGTAAAAATTAAAAGCCTAAAAATTCAAATATTTTCAAGCGCATTATCTATAGAGCGTTAAAGTTACATACATATAGGTTGAAAAATTTATTCGCAAACGCTCAACCCACTTTCCGAAATTTTCGATCCAATATATTTTCGGCACACCCGGTGTATAAATATTAGGAGCGTAAGAGAGTAAGAAAATGCTGCGCACGTGGAACGGAAACTTGCTGGTGTCAACCAGCTTTCAACCTGCTTTCGTCTATACATATATATATATATATATATATATATATATATATATATATATATATATATATATATATATATATATATATATATATATATATATATATATAAACACATACTCGAGCTAGATGAGAAAACAGAGAGGATTAGACGTGGAAGGATAGAAGAAGCCGACGAGAACAATATTACATATTTTATTAACGTCAAGATAGTTTAATGTAAATTGTACGCAAGCAAAAAGTACACACGGAGATCTATTAGCGTAATCCGATTATGAAGTTTAGCCTTGCCACCTGTTATATTACATGAGCTTGATAGTATAAGGGTTTCTGTGCCCTCTAAATTTATTATATTTTATAAATAAGTCAATTGAGATGTAGTTAATCATTTATTATAGAATTGATGTTTAATTATCGTTTACAATTTAAAAATTTCATTTTTATAAAATAAAATTTAATTATGATTCTATTACAATATTGTATAATAATTTTAACGAGAGAGGAGAAAATTATTCTTTACTTTTAAATTAATCTAAAGTATATTAATAAATGTTATACTCAATTCTAGTAATTTCTCTATTTTTAGCATTGCATGAAATTTTGATCAAGCAATGTAATCATAAGATTTATTAGATATTAAATATTTTTTAATCTTTTCCATGAACTTAATTAATATCTATATTAGATTAGTGATAATCGATAGATGTCACCATGATTTTGTTTCGCTCTATTAATTCTTACAAAATTTATGGAAGCATTTAAAATCTATTTTAAAACCCAATCGTATAAACTGTTCGAAAATAAAATCAACACAAGATATATATCCGCCGAAATCTCTTGTATCTATTGTGAATTAATTATCATTCACGAACACATTTACTCACGACAAAAATCATCTCTTTCGAAAATCTCATTCCATCGGTAGCGCAAATTTATAACGTTTACCGGTACTGCCATGCATTTTCGTTCTTTAAACGATCGAATAAAGAAGTTGGACTTAACTATATACACATGCACGAGTCACTTGTGCACTATTACTCTCGCCCTAAACTACAGCGAACGAATCGTCGTAATCCGTGTAATCACGGCGGAGATTCGTTGAAAAAAAAAAACAAGAGTTTAAAAAGATAATTCCACGCCAATAAAGGGATTATTCTTAATGCGATACACAACCTCTGCACTTATACACAAGCAATGCGACAAACTGAGGAAAACCCATAGATATGTACATATATATACACAAGAGTGTATATATATATACACAAGAGTGCGTCGACTCGCAAAATTTATTTTACAATATATAGCTCTCGGCTTATTGTCGCCCGAAGCCCGGAATTGATTCGTTTGCGCCGTTCGAGCTCTTTTTACGCGAACGACGTGTGTATGTACGTTGTTCCGTTTTTCTCTTTCACCAACGTATACCGTAGCTTCTTTCTCGATGAGTCTTTTTTCGTTATATATATACGTATATATAGATAGACAGAATGCTGCAGCATTTTTCGCACGGCAAAGCAAAGTCCGATCTCCCTCCAACTCTCTTTCTCTTTCTCTCTCTCTCTCTCTCTCTCTCTATTTTATCTTCTTCCCGTTTCTACGCGTTTAACTATTAATATAGGATTATCCATTCCTTCCTCTTGCTTTTTCCTTCTTTTCTTTTCTTTTCTCTCTCTCTCTCTCTCTCTCTCCCTCTCTCTATTTCGCTCGAAGCTTTAATGGGTTCGCTTGTGTGTATGTATTAAGGGGATCGGAAATACGTTCAGAGCTCCGGCGACGACTTTCTGGGGCTTTTTTTCGTTATAGAACGCAATTGTATTTTGCTGATGGGATGTGTATATATATATATATATATATATATATATATATATATATATTCGTGCGCATAGGAAAGCGAGGATACAGTATTTAAATTACAATCCAAGCTAGCGAATTGTTAGAAAGAGAAAGGACGCGCGTATTAAGCGAAAGAGAAAGGTATTGTTATGTTAGGTTTATAATTAGAATTTCAAAAGGGTTTACTCGCTATTTGCCTATTTTAATGAGGGTGAAACGGTTGACCTAAAAAAAGCTTTAACTAGATTTCTCAAAAAATTAACTTAACGGTGAAAAAACAAAGTTTTTTAATATTCTTGAAATCCAAATAAAATTTTGGATATAATGGTTTCTCTATATCGAAGAAAAAGTATTGTTGAAATTCTTATTTTCAAAAGATATCGACGACACAATATAAATAAAAAATTGTATTGTACTTTAGATTGCGAAAATCGTATGGAAAGATGCACTTACTTATAATGTAAGATTTGTATTATTGATTTTTTTTATTTCTTTGCTTCGAAGAAGAAAAAAATATTTAGATCAAAATGATATTATCGGAAGAACACGAGTCACGCAAACATCTTAATGCATCGTTATAATCCTACGCACAGCATAATAAATGCATCAAGGTGAATAGGAGTTTTCGAAAGCTGCTTATATACTTTGCATAATGAGAATAAAATTATCGTTCGGATGCAATAGAATTACATAACGTGTACGAAATACTTTTTTAAGAATTACTTTTTCAAAATAAAAATTAGGCAAACATTGAAAATATTGATTAACGTAAACGTAAAATTAAAATTGCTTTATAAAAATATTTTATTTTTTGCAAATTTATTTTGTAGAAAATAAAAATGAGCCATAAAATTCAACGTTTTAAACGTATTTTATACAGCAAAGTATTGATCAAAATTCTTCGCGAGCTTGTAGCTACTAAAATAAATAAATTATTGAAATATCTATATAAAAGATGAAAAATTTCATAACGATCGATAAACTAAAATAAATGAAGTTATACAAACTATTTTAACATCCTCGATGAATAATAAATGTAACAGTTTCTATAATTTACGATTTTTTACATACTTGCTTCGTATTTAAAGCTCTATTATTATTCAAGAAAATAATTCAATCTATCGTCGGTAGCATTTGTTCCGCATATAATCGATAAATAAATATCGATACTCTTATCGATGATTATAAAACTTTATAAAACGGAAAAGTGTCGACAAGTTTAATGGAATTTCGCTTAATGAAATTAGTTAATTTTAAAAAATTAATAACGCGGTAAAGTAGATTTATATATATATATATATATATATATGTGTGTGGAAGCTTTCGTGACGTTAAAAATAAAAGTTTTCGACGAGGTTAAAGAATAACCGGCTTAGAGCGCCCATACTGGCCATTCCTTTCGCGCTGCAATAACATTCATCGGAGAAGTTACTTAGCCAACTCCGTAATAACGCTCGGGGAAACTCTCGGTCTCTCGACTCTTAACACCGCTCTCGGTATTTGACTATAAATATAAACTCCACTTACTCCTGCTCCTTTCGTGATTCATGCGCGATGGCACCCTTTAGACGTATGAATTTCACGTGTATTTTATTTTCTTATTCTTCTTATACTCCATTTATTTTTTATTTTATTTTCAACTCTTGACTTTACACGTGCATTTTTTATAGAAATTACATTCACATTGTCGTAAATGATATACAAGGCTCGTCATTTATTCGCGATCGGATGAAGAAGTCATCGTAACAAACCGTCATGGTCTTTATGAGATTAAAATATGTTACATTAGGCTTTAAGGAAAAAAAAAAAAAAAAAAACACACAAGTCGAGTTATATAAAAAAAATAAGAAAGAAAAAAATAGGCACGCAAAAAAGGTAAAAGCGGAAATATCTAAGAAGCGTTCCGTGCCAGCTTCACGGGTGCTTTTAATAAACCCAAACCGAATCGCATCCTCTCGTCGCAATTTCGACGGAGTGTTTATACGCTTAGCTGCATCCCGACTCATACGCACATACATATATATGTATATATATATATATATATATATATATATATATATGTGTATATACCAACGTATACAGCAATATTCTCTTTCTTCTCTCGCTGTCTCAGCTGTAGCACAAAACGCTCGCGCGCGCATACGTACGCGACACATCCCACTTCTCTCTCTCTCTCTCTCTCTCTCTCTCTCTCTCTCTCTCTCTCTCTCTCTCTCTCTCCCTCTCCGTTGGATATATAAGCATGACGCAACGCGAGCGCGCGCGTAGCGGTCAAAGCTCGCTTCTCGGGCGAGCTCGCGTCCTCCGAAAGGGAACTATACGTATCCGAGCGCTTATACTACGCGTCGAGTTGCCGCTGAAATCGCATCGGCGAGCGTTCCTCCTATATACGCCCGTTTCTCTTAGTTTTAGATGTGTATATAAATGTGTATATATATGCACGTTTGCACGAGTGTATACATACGTGCGCGTAAAAGAGGGAGAGAGAGAGAGAGAGAGAAAGACAGTCAGGAAGCTTCTGGAACAGCCGGGACAACGGCTTTATTATATACATATATGTATACTTATGTGTGTGCAGAGAGGTGCGGTAGTCAGAACGTGTGCACGCGTGCACTGATATAATTGCGAGATGTATTTTCAAGATGTTCTTTACTTCTCTCTCTCTCTAAGTCTCTCTTCCTCTCTGCCTCTTTGTAAAATACATTTCGCAACGTCGTTTGTAAGAGTTGAAATATTATAAAATTATTTCTAAAGTTATAGGGCAGTTACTGCTAGAAAATCATGTGCTGCACTTGACATTATAATTTGAAAAACATCTGTCTCGTTCATCCGTGTATAAACTCAACGCTTTAAATATTAAAATTCATTTGCTCGATTCTTCATAATTGTTGATATTAAAATTTTAATTTTAATAAAAATAGAGTAAACGTAAAATTAATAAAAAAAATTGCGGCTTGTGTGGATTTTTAAAAGCGTTAATAGCGATAATATGTATAATCACACAATTCAAACTAAAATTGGTCCACGGAACGTTCTCGATTTACAGTAGTTTGGAAGAATGGCGACTATTTATTCCGATAACATAAGAAAAACGAAAGGAAACGTATGCAGTTTAATTGATTTAAGAAGAATGAATAGCGATTATTTTATCGCGATTCACAGTAATGTCATTAATGAACATTTTTTTAAAGATAAAATATATTGATTTTTAATTATCTTTCATTCATTTTTAAACCTTTTTAATTTTGTTTTCTGATTACTCAATATTTTTTCGTGTAACAAATCATTCAATATTTTATGATTTAAAAATTTTTATTCATTATATTATAAACGGTGTAAAAAAAAAAAAAAATTAAAATTAAATTTTCTCGGCATTTACAACAATTATCTTTTGAATAATTATATGACAAAATATCTTATTTGTATTATTATAAATAAATTATAAACTTTTTATTTTTCAAAAACTTTTAGATTTTCATATAAAAATTTTATTTCGAAAATCAGTATTTAAAGGTTAAAAATTATTTTTTATATATTAACATAATTATTCTAAAAAAAAAAAAAATCAAAAAAAGCTTCGCGTAATGAACGACTATGACGTTTTTGAAATTTGTTTTCATTCCTTGTATGACATTGAAGTAACTTTTGAAAATTTTTCTAGTAGTTAAAAAGGTTTAAGAGAAATTTTGAAAAAGCAGTGTAACTTTTTTCATAACGTTGTAACATTCTAAAAAAAAACTTTTTATATAAAGTTTTTAAATAACTGACTTTTACAATAATAATTATGATTTAATTAATCAAATTTTCTTTGAGTAGACATTATGAGAATTTATTACTAGAAAATTGAAAACAGAAAGATAATCAAAAACGAATAAATGAGAAGACTCGCGAAAAATAAACCGAGCACAGTATAAACGATAATGATAAAAAATGGATAATTTAAGAGAAAACGAGAGATGAATCAGAGCGAGAGAATGAATGTACGTCAATATATATATGTGTATGTATATGTAACTATCAACGTGTAGGAAAGATTGAGAAAGAAAATAAGGTAGAAAAATCTCTTATATGTATGTGCTTTTGCGAAATAGAGATGGAGAGAAAAAGAGAGAAAAAACATCGTCTCGAAAACTTGGGAAACTTTTATATTCGTAGTGCTCGTTATTAGATTTTGTTTGCTTCAACAACTACTCTTTTCCTACATTGTCACAACTTTTGGATTAGAATTTAACATATTTAAATAAAACTTTGAAACGCGGCGCTCTTTTGATTAAAGGTAGATAAATATTTCGTTTATTTATTTATTTATTTATTGTTTATATCACATTTAATTTTTTCGATGACGAATAACGGAATTATTTTATAATGACGATTAATTGTTATTTTGCGATATTTTCGAAAGCACTTGAAATAATTTATAAATAATAACAAACAACAAACTACATCGCTTAACATTTTAACGAAACTTTTGACGTTCGGCGGCAATCTCAATTATGCTTCAACGTTACGTTTATTTACAAGTAAATAACGCATATAAAAAAAAGCCATTTTCATTTATTCACGCACAAAAGCTTTTTTTTTTTTTTTTTTATTTCTCTTTTTCCTTTCTTTTTCATTCACGAAACACGCATTATGAGCATATCGCGGCATAAATTTAATTAGCGAAGTAATTTCAAAGAGAGAAAACTGAGTCTCTCGTTATAAATTTTGCATTATAGCAGAAGTTTCAAAATCTGATAAATCGACTCTCTTTCTCTATCTCTCACACCGGTAAATAGTTACCCGACTCGGCTCGGCAATGTCGAACGCCGAGGGGCGAAAAGGCGCGAAAAGAATAACGCTTATCTCGACAGCCTTTATTTAACTTAATCCGCGTTCCAACTAACAGAGTTTTCAAGGAACTTGCTGCTTCCTGCTTCCCGACTGACAAACTTTTTTGTAATCCTTTCTCCTCCTTCTCCTCCTTTGCCTTCATCTCGCTGTCTCATCTCTTATCTCTTATCAAAATTTACTGCACTCAAACTCGATAAATCCTTCGTTTTATCAAACAAACGGATTTATTCACCGGGACGATGGTAGTGACGTGCATGGACGCCGTTGTACAAGAAAAAAGGGAAACAATCACGGGAACGGTTAGCACTAGTTCTTTCCGAATTTGCCACTGCGCGAAATTAATATGTACCCAATTGGTTATATATTGTTGTACAATATTGTTGTACAAGAAAAAAGGAAAACAATCACAGGAACGGTTAGCACTGGTTCTTTCCGAATTTGCCACTGCGCGTATTTAATATGTACCCAATCGGTTATATATATATACATGAGGTACAAATATTAACCCTTTTGAAGAAGATCTATATATGTAGATGTACTCTAGCGGGCGTACAAGAAGGGAGAGAGAGAGAGAGCGTAGGAGAAGAAGAGGAGAAAGGGAGTAGTAGTGTGGAGCCCCAGCATTAAATTGCATTACAAACTTGGCGATTATCGCGTTATCTCTTGCCGAAGTTTGAGTGCCCAGACTCGGAGAATTATAGTTACAATGGAAGTTCTCTCTTATATATCTACGTATCGAACACGACGTGTAGATATACCTGTCAAGTAAATCTGTTAATTCCTATATTAATTTTTTAACATTTTTATTATTCTCTTATATCTTTTATCTCGACGCGTGCGCTTATGATAAAATTTTACCTCTTCTACGTAATTTCAAAACTACCTAATTTCCGAGGGCCAACTTCGTACAAACATTTGCATGGCAGATCGAGACGAAAGTTCCCTTGCGCATCCGCGTACGTGACAAAGTTCGCGTCAATTTTATAATGTGTCGCGAGAAGAGCCGTTTAAATCCAGTGCGTGTTTGCCCTTAAATCGATTATGATTGAAAACAAAGTCGCTTTTCGCTTCTCTTTAATCCTCTTAATGATGTGATTGTTTTTCTACAATTAAGTTTAATTACCTTACTATATGACGATTTGTTATTTTTATTAAATTATTTTTACGGCAAATTATAAATCAATGTTAGTTTAACGATGAAAAATTTATTGTACGATTATAAAATGAGTTATGCAACATGAAAAATTATTAGCAGATAATATATCTACTATTACACTTCATATAAATCTTATACTTAATATAGTATTAAAGAACGAAATTTATGTTGAGTGAAAAATTTTAAAATATTTTTCTTGCGCCACAAGATACTGATAAAAAAAAAAAAAAAACAATACTAAAATAATTATTAATAAACTAAATCCTCGATTTTCGACAAAGTATTTTGATTTAACTTAGTCTTATTCAACAGTGTTGAATTCAATTACCAATTATAATTCGATAATTTGAGAGAAAAAAAGAATCCCAATAAATAATAATAATGCATCGATTTAAAGGAAAACGAAAATCTTTCTAAACAAACGTTTGTTTGGCGGTCGAGATATTTGTGCAGTGCCGAAATGGTACAGGTGTACCTAGGGCCACAAAGCAAACACTTTGTTTGCCAAGAGACTCCGTTCAAATGCGGTTTACATTCCGATTTTGCTGTTCAGCTTTACCGTATTTTAAATTTATCCCAATTCGATCGTCAGATTATTTCCGAATGCCGGGAAACATTAAACGTTGCTCTTAAAGGGGATAGCGCGAGCTGAAATAACGTTAGCACGATGCATTTGGTTAAAAGAAATTTATATCTGTGTTCGTTGCTTTATTATTAAAACTGTGTATGCTTGAAAATGATTAATTATTATTCATTTAATAAAAAAAAAGCATATATTTTTATAAAAAAAAATAATAAATGTCCACACGCAGAGTTAAACTGTTTCAGAAATTTGCAAGTTAACAGAATTAAAAGACCGGACAATTAAGCGAGTTATTTGTTCAATAAACTTTGTTGTAATTTTTCTTTGCTGTATTTTCTAATATAAATATTCTGATCGAGCATCGTAAGACTTGAAAAAGTCAGTGAGGCAAAACGACAGTGTAAATAATAACAGACGACCCTTTCGAAAAGTAAAACAAAAAGATAAAAATGAAAAAAAAAAAAAAAAAAAAATACGCGATCCCCGCTGCAATTTTTCATCACGGCGCATAGTAGCGTAAAAAAAAAGAAGAAGGAGAAGGAGGAATAAACAAAAAAAAAAGAAGGGAGAGAAAAAGCAAGAAGCGTATACGATAAAACGGAGGAAAAAATGGGAGAGAAAAGGGAAGATATATATATATAAAGTCTCTCCCATTTTTATATATACACACGTGAGACGACATCATCAATATTAAACGTGTGAAAACAGCGATATAACAATGCGCGAAATCAGCAGAAATGAACCCCTCATTTCTCCTTACTCTCATCTCCGAACGACATAACGAAGGACGTATTATATATAGACAAGAGTGTACACATGCGCGCGCTAGTACACCCTAAAATTCAAAGACGAGGGGAAAAATAAAACTCACCACCGGCGGCACTCGGCTTAAAGGCCTCAACGTATCACCACGAGGAAGAAAAATCTTTCGCTTTCGATCTATCCCTATCTCTCTCTCTCTCTCTCTCTCTCTCTCTCTCTCTCTCTTTCGTTTCCACGCTCTTTTCCTTGATTTTTTTTACAAAGGTTGCGTAGCACTTGGTGTTAGCACGCACACGCGTGTGTATACGCACACACTCTCGCCTCGTACGATGCTCTCTCGAGATTCGCGCGGTGCGTGCGAGAGCTTACGAGTATTATGTTGATGGTGTAAGTGTCTCTCTGTGTGTGTATATATATACGTGCGTGCGTGCGTGCGCGCGCGCGTGTGTGTGTGTGCGTCTATGTGTGGGTACGTATTTCACTCCCTCTTATGCTTCTTTACTTTACTCGAATTGTAGTCGCGGTCAATTTCGCGATTACGCACGTGGTGCGACTAAACTTCGTATCGAACTTTTGAATGCAAACGATAAGACGATGATTCCTTTCCGACGAAACGAAGAAGTTTATTAGTTAGATTTGAAAAATCGGATGCCGCGCTTCGTCGTCATCCCTCTGTTTTTCTTTGTATTTAATGATATATGATGCGAGCGCATCGGTCATTGACCTATCGAGAATTCTCTTTAAATGGCTTTTTTTTCTTTTTGACTGAACGATAAATTATGAATAATCTACTCCGTATGATTTGAATTTGAAGAGTGTTTTTTTTTTTATATGATGAGCCAAAACATAAAAATTGTTGACACATTGATTGCAAAAAATAAAAGAGTAATTGAACAAAATAAATACTTTGTAAATTAAAATATAATTTTATTGATAATTGTTGGTTAACGGTATATATTTTAATGATTTACCTAATATGCAGGTAAATATTTGGACTAAATTGTATTTAATACAATATTTTTGAATATTATATTAAACGACAGTATAAAGTGTACCGCAAATTCTCCGATTCGTATAAAATATTAGTATTTTTATAATGTGTAACTTTAAAATTAATAAGAAAGTTATAAAAACTAAGTTAACTTAAGCCGACTATAGTTTAATTGGTAACGTATTGTCTCAATTAAGGTAAAGTTAATAGGTCGTCACGCACAATATACTATTGATGTTAACATACTTCCGGCTGCTATTGTATTTAATATAAAATAAAAAAAATTTTATTCATTAATACTTCTAACGTATCAAAAAATATTTGCTTTAAATTTTAAAAATTGCTTTACGAGTTAACAATAATGTTATTCAAACGTTAAATAACCATTTTGAAGTAAATTGATTTTACCGAAAAATATTCGACATTGTTTCTTAAAAAAAAATTAAAATTAAAATAATTTCGTAGATGTTACCGAGTCAAAACGAAAAAAAAAGAAAAATTAAATCACCGATGCATTCTTAAAAAGCGTAACAAGATGTCTTCAAATAGGTTATGTTTATGTTCGCCATGCGCGCGACTCGTGTAAATTTGCTACATTTTTCGCCGCTATTATCTCATGAAATATTCGAAATCTCAAAACTCTGGCACGAACCACGCAATTACTCGAGAACTTCCCTTATACATCTACTAAGATCGTGGCTATTCGTAAAAGAACCGAATGCGATCGATTTTTAAATGCCTATAAAATCCTATTATTGAATAAAATAAATAAAAATAATAGCCGCTGGAAAATCAGTGCTGTGCACTTACCAAAATTAAAACAAAAAACTTAGACAATTTTTCACACACTCGATGTCAAAACACCGATGAAAAAGAAATTTCTCTCTCAAACACGAGCGTAAAAGTCGCGCGAATTCGGGCAAAACAATTACTAAGCTTGAGTCGAAAAAAAAAAATTAAAGAAAAAGAGAGAGCTTCACACGCTTTGTTCGCGTTCAAAAAAAACTTCAAACGATGCAACTTTAAATCTCGCGTGGGCGCACGGATAACAGAGCGATACGTATTCGAGCAGAGAAGTGAAATTGATAAAAAATAATCGAGCGAACGAGCAAAAGCTAATAAGAACCGCACGACCCGAGTACTCGCGCTCGACTAACCGTCGGGCGCGGAGGCGAAGCACCGAGCGTATACGAGCCGCCGCCGCTCGTATAGTGGCGCGCTGCAGCAGCAGCAGCAGCGTGCGTGGATTCATTGGAGAGCGACGACGCCGCCGCCGCCGCCGCCGGCGGCTTCCCTCCCCCGCTCTCGGATGCTGCGCGACCGCGTGCTCCGCTTCTCTCCCTCTCTCTCTCTCTCTCTGTTTCTCGTTCGCTCACTGGTTTCTTCGTCTGAGCATGAATATATATTAGTTATTTATGTACCTTGTGCGAGCCTCGCGTCATTACAGCTTGAGGCAAAATATGTTGTGGATGGATAGTAGGGCCGCAGTCGCGAGCGCAGCGAGCGACTAAGGCGCCTCTATCCATCCACAAAATATGAGCCGAAAGCTTTAATGACGCGAGGTTCACTCATGGTGCTTAAAAAATTTTTCAGCCTTGTAACCCGTACGAAGACTCTTACTTAGTTAACAGAATAATTAATTTTATTTTGTTGCATATCAATTAAATGCAATTTCGAACCCATACTGACAGTTCGTAAACTACAGATATCGTCTGCTAACGCATGCGCATTTTGTACACACACGCGTACATGTACATGTGTAGTAGTGTCAAAAAGTGACAGACAACATAATGTAAATATAAATATAAATTATGAAATTAAAAAAAATAGTAAATGGATTAATATTTAAAAATAAAATTAATTCTTGAACAATTATTATTTATTAAAAAATATAAATTTCTTGAGTATATTTATTAAATATTTATACAGAATAATATTTTTAACAAAAGTTTTTTTTATAAGATTTGAAGGCTTATTAATAATATTAATACTATTATAATTAATATAAATACTTTCTTATGTTATTTTTATCATAACAATACTATATTTGTTTAACACATTTTTTGTATAATCAATGAATTTTAGTCTCTTATTTAACATGAAAAAACAGTAACTTTTTTAAATATTTTAAATTTAATTTCTTCACACAAAAAACTTTTAAATCATTTATCTAAATCACAAACAAAATTATAAACTAAAAAATTATCACTTTAAAATCACTTATTATTAAATTTTTTAATTTTGCGGGATTATATTAGACTTTGCTTTTTCTATTAGTTTATTTAATTCACGTTTGCATTCTTCATCACTGTCACTATCACTCGTTTTTTTTTTTTATTATTTAATAAATTGTCCATTTTTATTCTTCTTCTCACATATTAAGAACGAATATTACCGACACAACGATACACTATACTGAAAGAAAACAAAAGAAAAGCAGAGCCCCGTGGTCGCTTGAATGTACATACTGAGCGAAGGAGAGAGCGAGACAGAGATAGGGTGGTCACGTGGGAGCAATGGTGCGCGCGCTCTTATCGCTATCTCGTTCTCTCTCCTTCGCTCAACATACATAAGTCTTATTACGCGTTTCGAAAATATAAGTTTCGATGAAGACTCACATGCTAGGCTATATGAAGCGACAAATACATAGCAGTGGCGCTGTTAACTTTTTTTTCTCTTGGCACATATACAGCCTAAAAGGACGTATAGAATGTCTATACAGCCTAGAAGGACGTATAGAAAAATGTTAATACGATCGAGAAGGCGCTTGCGCGTATGGAAACCATTTACCCGCTGAGGATGCTCCGTAGGTAAGAGTCGCCGTACGGGTTAGTAGGCTGAAAATATATTTTCAGCCTACTAACCCGTACGGCGACTCTTACCTACGGAGCATCGTCAGCGTGTAAATGGTTTCCATACGCGCAAGCGCCTTCTCGATCGTATTAACATTTTTCTATACGTCCTTCTAGGCTGTATAGACATTCTATACGTCCTTTTAGGCTGTATATGTGCCAGGAGAAAAAAAAGTTAACAGCGCCACTGCTATGTATTTGTCGCTTCATATAGCCTAGCATGTGAGTCTTCATCGAAACTTATATTTTCGAAACGCGTAATAAGACTTATGTATGTTGAGCGAAGGAGAGAGAACGAGATAGCGATAAGAGCGCGCGCACCATTGCTCCCACGTGACCACCCAATCTCTGTCTCGCTCTCTCCTTCGCTCAGTATGTACATTCAAGCGACCACGGGGCTCTGCTTTTCTTTTGTTTTCTTTCAGTATAGTGTATCGTTGTGTCGGTAATATTCGTTCTTAATATGTGAGAAGAAGAATAAAAATGGACAATTTATTAAATAATGAAAATAAGACGAGTGATAGTGACAGTGATGAAGAATGCAAACGTGAATTAAATAAACTAATAAAAAAAGTAAAGTCTAATATAATCCCGCAAAATTAAAAAATTTAATAATAAGTGATTTTAAAGTGATAATTTTTTAATTCATAATTTTGTTTGTGATTTAGATAAATGATTTAAAAGTTTTTTGTGTGAAGACATTAAATTTAAAATATTTAAAAAAGTTACTGTTTTTTCATGTTAAATAAGAGACTAAAATTCATTGATTATACAAAAAATGTGTTAAACAAATATAGTATTGTTATGATAAAAATAACATAAGAAAGTATTTATATTAATTATAATAGTATTAATATTATTAATAAGCCTTCAAATCTTATAAAAAAAACTTTTGTTAAAAATGTTATTTTGTATAAATATTTAATAAATATACTTAAGAAATTTATATTTTTTAATAAATAATAATTGTTCAAGAATTAATTTTGTTTTTAAATATGAATCCATTTACTATTTTTTTTAATTTCATAATTTATATTTATATTTACATTATGTTGTCTGTCACTTTTTGACACTACATCTACATGTACGCGTGTGTGTACAAAATGCGCATGCGTTAGCAGACGATATCTGTAGTTTACGAACTGTCAGTACGGGTTCGAAATTGCATTTAATTGATATGCAACAAAATAAAATTAATTATTCTGTTAACTAAGTAAGAGTCTTCGTACGGGTTACAAGGCTGAAAAATTTTTTAAGCACCATGAGTGAACCTCGCGTCATTAAAGCTTTCGGCTCATATTTTGTGGATGGATAGAGGCGCCTTAGTCGCTCGCTGCGCTCGCGACTGCGGCCCTACTATCCATCCACAACATATTTTGCCTCAAGCTGTAATGACGCGAGGCTCGCACAAGGTACATAAATAACTAATATATATATATATAAATATATATACAGACGAGGATCGGATACGCGATGCTGCCTCTCTCGCTCTTTCTCGCCATCCTTATCCGGATCGTTCTTTCCCTCGTACGTGTACGTGTGTGGCCGGTTCGCGTTATACGTACCTTCGCCGCATGGAATAAGCGTGTGGGCGCGCGTGCGCGCCCGCGCTGTCTTCGAGGAGGGAAACGAACGCGTGACACGTGCACCCAAACGTCTGAATTTTTCGAAACAATTTTTCGGCCTTTTCGAGTATTTAACATTCTAAATTTTATATAATTACGGATTTTTTGCCCTTTTTTAATTATCATGGTTATCGTTGTTGCTTTTTCAATATTGGGATTCTAACTACTTTGTATAGTAGGTTTGTCGTCATTGAAACTTTATTTATAAATCCAACAGCGCGAGAATTTTTCGGTTTTAAATTGCATGTAGTAATTTAATTTATTTAATAATTAAATACATTGCCGCGGGGAAAAAAGTTATATTAAAATAAAAATTATTTTCTGAAAATTGTTATTTTTAATTAAATTTATTTTTTCGATATTAAATTTATTTATAAAATTTACGACTTCTCGTTGCTATTGATTTTTAATAACTTTTTACTTTGAAAAATTAAAGTTTAAAATAAAATTTTTTTTAACCGATATAATAAATTCATATACGTATGCGGCCGGAAATGTTAAATTTTACGAAGATTTAATTTTACTCGGATCAAATATACAACACTCTAAAATCAATCAATGAATTATTATAATAAATTATTAGATTTAAAAATTGATAAGAATAAAATTTAGGCTCGCAAATGGCTTGTAGAATATTTATTTAACAATTTTAATTCATCAAAAACTTTAAGCAGATTAAAGCTACAGATTCGGATAGAAACAAGTTTCATAAATTTTACAAGCCTACGTATTAAAAAATAAAATAATCTCGATGTGAAAGTTAGACGAGTTGTCGCATAAGTACTCGCAGCAACGAAAGAAATAAAATATAATACTCGTGAAAAAAGATAAATAAAACTTGTCACGGTAACGTCAAAATCGATGTAAACTTTCTAAAAAATGTTTTTATACTTTGTAACGATAAGAAAACGAATTTTTGTTTTTTTTTTTTTTTTCGCGTGATAACTGAAAGTGTAATTTTTAATGCATACATTTTTTCGCGTTTATTATTCGATAATTTCATTCTTCACGAAGCGAACGTGTTAGCGTGTTATTATTTAAATTTTACCTTTAAATATTTTAAAATTAAAAATTTGATTAAACATAAAATCATGCATTCGTGATAAAGAAAAATGTATCCAGTTGCATTGTTATCAAATTTAAATTATTTGCAATTACCGCTTTTAAAATTTATCGAATATTTTTAAAAACGAATATAATATTTATCAACTTATCGTAATATGGGAAAACATTTCAGCATATAAATAACAAACCTGACTCTGTACCGGACGCTTTCCTTCTAAAAATCTCTCTGTACTTTTTTCTGATTCTTTTTCTGGTTCTTTCATATGCCTTTATATTGTCTTATCAACATTTATATACAAAGAGAGATTTTGCTTTCCTATGGGAATGCGTTATACGTTTCGTTTTCTAGGCACGATTTTGATACAATTGCGTTATACGATATTATATTTGTTTAAAAAAAAATTTTTTCTCTTTTAATTTTCCTTTTTTTATTCGTTTCTATTTGGTTGAATGGATTGCGTGATTATTTTATTTTCCGTACTTTTTTATTTGTTCATTGTTGCTTCTTAATCACCGGGTTACGAGTGTCCTTTAGCCTTATTTAGTGGGGATTTGTACTGGCATTTTTCTCGCGCAGCTCTTGCATCTAAAAGTAAGCCGTAAATGTTTTTATATTTATGTTCCGGGTTGATCCTTTTTATTAATAAATTTGCATGTTTAAATTTAATATATTAAAATTTTTTTTATCAGCCCAGTCACACGACGAATATTTCCTCGCACGTATGTACTTACTGATAAAAGATATTTGTGCATTTTTTTAGCGTTATATGTATGAATGTAGGTTGTTTCAGAACTATATTTGCGACTTGGGAATGTCGAACAAATTCTTTTTTGTGGTACCGCAAATAATGAAAATAACGGTTCTATTCACCCAATAATTTCAACGCAATTTCATAGAAATGCGCTCAACAATACATAAAATAAATATTTCACATATATACCTATTATTTTTATATTATAAAAAGCCAATAAAAATATCAAATATCATAACAATTTTTATTTTTATCGTATGCATTTATTGTAATTTTTTGATTATCTTTCAAACAAGTACAAAAAAAAAAAAAAAAACTAAAACAAATCAATTTTTCGATTTACATAAAATTTACCATCACTCACAAACAATATTTTATAAGCAGCATAAAAAAAAAGAATGTACTCACGGCAGTGCTCTCTAAAATTGTTCAAAGTTTTAAGACGTAAAGTAGCACTTTATATATCAGATTTACATAGCGTAACTACTTCAAATTTATAAGCATATATGCTGTATATTTATCTCGCGTCCCTTAATGAAACTTCAAAGAAAAAGTGAAAAAAAAAAAAAAAAGTGAAAAAAAAAAAAAAGAATTTAGATGCACTTTCTTGAATAATGTATAAAAGAGTAAAGCCAAGTGCAGAAGCGGAAAAATATACCCGGCATACACACATACACACAAACACACCGCACACCACATATACACACATAAGCGTATTCGATGTCAGAAGCAAAAATTGCACATGTCGCATCAGTGCTAACCGCCATAACATCGAACGGCACTTTTTGAAGTTTCCTCGTCAACGTGTGACTTCTCCATAGACGCCTGCGCGTGCATGTGTGCGTGTATGGTGACAGTTCTCGAAGTTGAGATTTACTAGTACTTTGGCAGCGACTCGCATCGATTTTCAAACTTTGTACGCGCGAATTTTCAGCCGCTACGATCTTCAAGACAAGCGAGAAAAAGCTCAACGACGTTAAAATATCTTCGATTTTTCTTATAAATTATCTCCGCTATTGATGATCGTCGGTTATAAAAAGTACAACGGACGCTTGAAATTACTTGGAGAGTTCGAGCGTATTCTAATAATGTATGCACTAATTAAGAATACCGTTGATAACGTTAATATTTATTTTGATGCTTTTCCAGTATAAATAAATAATAAGGAAACGGTGTTTAAATTAAAAGAGAAGTTTAAAACAAATTGATTGTACGGTTCAATGAATTCGCATATAACAATTTCAAATTTTATAGAACGAATTAAATATTTTACGAAATATAAAGTTTAATACTATTTTCGCTTTTCAAAGTTGCATCGTATGTTTAACGACTTAATTATTCCATGAATTCTCTCTCGCGCGCTTCATCGTCTTCCTATCTTTCTCAACTTCTGACACTCTCCTACATATGTTCCTTACTTTTTACTTTTTCTTTTATCTCATTTCCGTATTTTCCATAATCTTTCTCTTTATCACAACACTTTATCTTTTCTTCTGTTTCCCGGCCCTCTCTCACTTGTTATTCTTAACGCAGTTTTTTTCTTTTTTTTCTACTTAAAAATTGTGCAAGGAAAATTATTGTGTATCATCAAATATAAATTTATCAAATATTTCAATATTTATAACGATATAATTGAAGAAAATTATAAATTTTTAAAAAATAATTTAAAAAAAATTAAACCGCTAAAACGTTAACCTTGAATAATTCGAAAAGGCTCAAGACCAAATGAACCCAAATACAGAAGCGATAAATTACGTTAAAAAATCCGTATAAAATAGCTCGATATAAAAAACGAAAAATCCGCGATATCTGATACTCGTATATGTACGCGAGAGATTCGTCCGGTCTCTGGGGTAAAAAGTTCGGAGTATAAAGCGGCGGGTATAGCGACACATTCCCTTAAATTTTATCGGAGTAAGCAACGGCGGCACTCGCCTTCTCCTCCTTTCCCTATCCTCCGACGCATTCTCTGACCCGGCCGACTTGTCTAATTCATCGAGTTCACGAGCGAGCGAACGCGACGGCGCGCGCGTAACGTAGCTCGCGCGCCATGGCCGCGGAAAGTCTGGGGGTATGCGAGTAAGCGCGAGTGCGCGCGAAACTATATATCGCGTTTTCTCATTCTCTTTCGCTTACACACTTTCGAAGTATTATACAGCGCGGTCCCGGATGTTCGAGTGCGTTTCGAGATTCGACCGCAAACGTACATCTTGCGCCGAAAGTTACTCTCTTCGTGCGCGAGCTCGCTCCTTCCATTGCACGGCTCGTGTAACTGGCTTTACGCCCTCCGTGCGTTGCTCCGTAATTTGTTGAGAAGTGACTGCGAGCATTTACTTTCTTCCTCTCCCTTCGTCTTCAAGTTCAATGTGGCGCTCGTGACGCGTACGTTTTGCATGTAAGTGTAAATATATATATGTAACATGTTATACGTATATAGATATGCTCGCGCGATTCGTTCGCCGGCAATATCTGCCGTGCGAAAGACGCTACCACCAACCGTAAGATCAAAAGGGAATATCGTCGAGGAAGAAAGAAAGAGCGCGAGAGAGAGAGAGAGAGCAATTGCGATAAGCGCAGCTGTGCGACTGTTGGAAAATTGCTCGAATGGAGAGAAAGAGAGGTCGCTCTCGGAGTACAGAGAGATGAAAATTGAAATCTTGCCGCGATTTCCTATACGTCTGCGCTTACATACGTACGCGTATAGTGGGGACGACAAGCGCAAAGGAAATGCACCGCTCTCTTTGCTTGTTTCTTAAAGGCTTCTTTTTTTCCCGATTGTCAATAACGTGCGCGACACTGTCGCTGCAACTGCTGCTGCTGCTGCTTCTGCTGTTCCTTTGAAGGATTCTTTGAAGTGTCTTTAAAAAAAATGCGCGCGATTCGATAAAGTATAATTTTAGATTTATTTTGAACTTTTATTACTTCCTTCTCGCTGAGAGTACATGCATCGCGGAGTATATTTTTATTTTCGAATCAATTATCGATGCGTATTTATACGTGTATTGCATTTGAATTGCATTTAAACAATCGAACGGTAAAAAAATATTACAATTTAAAAGTTCATATACGTAATTACACTAAATTTTTTAAATTTAACTAGTTTTTTAAGCAAAAGTTATTGAAATTGAAAAAAAAAAAAATTTAACAAAATTTATAAAGACTCGATAATTGTTTTTACGTTATTTCCACATTTTATCCAATCGAATATTCCAATAAAATTTTATCGATTAATTGAATGAAAGTTAAAATTTAATTAAAAAATCGATATCCTATTGATCTTTGCAATGCTTGAGAAGCGTTTGCTTAAAAAACAGACTGATTGATTATCAAAATTATTCAATAGCGTAGAAAAATAAATAACGTATTAAGATATTTGAATCGATTCATCCGCGCATTACATAGCGGACTAATTGAAATTCTTCATATAGTAATAACCCTTTCTCGACACGGTGCGTATTAACCTTACCTCGAGGTCTTTCTCTCTCTCTTTTTCCCTCTCTCTAGATCTATAATATCGAGCTGTAGGTGCACATAATCTACATAATGCAAGCTATAAAAGCCACCTTTAAGCGAAGCGATATTCATCGTAAAATTTCCTATATACGCACACATACAGAGTAAAGTAGGCAGGAGGGGAGGGGGGGGAGGGAAGAAAAGGAGAGAAGGGTAAAGAGAGGAGAGAGAAAGGCCGAAGTGCAAGCACCCCGAAATCGAAATTACCAAGTTGCGCGCTCTCAACGATCGCTTATACTGCCGGGGCCCCCGCTCGTACGTGCCTCGCTTTTCGAAGCAGCTCCGTTCCTCGCTCTCTCTCTCTCTTTCTCTCTCTCTCTCTCTCGCTCTCTTACTCTGCTTCCTATGTTTGACTTGCACCGCCGAGTATGAGATGCGTTTTAGCTACACATTCCGACGCTACTCGTGTCTCGATGACTTTCTTAATTCGCGCTTTTTTTGTGCCTTGGATGCCGAAGCGTTATCATGAATTGTGGAGGTGTTTACAAATTATAATGATAATAAGTGGGATTGCAGTGAAATTGGCATTTTTGCGATTAATCTGGTATAGTAATTTATTTTTAAAGTTTGGATTGTTGCTGTAATTTTTTAAATAAAATGATAATATTTACTTTACGTGTTACAAATTTTTTTTATTCATTAAAAATTTTTCATTTAATCAAATATAATTCAAAGTTATTTTTGCAATAATCATTACTTTATAAAGTAAATTAGAAAAACGTATACACGTAAATAGTCTTTTGACACTTATAGTATACCTACGAGTATATCGTTTGTAAAGTTTAACAATCGCTTATATTATTCTTTTAAAATTTTTATAAATAATTGTACTATTTAAAGTACTATTAATTGTACCATTAAAATTTCAATAATTAAACGTTTTTCATAGCTTAAAGTGTTCATTAAAAAGCTTCAAATTCGAATAAAACTTCAATGTTTACAGTTTTCATTTAAATAAAACGCGCTTAAATTTTGTAAATATAACGCTATTCGCAGGTGCGTTAGAACGAGTTAAACTTATTTAAGAAAAGTTGAGTTTAAAGCGAGCTTTCAAGTGACAAAATAAATTATAAATACGCTTTACAACTTATTGTTCGAGTATAACTAAATATTCAATGAGCTTGTAGCGGGTTTTTTTTTCATTCGTGAATTGGATGCCACCATGAAACAATAAAAAATCACGACGAAGTTAGCTAACCGTAGGTACACGTAAAAACAGTCGCTAGGAAACTCGTTACCATAACGCATTATTGCGCGGTTGCGTCAAAGGGCAAAAGGGGTAAAAATATGGAATGCCGAGTATATACGTATACGCCCACGAAGAAAATGAGCAGTGAGTGAAAAGCAAGAGCATGCGCACATCGAGACTCAACTATGTACATACTCAATTAGACTTCGAAGTGAATTTGAACAGAGAGCGAGATGGAGAGAGAGAGGTGAGTACACCGTGTGTTTGCGTCTTTGCTTAAACATGCGCGCACATCTTTGCATACATGTGTATACACGCATACGCGTAAGTACGCACTCTATCACTTTCTCTCTCTCTCTGTCTCTTTCTCTGTCTCTTTCTCTGTCTCTCTCTGTCTCTCTGTGTATTTATAATTAATTCCAGTCACTGTGCAATCACTGCTCTCGAATCTCACTGACTTACGTACTTGCAGCATCCGTGTGTATATAAAATGTATTATACGTTAGAATTTCTAATGCGTTGTTACACGCAAGATGCCGAAAAAGCCATTCTCCCTCTTTCTTCCTTTCGTTTGATATGATTTCATGTATATACAATATGGAAGTACGTATTTAGTCGTTACTTGAGCGCGTGGTGTTTTAATGGGTTGCACAAATGGTGCAAAGCTTTTCGACTGTATGTGTATATGTATAAGCTCTTTTGCGTACATGTATAAACTATAAAGCCAGAAATGGTCTCGCTCTGATATTATGGGATATTTCTCTTCTTCTTTTGTTTTGTCAACGAATTGTTTGTCCTACGTCTATTCTTCCTTCCAATTTTTCTTTCTATTACATCAAATTGATTTGCTAATCAAAAACTGTAAAGAAAGCTTTTGTGACTATCCGATCTACTTTAATTTTTATAAATTTTCAATATTTATACAATAGCATTCAGAAATTTAAAAATAACGATACGGCGAAGCAATGAATATAAACTTGGACTCCCTTGGAGCACTTAAATTATTTTTAACATTTACTTTAAGAATCATTCCCTATTTATGTGATTTGAAATAGTTTCCATGTTGCAATCCATTGCTTATCCCATGGTTTTTGAATGACAAAAATATCTAAATTTGATAATGTTTAAACGCTGGGAAAATATTTATCACTTATTTAATGTTGATGATCACAAAGTATGAATCTTTACAGGTAACAATAAGTGTATATATCAAAATTTTAATGAATAAACAAACAAATACAATGTTCGATTAACAGAAACTCAAAAGAATATAATTGATAATCATTCCATCGCGTATCTTTAAAACTGATTAAAATTCGCAACCTTTATATTTCTTGAAAGAAGCTACGAGATAGAATCATATCGCGTTACAGGAACAAACGCCAACTTACAGCCAAGTCATAACCTCGTTGCAAGTCTCTTGCGTTGACTCAATTATTATTTCTTTCTAGTACTTCTCACCCATATATATATATATATATATATATATATATATATATATATATATATATATATATATATATATATATATATATATATGTATATGTATATGTATCCATTTACGACTTACAGGTGATTTGCCCACTGGTAAACTCTCGCACGTTTGATGGCTCTTTTTACACGGTATTTTAGTATAGTTTTCTTTTATTAGACTTTAAAGTTACTTTATATTACGACTTGTCTGTAATTTTAGTTGGTACATTACCATTAAATTGTCTTGTACTTAAATTATCGCTCTTTTAAAGTTGATAGTGTTTTATTACCTTTTAAATTTTAATCAATAAAAAAATTATTCTTTTACTGAACCCTTAAGTCAAATCTATAAATTTTAATGATTGAAATATGTAAGGGTAAACGGTATACCGCTAATCGTTATTAATAAATATTTTATTTTTACTTTTCCTCTTTGGATAAAGTTATTTTTATGCAAAGTAGTATATTAACGGTTATAGCGAGACTAAACAAATAACGTCATCAGTGTCAAGCTAACCGACGTTGAGAGGGACAGCGGACCGTATTAGGTGATAAGATACCGACAAAGGGTTTGTTTATGCAAACAAGTGATTTGTTTCCATAAACAAGTAATAAAAAGGTAATTAACAAATAATAATGCTACTTCGTTTAGATATACAAAGAATAAAAAATCATTTAACAACTAATTAAGATAAAATAAACAATAATAAAAAATTTTTGACGACTTTCACAAGATCATTTAAAAAATTTAACGTCCTTAAAGATGCACAGGTCAATGACCTTCAAGGCCATTTAAAATATAAACAATAGTAAAAATTTTTAAACGATCTTCACAAAGCCTTTTAAAAAATTTAAACGACTTTAAAGATGCACAGGTCAATGACCTTCAAAGCCGTTTAAATGCCATTGTGAAATTTCAACGGACGACGACGATGACGGCGATGATTTACAATAGCAACATCGATGCATTCGCGAGAAATGTGTATTTGCGAAAAATCCATTTTTAAGCAAATCGTATGTATTGCACATAATGCTGGGGCTTTTGCCGAGCGATTTCTATTAAAAGAGTTGTCCAACTATTTTAATCAAACGTGCCAAGCGTAATTCTCAACGAACAAAGTATCGTAACGTTAGAAATCGGACGAACTAAATTTATAAACAGTATTAATTATTTTCACATGAATTTAAGTAAGTTGCCGAAAGCCTTCGGTTTACCACCTAGTAATAAAAAAGGCTATTTCCAACATCTATTCAATACGCTTGAAAATCAAGAATGCATTGGCATGTTTTCTGATGCATGTTTTTGCGCAACCGATATCATGTCTAGTAGCGAAAGAGAAGCCTTCTATGCATGGTATAATATTAAAAAAGATTTACAACCGATCATTAACTTTAAAAAAGAAATCATTGAATATTGTCAAATTTCTAATAATAATGTAATTTTAAACAAAAAATGTATTCAATAAATTGTAACATTTATCCTCTGTATGTTTTGTAAATTACTTCATACAACCACCATCATTTTATACCCCATTTACCTTATTGTTTTTCGTCTTATACATACATAGTACCGTAACAAGTCACAACTTGTTCAACGCTACTTTTTCCTCTTTCCTTCCTTCCTTCTCAGCGTCTCTCTCTCTCTCTCTCTCTTTTTTACAATGTACACGCACTCTTATATATTGACTTGCGCTATTATGCAATATGTAAAAATATTTATAAATAAATAATTTATAAAAATTTATTTAAAAATTTATAAATAATATTTTTTATTATAAAAATCAATTATTTATAAAACTTATTTATTTAGAAAATTATTTAAACAATTTATAAATAAATAATATTATTTATTTGTAAAAATTAATTATTTATAAAAATTATCGACCTTAATTTCTAAACGGCCTTGAAGGTCATTGACCTGTGCATCTTTAAGGTTGTTAAATTTTTTAAATGATCTTGTGAAAGTCGTTGAAAATTTTTTATTATTGCTTATTTTATCTTAATTAGTTGTCAATTGATTTTTTATTCTTTGTTTGTATAAACGAAGTAGCATTGTTACTTGTTTGCATAAACAAACCCTTTGTCGGTATCTTATCACCTAATATGGTCCACCGTCGCCCTCAACTTCGGTTAGCTCGACATTGATGACGTCATTTGTTTAGTCTCGTTATAACCGTTAATATACTACTATGCAATCTCTTCTAGATCTAAAACAGTCATTGTTACACATCGGCTATTTGCTAAAGTTTAGTATTAACTTTCCTCTCAAGAAGCATTGTAGATTTCAATTCTACTATAATCCGATTTTCTCATTCAACCCGAATCCTTCCGTTATAACGTGTAAAGAGTAGATAGCTTACAGGCAACTCACCTTGTAAGCACTGACGTCTTCTCATTTATCTATCCGTAGTTCGTTTGTTAAAGTAATGATCACTTTTTAAGTTATTGGATTAATCATACAAAAGAAAAAGTAAAACAAATCTAAGCGTATCGTAAAATGTGATGAAGAAATAAAAAATAACGACATTCTTTATTCCATAACTATGATAATCGATCGCGAGGTTTACTTCGATTAAACGTAAAATCAGATGCTTCAATTTTCTCGTACCGGTGAACTTCAGTCTGATCGAGAAATCGTCTCCCCTCCCCCTCCTCACTAGATGACGCGTAGACTAGCAAAAGACAGCCAGTGATTCGGCTTGTTGGCTCAATGGAATGCTTTGAGCCAAACGAGCGATGCTCGTTTGTACCTTCGATGCTATACCGACGAGTACTCCCGATGTATATAGGAGAGAAGTGGATGTGTTTCGCGCTTAGGGAAGACCCTACCGCTGCTCCCGTTAGTCACAGGCTTGACGGCATTAACGGGGAAAATTCAACTCGAGAGAGGAAGAGAGAGAGAGAGAGAGAGTTTGATTGGCAAGCCCCTCTCTTAACTACGCGAATGTTCGTGGTAATGATGTAAGTTCGGAAGAGGTGTGCCGTTGTTCGTCTAACTTGAAGGATTAATTCGTTTTGTTTTCTTTTCGCGTGAATAATTTTCGGCGAAGAATAAAAAAAAAGATTGGATGGAAATACTCGCGTATTTAGATTGGGTTACGTCGACTTTAACGCTGATTTTTTGGAACAATGTAATTTCTATGAGTTTATCAAGCAAAAGAAAAGACATAAAATAAAAAGTTAACTCAGTTAGAAAATGCAATTTTGGCAAAAGTAAGCAAATGAGAACATTGGAAAAAATAAAAGGAGGGTTTTTTACATTGCAACTTGCTCCAGTCTCAGTTTCAGGCTATTTGCAAAAGTGCTACAATACACATAAGCACTTTACGTGTCGTTTGTCCACTAAAAAGAAAACGAGAGAGAGAGAAGGCAATTTTTATTAAAACTCCGAAAGAACAATCTTGCACGGAAAAAAAAGGGAGAAAGGGAAAGAGAGAGAGAGAGAGAGGTACTACACCCGCGTATAACACGACCGAAAGCGGCACTTACTACGAGGATGTAAAAAGCAATTCACTTACGCGCCTGAGATCTACCGAAGGTGGAAGAGAAAGAAAATAAGAGTGAGGTACATTCCTTCGTCTATCACGTCGCATTTTCCCGGTCGGCCTCGTGTTTTAAAGTTCCGGGCGACGCACCTTTCCTCCTTTTTCTTTCGCGAACTTGCATATATACATCTATACAAATGTACGCGTTCTTTTTCTTCTTGCAGTTCACTTTTACATTCGCGTGGCGCGGGAGAGAAGAGAAATTCGAGAAGTTGGAGAAGAAGTTTGGCCATGAAACGATCCTCTTTCTCCTACTTTTAGGAAAAACGTTTAAAAGGAGCGACTTGCCTTTCCTCCCTCCCCCCCCCCTCTCTCTCTCTCTCTCTTACTCTCGAGACCCGCGCTAGGCAAAAGCGCAATTGTCCATCTTGCACTTTTGCGCGAATGGAAAGAGAGACCTATTGTATTTTTTTTTTCAACGCGTATAGAATACCGGTGTAATATACAAGGCTATTCGTACGCTTGGGTGTAAGAATGTATATGCGTATAGTTGGACATGTCCGCATAAAAACGGAAAAACTTTAATTTTTACACTGGTTAGCAAAGTCTACTGCTACTTTTGCTTTATATATACATTCGAGTTACTTTCATATTTTTTCTTCTCAAAAGCTGTAACTTCAAAATTACGCTGGTAAAAGAAAGAAAGATACAATTTAAGAACAAAGTTTTAAATTTTATTAATAAATTAATAAACATACTATTAATGCATTCATGTAAAATAAATGTAGCAGGAATTATAATACCGTAATGTTCTCAGTGAAAAAATATTTAAAATTAAACAGAATGTCATATGCATCGATAAAAGTAGATACTGGTACTGTATAATTATTTACTTGTGCAATAATAAAATAAAAGTAGTCAATGAAAAAAGTATTTAATAATGATTAAAATTAAAATATCTTTCCATTGAATTATCGTTTTTTAAAAAAACTGGCGATTCTTCGCTTGATTAATTTAAATTGTCACGGCAAAGCGTCAAACTCGAAAACAAAAGTGCCAGGATTAGAAAAAAACGGTATATAGTAAAGAAGGGAAGAGAGAGAGAGAGAGAGAGAGAGAGAGAGAGAGAGAGAGAGAGAGAGAGAGAGAGAAAGTGAGGAGTAAAAAAAAGTTGCATCGCACGCGACAGGGGTGAGACGAGTAAGCGCCTTAACAAACTGCCGAAACGAACGAGGGGTTCGTTCGAATTAGAGGGCGCGAAAATGGGCAAGGTGGCAAAGAAGAGGGTGACGGCGAAGAGACGGATGGTTACAAAGGGACGGAAGAGGGCGAAAGAAAGGGCTCGAAATGAACGGGGCTCGATGTGCCAACGCGACTCGAGTGCGCCGGTAACGAGAACGAGAAAGAAAGAGAGAGAGAGAAAGAGAGAGAGAAAAAAAGAGAGAGAGAAGCCCGAAAATAAAGGGGATCAAGCGCGGTTACGACGAAAAAAAAGAGAGAAGAACGAGAGAATAAGGGAAAGAGAGAGCGAAAAAGTCGAGGCTCGAGCTAGAAACTGAGATAAGAGGAAAGGCTAGAAGCGAAAATAGGCAAGCGGATATAAAGCTGGAGAGCGGTTGCTCTCCGGAATTGGAATTATGCTCGAAACGGTGGAACGGGGAAGTAGAGCGAGAGATGTAAACAAGAACAACGAGCGACGCATATAACGCGGACAAAGCGTATACGTATACATATACTCGTCGTCGTCGTCGTTGCCGCTGTCATTGCGTGTGCGGAATTAAACTTGCGAATCACTGCCGCCGCGTTAGCGTATTGTGCGTACGAGTTGCTTTTTATTCTTTCGTTTTATTTTTTTTCGTTTTCGTCACTCTTTTTCTCGCGCGCGTGAGCTTTTTTCGCTCATCTCAAAAAAAAAGTAATAAAAAATAAGGTGGAAGATCGAAAATGATATTATACCGCATATTGTGAATTCGTTTATATGAGTGTTTATATATTTTTTTATACATTTTATATACAGAGCTGGAAAAGTTTCATTTTACACGCATTGGAATTATTACGATAAAGTACTAAAGAACTTTTGCAAAAATAGTACTTCATGTTATTGTGTAGAGTTATAGCGAATTAAAAATGCATTGGTATAAAGTAAATCTACAATTATCGAAGATATTTTCATGAAGATTAATCCTCTTTTTATATATATATTTGCATAATTTGTGAGGAGGTATTAATATTATTTGGTATAAAAGCGTCTAAAATGTACACACACAAAATCTTCTTATATGCAGGTACATTCATAAAACTTCTTGCTTTCGAATATTTCCCGATTATATATCGAATATGCTTTCGATATATTTCGAATAATTTATTAGAAGTATTGCATACGTGGAAGATTTTATGAATATACATAGTATAGATTTTCCATATATAAATAAAAATCTACTCTTGTATCAAAATTAAAAATATCCTTATTAATTTAATTTTTTTGTTTACAATTTTTATGTATTAAAAACTAAACTAATATTAAAAATATTTTTTTTTCAAATTTTGTTAAAATTTTTCAATTTCATTTTTAATACTTTTAATTTTTAATTGAATTCACCTACATAATTTTATACATAACCATTAACTTTCATGTCCAGTAATATACATTAATAGCTTTTTAACAAGAGGAAAAAAGAAGACAACGAATAATTCGTGAACATGACGCATTATTACTCGCATCCATTCTCCGTTCAAACGCGACCTATATACTCTCTATTTCTTCCACTCTCGCTTTTTCTTTCTCCCATCCTAGAAGTCACGCTAAAGTCCAGAAGTTAACGATGGAGATAGAGAACGAGACAAAGAACTAGTGTTAACATCAGCGACCCGACGTTTGATGCGCGCAGTAATACTAAAATTTGTGCTCCGTACGCCATGTCGTAGATCCATTTTATTATCATTGTTATACCCGTTGTTACAGTGCCAAATAATAAAACTAGCCAAATTCATAAAGAACTTGGAATATTTATTATTTAAAAATCGTGTTTATCCTTTATACTTGCAAGTCAAAATTCAATTCTTCCGTTGCATACTCGCGTTATGACGAAGAATAAATTTAACTTGACCGGTTGAATTTTCATCTTTATTCGATTTATGAAAGAATTGGATGATAAAATAAAATGAGCACAATAAACAATTTAAAAATTATAAACGATGAAGTTTTACCCGAGTAATTTTTTATACTTTGTATGCATGAAAATTTTTTTACCATCGATAAAATATTAATATCAATTTATTTCTTATTCAGTAGGAATAAAAAAAAAAAAAAAAAAAACTTTAAAAATGAGCTTCAAACGTTTTAATAATAAAAAATAATAAAATAAAAGTAGACAAAATATTGTCTACAGCGAAAATAAAACTCGTTACGTTTTAACGATTATATTCAGCAAAAGCTTACAAACGTAAATAAATTAATGTCTGAACTCAAGGTAGAGGTAAAAGCATTGCTGTTAAAGATTAAGGGTCTGCAATACGAATGAGCCAAAGTTCACGGCATAATCTTATGGATCGCGCAAAGAATTTACTATCAAGCTGACCCAATTTTGAGTTTATCAAAAGGGAAACCTACAAGTTTCATGGCTGTTTAATATCTGTTGTCTTATCGATTCTTGGATCCTTGTACTTTTAATAGCTCATTTTCAAGATTTATAAGGTTATGCATCTTCGGGAAAGTTGAAATTCTTAGATATTTCATGGACCAAAGACATGTAGGCTGCTTAATCTACTGGCTTATTAAATGTCTATGAAGAATTATTTTTTAAATCATAGGATTGAAAGTTGGTAAGCGAGCCATCGATGCTCGATGCAATTTTTATGAAGTGACGTCAAAGAGAACTTTATGAAGCGATTGAGATAATTTTAAAATTTCAATAATTAATCTTAATCGATATTATTTAAAGATCTCTTACAAAAAAGATTTTTTCTGAATTAACAATTTTGTAGGTTAAGTTAATTTTCATTCATCAAATTTGTAATAATAAATGTTCGAGTTAAATATTCATTACCCTTAATGGATACACGAAGTGCAATTACTTTAAGTAAAAAAAAAAAAAAAAAACAACGTTCGTTATCTCTTCACGATTATTTCTTTTTTTTTTTTTTTATCTCCTTTGAAAAAATCTTAAAATGTACACAAAACTCAGGGCGAACGTTAAAGCGAGCCAAGTGTGATTAAGCCATTAGGTAGTAGAAACTTGAGAGAATCAGTGATAAAGCGAACAATTACGGAGACAAAGCTTAAAACCGACTAAACATTAAACCACCAGTGCGAGGAAAAAGAAAGATAAAAAGCCAAGTCATCGACAATCGACAGTCAAATAAATAAAAAAGTATATACGGATGGTAAGCAATTAAAGACAAGCGCAAGTAAAAGTATATAAAAGTATCCCTTCCAAAGAAGCGGAACAACGCTAAACATGCACAAAGTAGCCCGAGAGAACAGAAAAGTAAAAAAAAAAAGAGGCGCACAAAGGGCGAATGAGAAAAGTCATGGTAGATCCTATAGAACGAGAACTAAAAGAAAAAGAAAGATAAAAATAAAGTCGAGACGGTAAAAGAGAACGACAGGTGAAAGAGCGAGCGATGAATTTCGGGACCTTGCGTCGTTTACCGCACGCGCTCGTATATTTGTGTATATATATATATATATATATATATATATATATATATATATATATATATATATATATATGAGAGAAAGAAAGAGGGAGAAGAGAAAAGGAGTGCGACCATGGGCGCGTCGAGAAAAGGTAGCGCGAGAAGCGAAGGTGTACACCATGAGCCGCTTAAGCTCGCACAAGGAGAGAGGGATGTACGTGTTTAATGAAAAGCTCTCCGACAAAAAGGAATGAATTAAAGCTCCACTTAATTACGCGGCGTGCCAGCCAGGGTAAAAGTCGTCAGAGAGAGAGGATTTCCGACTGCTCCTGGCACGTGAACATGGGACAACGCTCTTTGTCCCCCTCCTTCCCTTTACCTCTTTTTTATTTTTATCCCTCCGGCAGCTTTGTTCACATTTTTCCGTGGGTATATGCCGCCAATGGGACTGGTTATTTTTTTTTGTTTTGTTTTTTTTTTTTATTTATTTATTTTGTTTTTCCTTTTTTTGTTGCGCTTTACATTTTTTTCGTTACCTTTCCTCTCGTTGTCGCGCGCAACACTTTGGGGTTTATCGGTAGAAGGCCTCAAAGCGGCCGCGATAATTACCCGTTAATCCCGAGCGGCGGACGCTCGTGTGCACAGCGGATGAATTTCAAATAGCGGCTTTGATCGTGCCCGAGCTCTCTCTCTCTCTCCCTCTCTCTCTCTTTCACTCTATCTGCTCTTCTATATGACATATACGTATGTATATAACGCACGGCTACTACCGCCAAGCGACAGATTGGATGAAATTAACGGAATTTCGTTATTCTGCCCTGGCCGATGTTATGTGTGTATATATATATATATATATATATATATATATACATACATCGGTACATATATATATATATATATATCGGTGCCGCGTGCGCGGCTTGCTTACGCCACGATGAATAATTTGAAAAGTTGACGGTGAAAAGGAGAAGGGAGGAGGGTAGAGGAAAGAGGACGCGAGCTCGTGTACGGGTAAATATTAATGGCTCGCCGATGATTCCGCGAGAAAATGATGAGATTTTCAAACTCATACTCGGAAAAAACACGTCGGCGGTAAGATTTTATTTACTTGTTTTGATTTTTCGAGTGGGGTTAAAGTATTAAAATAAAAAAAAAAAATGAATTATTATTTGCGCGTTCAATTTTTGAAAAATTTTTACTTTTACCGTTTAAATAAAAAATTATTCAATATATATTTTATTTAATTAATTAGGTGAAAAAAAATTAATTATATATGGTTTATAAAATTAATCAGGTGTAATTATTAAACTTTTATTTCCCCGTATCTAACAATAAATCTTTTATTTAATTTAAATTATAATTCTCAGTAAACAATATGCAATTTCATTTAAAATTATAATTAAAAAATTTAATAAATATATATAAGATTTTTTCGTTTTCGTATAAATTTATTTCTCATTTAAAAACGCGTTATGTTATTGTAATTTTAAAACTTTTAACTAATGCTTCGGGAAGCAATATGGAGTAATCGAAAATAATTGTTATTATTATCATATCGTAATATTATTGTTATTATGTATGAGGAAAGCAAAATTATCGGAAAAATGTACAAGTCGATGCTAAAGTTAAGCTTTATATAGGATTTCCAACAAAATTGATTTCGTCGTCAAATCGAATCAATTTAGTCAGTCGACTATTGTACAATTGCACGGATTTACCACTACAGCTCTCCCTCTCTCTCTCTCTCTCTCTCTCTCTCTCTCTCTCTCTCTCTCTCTCTCTCCCCGCGCTTTTAACATTGCGAATGTGTCAAAAACGACAATCATTTTTACATTCGATTTTGACACGGTAATGGATTTTCCTTTTTTAATATTACACACCCCTGCAAATTTCGATTTTGCAGATTTTATATGAAATATTAGCAGCCTTCGACCAATTTGTTACAATTTTTATGAGTAACTTGTTAAAATAATTTACATCGAAGTAATTAAATTTTTTGATTTGCGATTATTTAACAAAATACCACAAAAAAATGGAATATTTCATCACTACAATAGATTTCTTAATTAAATTGAATATTTACTAGATATATGTACTTTTTACATAAGATACTTTTTTAATAAAATAAAAATTCAAAACTGAATTTTTCAAATAAATATTTAACACTAGAAAATTATTCTCCAATCGCTTTTAAAATTTTCCATGAAATATTTCTCAATACCTCTTGAAAAATAAAAAAGATTTTACGACGTCGCATTATCTAGCTGAAAAATTACAGTCAACGAGAAATAAAACAAAAAATCACATGACGTGCACCTGGCCTTCCACTCACTTTCTTTCGCTCTCTCTCTCTCTCTCTCTCGCTTTGCTCTCTCTCTCTCTCACTGCGTATAAAACGCTTGATATGGCAGCTCATGAGATAAAACATCGAGTGAGAGGGACAACGTCGCCGGTAGCGCTGATGAAAAGCCATTTGTATTTTCTTTTTGAGCGAGTGATTAATACCTTAACACCGTTCGCTATAGTATATATGTATACATGTATACAAAATCGCCGATACAACATATGGCTTAATCGTTCTCTGTTTTCTTTCCAACGTGCATGTGCGTCTTTGTGTGCGCGTCGATGTACCGCAGAAATATACGGTTCATTTTTTTTCCTCGCTCTCTAGCGCCTTTTTTAGTCTTACATTATTTATAGCTACTCTTATTCTATCTTATTATTTTGCACTTTTCCCATCTTATCGTTGCCAACTTACGATGTTTTCTTTCGAAAGGATTATTCTATTTTTCGATAAAAATTTAGATCGACGAAAAATGATTTTTTTCCCTTTTTTTTACTTACTGTTATTAAAATAAAATTAAGGCAGTTTTATTTTTATATCAAAGGTGTATACAATTGTGTTCTTTGATCAAATTTCATTATTTGATCAAGAAAGTTATAAAACCAGAAAAATAAATAGGCCAAGACAAAGATAATTTTTTACAAATGCTAAAGAATGAAAAGCGAGATAATTCACTATTTATGCTTAATTTTTCTTGGGAAAAGAGAGAGAAACTTTTAACGTTCGTTTCGGTAAAGAGAAAAATTTTAAGCTTTCACATATTTTTACGCTATTCTTATTACAAATGCAAAAAAAAAAAAAAAAAAAAAAATCAATAAATAAAAAAATTTTAATTAATTCGATTATCCATTTAAAAAGATATTAATAAAATTTTGTTCTCATATCAGGTATTAAAATTTTCAACAACCTATGAGAGCTAATTGAAATAGACGTAGCGAGCAGTTTCTTAATCGCGTTAAAAAAAATCTAATTTTTCAATATCCTATACATAGACATTCGTAATAAACATTTATCCAGTCTACGAAGCGCATGCATAGTCAAAAGCGATGAAACGTGACACAATTACGTAATAGAAAGTCAACATTCGCGCGCAGTCAATCTGTATTCCTTCTCTCTAGCTCTTTCATCGCTATCTATTTTTCACGCTCCGTCACTCCCTCTTCTCTACCAATATTTCTTTTTTTTTTTTTTTTTTTTTTTTTTTTATATTGATGCCAACGCTTTCTCTCTCTCTCTCTCTCTCTCTCTCACGCGATGCTCAATCGTTTTGATTGCGTCTTTCTGCACAACGAATACATGCGTTTTCACACCATTGTTCATCGCTCTCTGCAAGGTCTAATTTTCTCTTTTAGCGCCTTTTATTTCTTATTTAGCGGAGCTTTATCTATTTTTTTTATTTTGTTTTGTTTGACAGTCGCGTCGTTGTCGTTGTTAATTTTTTTTTTTTTTTTTTTTTTTTTTTTTTTTTAAGCGTGCCCGTGCAAAAAGCAAAGAGTATATAGGCGAGGCTGGAAGTTTAACGGCGTAGAGGCTATACGGCTAATTTATGATCGTCGAGCGAGTACCAGAGAGAAAATCATGTGTGCTTTTGGTACGGCCGCACGCTAACTTTATTCATGTCCAACTTTTTCCCTACATCGCCCTGGGCTAGGACGTTTCTTTTTTTTTTACTCATCTTCCTCGTTCGGTCTTTTTTTTCCTTTTTAGGTGTTGTGTGTTTTCTTGTTTTCTTATTTTTTCATTTTTTTTTTTTTTTATTTTTTTTTTTTTTATTTTTATATTAATAAAGGTTGGACAATTCCATGTTTCTTTTATTTTTAGTTTTTGCCTGCTTTTGCCAACGAGAAATGTATTTGTACAGTCCGTGTAACTTTTTATTATGCGGATGGCTAATTTGCCTGGAAAAATTGTAGTGATTTTTTTCTAACGCGGACGTAACTTTTTACTGGATTAAATCTTATTCTTTTTGTTGTGACCACTCTCATGATATTTTTTTTTTTTTTTCTTTTCATTCTATTTTTGATGCTCCAGATATGCGACATACGCTTCCAGGTAGAATTTATAAAAATTAAGACAAACTTGTTCTTTAATATTTATTGGAAAGAAATGTCGGATTACAATTTATGTGCGTTTAAATTTCTGCATAAAATAAATAAAATTAATTGATAATTTGCTTTAACTAAGTCGAAAAGTTAAAAATAATTTTCAAAACTTTTGAAACACATTCTTATTAACTTAGCATTTTAATTAAAAATGAAATACATCGTATACTTAATCCATAAAAAAAAGTAAACAATGTTTTAAATGATGACCTGAAACGCCTAATATTAAATTAATAGCCGTAATTATAAAGCATTAAATAAAAAAATGTTTGCAAATAAAATTTAATACCCTTAGGAATCTCAACTTGAAAAAAAATTTCTGCCAAAAACAAGCGCGACGTCTTCGCCAATAGGAAACCGATCGAAACCAATAATCCCTCTTTCATCCGCTTTTGCGCAGCTAAGAGGGAAAGCAATTACAGTAACGAGAAACGCGACTCGATATCATCGATGTAGAATCCGCCGGCCGCGCGCTTCGTTTCTCCGATATAATTATACAAACTCTTCCAACCCCCTTAGTCCACTGGACGAAAGGGAATCATATTTAACGAGAATTCCGTTCATTTGCTAAACCAGCGGCAGATCTTCGCGTTTCGTTAATTGGCCGTATTAAGCGAAATGTATTCGCGATGTATATATATATACCGCAACGAAAAGGAATTCACGATTCGTCTCTCTCTCTCTCTCTCTTACTCTCTATGCCTGATCTTCTCTACGATGCTTTTGACTTTGGATTTATCCAGAAGCGTATATACGAGTTCGAGTAGGCCAAAGGTTGCGATTATGCTAGTTGTAAGATTTACAGATTATATAGCATAAATGGATCGATTTCGAATGTGCGAGGTACATTCACCGCGTCTCGGCGGCTTCTCGTCTCGTTGTAGTTACGAGAGATCCTTTGGCTGCTGCGAAATCTATGACATGCGGTTTCTCGATTGAATTCATCCGTATATCGCGTGATCGTGGATGAGGATTTGATTGTTGCAAAGTATAGCGCTGTGTGGAAATTGAGTTTGTTAATCGCCGAAGGAACGTTGACTCTTTTGTATAATACACGATGTGTACTTTAATACACGTTTGTAATTTTTATTATTTTGTTTGAAATTATTTTAATCGATTGTTAAAGAAGCGAACTCTGCAATGCAATTGTTTTGTGAAGATTAATAAAAATAAAAGAATAAAAGTTTTTTAGGGAAACAGTTGAGTTTACGACTAATAGTTTGTATAAAATTTTAATGAAAGTCTGTATTCATTGCGCTATTTTCTTTTTTGAGTTCTAGTAATATCATAAAACTATAGTTATGAAAAAATTATAATAAGATATTTCGTACCTCATATAATAATATATTATACAATTAAAATGCAGAATTATTAAGCAGAATTTTCATTTCGACAAAATGCAAAATAAAAAAAATAAAAAATAACGCTAAAGAGCAAATTAAAAATTGATATTCCTATAAAGGAAGAAAATTAAGACAAAGACGAAATTCAGCTAACAAGTACGTCTTTTACAATATCGCGGTGACGCTGTTACCGACTTATGTCATAAATGGAGATAAGCTCGTACGGTGTATATATATATAACTATACGACTCTTTCAAACGCTCGACTCACTGGCATGCAAAAAGGCACGAATGAAGATTATCCCCGCGGTTGTTCTCGCTCTTTCTACTCGTTTTCGTCTCTCTTCATTAATAGGTAATTTTTGACTTTCGTCGTGATACGGCTAAATCTTTCGTCGCTCTTTATCTCCCTTTTCAGACTCTTTCTTTCTCTTCTGCTTTTCTCAAATGGTATATAGATACCAATCCGTTGCTACTCGTAACGACTGCCTTTTTTTTCTTTCTCTCTTTTTCTCTTAGTTGGTTTGCTCATTAGAGGTGAGGAGAGCTTCTTTCGCTTTCTCGCCAAAAAAAGTTAGAGAAGTTTACCAGTTGAAAATTGACTTCGTTTGATTTTTTTAAAGAGAGCTCAAAGTGAATATGTTATGATCTCGGAGATGTGTGTACTTTTATATAATTTATTTTTCATGGCGGATCAATCTCGCTTTTAATAATGTTTTTCGGTAGCAATTATATTGTACACGTTTTCAGTTTAATGATAATGAAGATCTTAAAGTATTTGATAACAAAAAATAATGTTTCTACTATTGTATTTATTTACATTTTATTTTTGCATTGGTAAGTATGTAGTCGTAACTTAATTAAAACGCGGTAAAATTTTTCTGTTAACAACTATTGTAAGAAATAACATTTTACAATTTATTAAAGACATTATACATATAATTACATTTATTTTAAAATTTCTTTAAATATTTAAGGTTAAAAATATTGAAATAAATTTGTTATCATTTCCAAGAATTATTAATTAATCTTCCGCAATTCTACTTATTTAAATTTTTAATACTGTTCATAAGTAATGAAAATATAAATTTATAACGACAAATCATAATAGCTTTTTATCGTAAATTATAGAATAATATTGAGTTAAACGCGTAATAATATTTTGCATTTATCTAAGATATTTTTATTGCATTTTATATCCACCACAAAATTATTCATTCATCGTTAATTACTATTTCAATTTAATGTTAAAAAGTCTTTATTGCACATATACATGCCATATGTAGTACTTTTACCAAGGAACTGTGTGTTAACTTAAAGCGGTTACAAGCTAAGTATCGGTTTTAAAAGTTCACGTAGTATCGATTGGCATGAAAATGTCACTACCAGACTCCCACATCGAACGGCACGAAAATGTACATATAAGTACACGAGTTCTAAATATATAAACTTCAAGTTGATCGAGCTACGCTTCGTTTTATTTATATCATAATAGAGAAAATACTTCATTGAACATACTTGAAGCATTATATTCGATAAATACTATTTTTTCTTTTTATTTAGTCGATTTAATTAAACTTATATTAAAATTAAATATAGAAAAATTAATTGGCAATTTGAAAAAATACTTTTATTCTTAAAACGAAAAATAGTTTATTTTAATTATTTTGTAAAATAACGTAAAATAACATATATGTAGTTGCAGTGTTGAAAAATTTTATTGAAAATAAAACAATGAAAGATACATGATGAAATATCTCCGCAAAGTGATGTTACTAAAAATTAGAATTTTTTAAAATAATTATTTATATATTTTGAAAAAGATATAGTAGATAATAAAAAATTTTGGTAAAAAAAAAACAATGGTTTTAGTTTTGAATTAAAAGTTTGTTTAATTTAAATTGAGAAATTTTAAATATGTAATGTTTAAATAAAAAACAATAACATTTTTAAAATTGTCGTTATTATTTTAGTTTGATTTTAATTAAATATTTTATTAAAATTTATTAAATTTAAATACAAAAATGTGCATAAAATCAATTTTTTCTACTCGTTTATCTAGTTCGAGCTTAAAAATAAATGGCTGTCAATTTTTCCGATGTAACCAAAAAAAAAAAAGCTCTCGACGACTTCTCGGATTTAAACAACTTTCTTATCTGCGCCGATAAATTTTTCGAATCCTTAAAAGCCCAAAAACTGCAAGCGCATTCTATTCTGCCGAAGAGTTCGCTAAAAAGCGCAAAAGCAGCGTCTTGACGGTATCGCGAACAAATTGTCTACTCTCGATCGGCGATAAAACATCGCTGCAAATCGAATCTCCCATTACCCAACTTAAAATATACTGTACATGTTTTAACAAACCATCTTTGGTGATGGTGAATTGAAAATGAGGAAAAATAAAAAAAAAAAAAAAACTGTGACGAGTCCCTCTTTCACACATCGTTAGATATACTCGATACATCTCCGTTTTCCACAAAATAAACGGAATTCCAACGGTAGTAGCATCGAGTGATCCTCGTCACTTTGCGCAACGATTTTTAAATCAATCAACTTTCTCTCTCTCTCTCTCTCTCTCTCTCTCTCTCTTTCTCTATCTCCAAGGTAAAAAAAGAGTACGCCTAATGATCAAACTCCCAAGTGAGGAGAGAATCACGGCGAGCCCGTGTTATTGCGCAAATTGACTCGGTGAAATGGCATATACTCTCACACCCGCAGACTTATACGTATATGTACCTGTATATACGAATGCGACAAAGCTACAGTAGAAAGGAGAAAAGGGAGACGGTCGCTCGGTCTCGGTAAAGGTCGAGAGGGTTTCCCACTCACTCTCTCTCTCTCTCTCTTCTCTCTTTTTCAGTGCGGGAGATGCAATCGGTATACGTTTTAGAAAGTGCGACAGAATGCGCAAACTACTTCAGCCGAGAGACTAATGTAGACTTTTACCGAGCGCGCGAGTAACAGGTAAAAGAGAGAACAAACTAACTCCTTGAAAAGCCGACGGTAAATTTTTGTCACCGAGCGCTGAACTCGAGTAACTCCTTATACACGCGAACGTTTATTTTCAGCTTTATATGCCGGCGATTAATCGCGAGAACGCAAATTGGTGAGTTGTGTGCTTTCGTTTTTTTGTTAGAATTCTTGATTCGATTAAGGGTATAGTAAGTTTACGCGAGTTCGTATATTATTAGCGATGTAGAAAGTGGAACAACGTTATTGATTTTTTTAATTTTTACGAGAAATGTGCGGTTTCGTTTCTATTTAACAATTTTAATTTTAGAAATTGGAAATATCGTCAATTGTTGAGGTAAAATTCAATAAAGATTTAACAGATATTATTTTAAATAAGAAGAATGAATAGTTTAAGAGGAAGATTTAATTATTCTCCAATTTAAGTTCGAATTATAAATGTACCATTCAAATAGATTTTTGTTTTCGAAATTTTACATTTATTATGCAAATTTTACTTTAATAAGATATATATGCATAATAGTAATATGATCTAAAAAATTATCATCTTTGTATCTTGCAGAGTTAATTTTATATATACATATATATATATATATATATAAATTAATGTAAAAAACTTGATTATTTAATTTAATACAAAGATAAAAAAATTGTCAGTTTTAAAAAAGTTCCCGATCAAGCAATAGAAAGAAATGAAATTGATTGATGAAAATATTTCATAAACGTTTGAAACACGTAAGCTTAAAAACTTAAAAAAAAACTTAAAATGAATAATGCATCAAAAAAATCAATGCTATGGAATTAAAATTTTCTTTGCACAGTAATGCATTCACAATTTATACACATTATAACTCTCGAAGATTAGATCGAACGTTTGGAAAAAAAAATTCCATTGTAATTTATCATTGATTGCGATCATAATTAAACGTTTGAAAATTTAAAAAAAAAAAGTTGAACGCAGCACGAAAATTTCATTGATCCTCGAGCACGAATAGGTTAGTTATATATACAATATTAGAGAGACGTTGTAAAATCTACGAGATTTCTTATTAAACGAGGTATATAGCTTTCGCGCGTAGAAAGTGCCTCGCAGCATTTTTATTGTTTTTAATCCGAAAGGGAGAAATTCTCAGGGGGAGGAGGGGGGGGGGGTATGAGGGCTTTTGTCTGTGTGAAGTGTGCAACCTTTCTTTATATCATGTGCCGGTGGAAATTAATAAAAATTGACTTTTATTTCGACGCTAGGATGAGAAATATAATAAAATATAACGTATTTATTTCTGTAAGAGATAAATGTTATAAGGTTTTTCTTGTGGCGATAATTATTTTACATTGATGTCTAAAGTTATTTATTGTTTATTAAGAGATTAAAATAAAAAAATATTTAAAGTTTATAATCAACGTTGTTGAATTTCAAAATAATTTTATAATGAAATGTTTAAAATATGTCTTACATTAAATTTAACCTTTTAAATTAAATTATTCGTATAAAGTTAAGTTTTTCATCAAGTTTTTTCTAATAATATAGCGATCATCGTGTTTTAATTAGTAAAATTAAGCATTACATTGAGCATGAATACAGTTAGACTATAATAATGAATGATTTATTGAAATTTGTTATTCATCTAGTAATTAATTTTTTTTTATTGTATTAGAATATTTTTATGTCCTTTAACACAATTACCAGATAAGAATGCAATGAATTTTTGAAGCGATTGATTTTAAAGCGATGCCTCAATCTAGTAACGCACACGCATCTGTTTTGCATTAAAATTCAATTAGTTTATTATAAAAGAATGTAATTATATCACATAATTTTACGACTATTTTTTTGCAACCGATTATTTTGCAAGCAATAAACGAAATTCAATTTTGATAAAAAATAGCCCGCAATAGCTCTCAGTGAGCAAAGTCACAAGCAATATAAAATTAAGCTAATAACGATATTCGCGCGACTCATTTACATATCTTACGCATCTAAGCCACGAGCCATGTAATATCACGGACAGTTTAATTAAACACGCGGGCTAAGCCAAGCATCGCGTATAATCGCAACGTAATCCCCGCTCAATAAACTGCAAACATTTCCTTCCTTCCGCGTAACGCGCCTGCACATAGTTATACATAAAATACATACAATGCTCGATTCTTCAACGTTTAAGCCAACGAGGAAAGTACACCTGCCCGCATCCGTATCCGAACTACCCGAGGTAGTTCGGCATTCGAATCACTCCCGCAATATTATCGGTCGTCTATTTTGTACGGCATAAAACATTCAAGAGTCCGAGGTATATACAGCCAAAGCTTCTTCTTTGCATACACTGTACGTAGGAAAAAGTCGCATGGCAAAGAATGATTTCAGCACGTGACACGCGCGCGGGAATATTCGAAAGCCCGCGCGTGATAATAATCGATGGGACGCAAGCAAAAAGACGACGACGACGACGACGAGGAAAGCACACCGCGGCTTCCCTCCAAAGCTTGAAAAATGGCCGAGATCTTGCGCTACATATCTAACGCGGCTTCCCACTGATATTCTCCAAAGGTCGTTCTTTCTTTCACTCTCTCTCTCTCTCTCTCTCTCTCTCTCTTTCTCTTTCTCTCTCTCTCTCTTACTCTCCTTTCTACCTTAGCGAATAAACACGGTCGTCGTAATTCTCTTTAAACGCGTGAAATATGATTCTACCGCTGTAACCAAAGATTGAGAGAAATTCGCGTGTTTATGCGCGACCGTATAATATGCGAAGTCGATTAAAGCGCGTTGAGGGTGAATTTATTTTTATTTTTGAGGACTCTATTGACGTGATGTATGAATAAGGTTTGATTAATTTAAACAAAATGATTTTCTTGTCTGATCATAAAAGTAATTGTGAATGTAAATGTGAAAATATTGTAATTTTTTGTAATTATTACTTGTAATTATGTATTATCTCATGAAGGATGAATTTTTTAATTTAAAAAATGTACGCACTCTCTGACGAAATAAATAAAATTTATAAAAAGCCTTAAACTTACTTTCGTTTGCGCATTGTTGAATAATTTTTTTATATATTAATTTTAACAATACGACACGGCCTTGTAAATTTTACGCTTAAATTAATGAAATTGCATTTCGCGAATGCTTTGTTGTTTTACTGTAAGCTATCGTAATACTTATGTATAATTAAGAAATAAGTACACTATTATGAATTTCACTTTTCGAAAATATATATTTCCATTGTGTTAGTTTTCATAAAATAAATATGTTATATTAATTAAGCACGTGAAATGCTTCATACAAACAGGAAATGTCTAATTAATGAAATATAATTATAATCATACGAAATACTTCTTAACGAAAATATTCTAAACACTTTTTTTTTTTAAATGTTTAATTAAAGTTTCTGGAAATTTTCGTAAAAATTTAGTTTAAAATAGAAGTATAAAAATGGGCAAAACGCGTTCCACGAGAGAGAGAGAGAGAGAGAGAGAGAGAGAGAGAGAGAGAGAGAGAGAGAGAGAGAGAGAGAAGAGAGAGAGAGAGAGAGAGAGAGAGAAAGAGAGTGAGAGAATAAATTTAAGTATATAAAATATATTAACGTAAATCTATAATTTTCTAAACTTTTTATTCAATTCAACGTTCATACTTATTTTTTATATGAACAGTCCTTCTTTTATTAAAAATACACAGTGTAAATGAGCAGCAACGTCGTTATTTAACATCATTTTGGTTATAAATTTTTTTATCAAAGTAGTTTAGTTCAACATTAATTAATCAATTAAAGTTTATGTTTTATATATTTTGCGAAAAAAAAACATCAAAAACGAAAGATAAAGCGAGAGGCAGAGAGAGAGAGAGAGAGATAGAGAGAGTACAGGAAATGCGTAAGTACCAAAAGCCGTATAAGCTTCTAGTTTCTCTCTCACTCTCTCTCTCACTCTCACCCTCACTCTCTCTCTCTCTCTCTGTTTTTCTCTCATAGAAATTTAATAAATTAAAGTTGCACGGGCTTATAAATCTGCGACCATTTATGGAAAACTTTGGCATAGCCTCGACCCTGTGTATAGCGCTATCAGGAACTACAGCAATTATCACCGCGGCTTTATTCGCACTCGCGCGATGGTTTAATCACGTCATTTTCTTCATTACCATGGCCTCTTAACCAGCCAGTGTCTCGCAAGCCATGCTGGCTTTGTTTTTTTAATCCTTCTTCTTTTGTCGTTACGCTACCGCTCGGCGACATTAATTGGATTTTCAGCGTTGCGCGAAGAATACCGCTTGGACGACGATCTCTTGGCAAAATGCGGAAAGAAAAGAAATTCTGAGATCCAAGTCACTCTTTAAGACGATAAAATCGCGGATTGACAAACGAATGCGTTGTTTCTAAAGTGTTGCGAGAAAATTATTATTGAGTGTACGATGATGTAAATGCAGTTATTTGTTGTCTTTGTTTTCGCGAATAAAGGAACGTGTTTAACATTTTTATTTGCAAATATGTTGATGCACCAATTCAAGAAAAATAAATAATTGTGATGAAAAAAAAAAAAAAAAAGGGTTTCATGAAATTTTTTTTCGTTTAATTTTTTTCACTTGAAAAAATTATTTAAGTATTATACTCTAATTTTATATATGCTTAAAATAAATTTTATATTGTTTAATGCATAGCTAATAACTTCTAATATCCTTTTCAGTATTTTTAATCAAATAGAGTAGGTACTTCTCAATGTGTATTTTTGATACACTTGTTACACATATGTTTATATTTATTTTTGCGCCAAAACCATTTTAACTCTGGTGCAATAAATATTTATATTTTAAATATGCGATTAAAAAATGTTTATTATTTAATACTAAAGAATAAATAAAATTATTATTAATTAATGCACTACTTACCGATAAAATAGCACTTTAAACAACACTTTGATTTTGCAGTTTGTGTTGGTTAACTAGAAAAAATATAATTATTTATATTTAAAAAGAAAAAAGTTGATTTCTGTATTGCGAACATTTTATTATTCATCATTTGTAAAAAGAAAAATTTATAAAAAATACAAAATTTTTAAATGAACAGAGTTTTATTTGATTGTAAAAGTTAACTTGATGTAAAAATTAATTTTTAAATATTTGGAAAGGTTGACAGAGTGCAAATTAAAAATATTTAAATCGTAACTCATATTGAACTGCATCTATAAAAAACAATATTATATTTTAAAATATTGCGTATAAAAATAACACAACTATTATTATTATTATTATTATTATTATTATTATTATTATTATTTTTTTTTTTTTTTTTTATTTCAAGTTCAGTGATCGCGTGAATAAAAATTATAAGCGATATTAATATCGGTGCAATTCTGCTGGGTATAGAGAGATGCGCGTGTGACACGAACCTCAACAGCGAGATGGAGGTAGAATTGATTCGCTGGGGAGACTACGACATTTGCTGATTGTTTGTCATTCGGATTGATGTGGTAATAATGGCTTTCGAACTCGATACAAAAGCGAACAAAACGATTTATGCGACGCGTTAAATTATATAAATATTCTTTTATTGTAATTTAGTAAATTATTAATATAATAATGTCTGATTACAATTACTATTTAATATAAGTTTAATAATGATTTTGTAAATTATTGTAAAAAGACATCTGAAAATATTTCAAAATTATCGAGTGATAAAAATTTACTATTGATTTTCACAAGATTAAAGAATATCTTCATGCCACGACGGTGCAATCTTTAACGTAAAATAGAATTTTATTTAGCGGACAGAAAAATTTTTCAATCTTACGTATATGTATATATATTTTTTTATTTTTTTTTCTGTTCTCTTTTTCTTTTAGTTAAGTTTGATGCTAAAAAAGTCGTTAAAGCAAGCACCAAGACCTATATATATATATATATATATATATATATATATATATATATATATATATATATATACATATATCTTGATAAAAAATAACTCTATAGGTCTTGGTGCATACTTTAACGACTTTTTTAGCATCAAACTTAACTAAAAGAAAAAGAGAAGAAAAAAAAAAACGTTCAGTAAATATTCGACGGGGCTGAAATCGCAATGTCGAAAAAAATTAATCAACGAGGCACGAAACCTAACGTACATAGGGGAGAAGGATATCGTCAGTTTACAAGGAAACCTGAACGCACTGTACACTGAAAAAAAGCAATGCGTAGTCAAGATTACGCGAGATTTTACCAATTCGTAAGATTGTAAATTGAAAAAAAGGAGGAGAACAAGGTCTATAAAAAAACAGGCGAAATATTAACCGCGTTAAGAGTTTCGAAAACGGTATAACCCCGGAAACATCGTTGGTTTCAAATTTCACGAGGAATAGTGAGAAAGAGAAGGAAGGAGGGAGGGAGGGAGAGAGAGTACGTCTGTAACACTCGTTATTTCTGCGTATTGACGCGAACCTAATGAATTCCACTCGTGGTCCCGATATATACGCTTCGATTACTCTAGCAAGTGGTATACATGTACCTATAGCAGCACCAATGCGTCGGTATTTCCCTCATTTCGCTCGGTGTGAAACACCGAGTGCAAAAATATCAAAGGTGTTGGAGATGAGAAGTGGGGGTAATTACGTTCGAAATATGCGACACGTGTGCGTTGGAATCGATATGTATGCATTTGCGATACGACGAGGTCACCGCGATCAGATCGTTTACGCTACCGATCGATGATCGATTTACCTCTCGTTCCACAACTTTCGACGACTGATTGCTTGAGTACGAATAGATTAACCGCAACGCCGTCGTCGATTTGCACCACAATCGATTCTCTTCTTTTACATTTTACGTTTTGTTTTTCACTTTTTTTTTTTTTTTTTTCACCTTTGTTTCGCTTTTATTGAAAAGCAAATTACCGTGTGGGGTAATTAATGAATCGCGATTTGATAGCAACGTGTGGATTCAATGCGTCGATGGTTGAAACTTATGCATGAAAAATAATTGATATAAATGAAATCCTACTACAGAACAATTTTTAATAATGAAATAATGCTTTTTGTGAGATTTAATTATAAAAATTAAATCGTAATCACACAAGTATTTTAAATAAACGACATTCTCGCGAAAATATAAGCGATGGTAAAAACTATTCAATTTTAACATTTCAAATATTGAATTCTGAATTCACCTTCAGCTGTGCATTTTACATATATGTACTTTTTTCTTCTCTTTAATCTACGTTTTTCTGCCCCCTACTTTATTTTTCGTGCATTTTTCGTTTTTTGTCTTTGTCTTTCTTTCAATGAGATGTGAAAAAGGCTTCTTGTGACGCTGAGATTACATTTTTCGATATTTCTTCTTTTTTGTTCGCCCTATTCTTGCTTTGTCCTTTGCCCTTTCTCGTACTTTCTCCTTTTCTTCTTTGCCTCTCTCATTCTTCTCTCATTTTTCGCGATTTTCATTTGATCTCTTTGTCTTTCTGCTACGACCTCCTTCTTGTTCGTTTTCTTGAGCGAAAAAGCAATTTGCCCACGCCGCGGTTATTGAATGTCGATAACAAATAACTGAGCTGCGTTAGACGGAGACTTAATAAAGAGATTTGACGTGACGGACGTAATTTCTAGAGGGACCGTTTCTCTTTCTCTCTCTCTCTCTCTCTCCCTCCCTTTTACTCTCCCCCTCTCTTAAATCTATTCCCCACAAAATAATCCGACCTTATTTATGGTTCTGCAAAAATGAGATTTCTATTCTTTATGACAGATATCGTCCTTTTTACATATTCTTAATTTTAATACTCTTCATATTGAAAGTGTGCCATGAATATTTTATAAAAAATTTCATTCGAAATTTCGTCGTAGATTTTAATTCAATTTAATTGTTTCAGTTTCCAGCGTTAATAATTCTATTGAATTTTAGAAATTCAATGCATAATCATTATCGATTTTCAATGCTTTCAATTGTATCACATAATCTATTTAAGCATTTCCCCTTAAATATTTTACATTTTTAACGAAATGTCTAACGTTAAAATTAAGATATTTTCATTAAATAAAACTATAATATAAAATTCAGTTCATTCACTAGCCTATCAAAAATTAATACAAAACTCGAAAATATAAAAATAGCACTTTAATCTCGTTACACCGAAATTCGAATCAGCCAAACAAAAGCAAAAACAAATATTTACCTCGCTCAAATAAAGGTATTACCTTGCCCATATACACATTGTACATAGAATAAGCGAGAAGGCGGTTCGAATACTAGGGAGAAAGCGAGAGAAACGGTGTAAAAGAGACAGAGAGAAGGAAGAGAGCGAGGAAGAAGGAGAGAAAAGGGAAGGAGAGAAAAGAGTGAAGAGAAAGAGCGAGCGAGGCATTTTAGTGTGGAAATTCATGCCGGCGGTATATAGAATCCAGTGGGGAAAAGAGCTAAGGCCGATCCGGTTTTAGCGTCGCTTGAAAATTCTCGATGGAAAAATAGGCGGGGTAGATGTAGAAGAAGAAGAAGAAGAAGAAGCTGCGGCGCGAAAACGAAAAAGCCACCTACTGCTATACCTCGGAGCGTCAGGCAGGTCCAATCTTCTCTCGTTTCCGTTAACTTATTTCCGTGTCTCTAGGCAGGCGTACGAAAAAGAGAGAGAAAGAGACTTTTCAGCTAGAGACTGAATTCCGATTCTTACTACAACTACTACTACTGCTACGACTACTACGACTACTGCTGCTGCTGCTGCTGCTACTACTACTACTATTCCTAAGACTAGTACGAACTGCGTTAACCGAACCCTTTTCTCTTGCTCTACTACTGCTTTTGCCGTTGCCACGTGTGCGCTCTTGTTGGCGAGGGAGTGTAGATGGACGAGTTTCGCGAAAATATTAAGGGGAAGAATGCAATGCCATCGAGCGAAACGACGTTTCGATTATTATTTTTTTTTTTCTTCCATTTTTCTTTTTCGCGCCTATATATTTTTTTTCTTCTTCTTTTTATTTCCCGCTTAAATTTGAAATAATGCGAATATTTATTTTTCAAGCCGATGTAAAAAAAAAATAAAAAAACTAAAATTCATTTTAACAGTTAGTTCAGAACTAATGTCTTTGAAAATGCGTCGTTTTTTTTAAGGTAAAAAAATTAAAGGATCCATAAATTTAAAATTAAATCAAATTTAATAAGATAAAATATAAATTAATATTTTCGTGCGATTTATAAACTATAATTTAAGAATACCTTGGAAAATAAATTTAAGTACGCAATAATAAATTTTTTAATTTTAATTGCTGTTAAATAATAAACCTGAAAAAATATACTATAAAGACGATTATTACATTAAATAATTAAAAAATGTATTTCAATTAAAATGATAATCGAATTGCAAAACTTTAAATTTGTAATTATCCACTTAACGACTCCCGTCGAAATCGAATTTCGGCATCACTTAACGCACAAAAGCCTCGACACTTCGATAAGCAAAGGCTCCGCGTTACACACAAGTTTGACGTTAATCGACGACGTAGCCGCAAAACCGCCGGCAAATTGACAGGAGGAAACGTAACCCGCACCTATGCCGCATTTCCCTAACCCCCGCTTAAAATTTGCGGAGAAAAAATGTGTGGAAGCGAGGGAGAAAAAAAGATAGAAAAAAAAAAGAGTGAGAGAAAAGAAAAGCGGAAAAGTATACGAGCAACGCCTTAGACGCGCACAGCATCGTCCTTTTAATCAGATTCACGAACCAATACATCATTCAATTTCGTTTCCTTCCAGCTCTTCGCTTCTCGTTCTTTCTCTGCCTCTCTCTCTCTCTCTCTCTCTCTCTCTCTCTCTCTCTCTTTCTCGTTGTCTGTCTTGTTCGCCGAAGCCAATCCGAATGCTCGAGGGTGCCACAAGCCGCAGGAAACGCGTGCGCGCGCGCGTGTATGCAAGCTACTACATCCTTTTACAGGAAGCTTCCCTCCCCCCCCCCTTCTTCGTTGCGTACCACGGCTCTTTCACCTCTCGAAAATTCGTAACGTGCCTTTCGCGTTGCTTTTCTACGTCTTTCCTTACTCTCCCTCTCTCCTTTCTCTCTCTTTCTTACTCTTTCTCCTTCGGTAGATCTGTGCGCATATTTTCGTCGGCACTGTTGCTTTCCTTTTCTCTCTTTCTCTCTCTCACTCTCTCCTCGTTCCTGTATGTACATAGGCATGTGTATAGACAGAGCGGGCGAGGGATGCATTGGGGGGAAACGGTTGCGCCCTCGGTAAACGTAGGCGAAGTCAGTGGCCTCATTAATTTTACATGCGTAGCTCGAGTTAACGGAACGCTAGGCGCATCTTAAGAAGATCAGCCATCCAATCGTATTGACTACTCTTGAGAGTCGCGGCAAGGAGGCACGCGCGACTCGCTGAAGGAAAGACGAAAATTTCCAAACGCGAAAAGGAGAATGACAAGGAAAGAGAGAGAGAGAGAGAGAGAGGGGGAGAGAGAGAAGAAGAGCGAGTTGAGATCTGGAGGAAAATTTCTACGTGGAGATTTCCAGCAAGATTTTAGAAAATTTCTTAGGGTTTGCCAGGAGCTTGAAACATTGGTAAGCTTTTAGGTAAGAAAGTTACTTTGAGATTCAGAGTGTTGTTTAATTATGAACAAAGCTGCTTGTCGAAGTGATGGCTTGTCGAAAGGGAGATTGAATTTTAAAGTGACTCGAGAAAATGTTAATATTTTGATTTTAAACTAAACACGATCACGGCTTATTCCCAACTTTTTTTTCTTTGTAAACCTAAAAAATGTTTAAAAAATCCTAAAAATCAATGATATATTTTTGTTATATCAATGAATTTTTTTTTTTTTAATTATTTAGATTAAAAAGGAACACTCAATGAAAATAATAATCATTCATGAAAATTTAAAGAGACAACCAGATGACATATTTATTAGGCAAAAGCGCGAGTTTATTTTGAGACGCATCGAGCTCATGTGAATTCTCGGAACCGCGTCCCAGAAAAATTCAGAGAATCGATTAAAGCCGATTCGGACTGTAAACTCTGCATGTGAGTGAATCAACTTTTAAGGGCGATGAAATATTAAAGAAATTTAAAGAATGTTATATAGTTAAGATTTATTATTATTCATTGCTTAAAGGCTACTTAAAACAAACTTTATTTCTGTATAAAAATTTAAATATAAAGAATTTTACAATTGTGGTTTAGAATAAATCATCAATAAAATTTTTAGACTTTTTTTGTAATAATATTTTGCTATAAAATAATTGTTATTATTTCCAAATTTTCTATATACAATAATAAATTTGCAAGTCAAATACGACTATGTATATTTATAGTAAATTTCATATACAATTTCATTATAGTTTATCGACAATATTCCCTAACAGTAAATTTTATTAGAAATTTTACACCATATAGAAAATGGAACGTCAACTAACTTCCATACCAGCTAAAATTGAAATTTGAGTCGAAGACAAATAATTGCTGTAGATGAAATATTAGATAACAGAATCCTCCGCTGCAACATTGATTGAATCTTAATGCTGCCGTGTTCGTTTTACGTATCGAGATCTTTGCATTCGTACAGATATCTAATTTCTATAATAAAGAATCTTTTCTTTTTATGCTTGAATAAACTTGAAATAAATTAAAATTAATTTTAAATGTATCGATACGAAATAAAATGAATTAATTGATTAATTTCGTTATTTTATGAAAAAAATTATTTTTTTTTTTTTTTTTTTTTTTTATTTAGCGTGCATGTTATAATACTCAATGAAACTTAAATTAAATCTACTCAATTAATTTCAATAGTCATTATTAAAAACAAGTAGGCAAGCTCTTCGGAACAAGTTTAATCTTATTACGTAAACGACTTTGTCTTAGTCGCCTCTACTCCATTTACACGATTTCTAAAATTTACGGAACGAATTTAACTTCAAAGAAATTCTCATTTCTTATTATTCGAAAGAAACATTCCCGTACTTTACCAGTCGTTGGCCTACGCCAGTAAGAAACTATATATATTGCGTAATTAGCAAACGACACAACCAATTAAACAGCCTCGCGCTTGACAATCGTCGTTTATTTTGAATGCACCGAGGATTCCACTCGCGAGTAGACTTTCACGTGAAATCAAAACCCTATATAAGAAGAGATCCGGAAATCTTCAAAGCCTCCTTGTCTCTCTCTCTCTCTCTCTCTCTCTCTCTTTCTCTTTCTCATGCAGCGGTAACAACATCGGCAGAGACAAGAGAGAGAGAGAGAGAGACGGAAAAAAATAAAAAAGAAAGAGATACACTCGATAGAGAAAGGTTTAAACGATTACGGCACGCGGCGACAACGCTGGCAAAAGGAGCGCCGGCTGAAAAATCGTGGAACGAAGAGAGACGCTGTATACTACGAAACGGAGCAAGAGATCGACGGGATGAAGTAGCGATAGGATAATAAAGGCGCACCCGGTGTGTATACAAAGTTGACGCGAATACGTGTGCGTGCCTGATCTTACAGAGAACAAGATAGAAAGAGAACGAAGAAAAGAGGAGAGATAAGAGGCCTTTAAAGTATCGACTATATTACAGGTTTCCGATACTCGGATTAACTTTCAACGTTCGAACGCGGAATGAAGGAAGAATTACTTTCGAGTTGCGCGCGCGCGCGCGCCAGTGCGAGCAAATTTGCCGCTTTAGCGCAAACATTTTTGCTCGATAAGCGATATGGATTAATTTACGAAAATTTAATTAAAGTTACTTTGTTAACGCTCGAGTAGCTGACGCATTTTTTTTTAATTTTCCCTATTTCTTTTTCTCGGCTTAGCAATTTTCAAACGAGTTTTGTAAATTTTCCGAACTTTTACCAGTTACAAACAATCTGCGCACAGAAAAACAAATTAGTAATTTCCGACGTATGTTTTCGATTAATTGTCAAAAAGGAAAATGGTTATTTTTGAAAAATTTAATCAAAGTTACCTAGATTTTTCATTACTTTAGTAATTTTAAATAAGTAAAAATTAAAAAACATTAAACTATAGATATACATATAATAGAAACAAACATATTTTTTAAATATTACAATTGAGTAAACTTAACAAAATGTACGTTAATATTAAATATGATTGATTTCAAATCAATCAACCTCAATACATAATGATAAAATGTCTAGAGAATGAATAAATAAGTGTGCATTGTTAAGTGAAAAAAATGAAACGATGCGATATTTTGACAGATTTGCAAAATCAATTACAATATTTGATAATTAAACATAAATATATGAAAAAAGTACTTCATTCCAATTTATTTTTAATAATAAAGTAATTTAAAGTAATATTAAAATAGAAAAAAAGCTGTTTCAACGATATTACAATTTAAAAAAAAAGTCTATCTTATTACATTGTTAATTTCAATTGAAACTCGGCTCAAAAAAACTATAATTTAAATATAAATTACAATCGTTTATTTAAAAAGAAAAAAAAAAATCATCAAAACGCAATATCTTTATCGCTGCTTAAAAAGAAAACATAGGTAAATGGATAACTCCTGTTATCCTAATACACACATACTTCTTTATAAAAGCATTCGATACCATCGCCTCGTCTCTCGGCATACCTCGGCGTAACAGGGACAAACGAATGCCACTAACGTCTATAAAAGATGCAACGCTAGAGAAAAAAAGAGAGAGAGAGACAGAGAGAGAAGCACACGCGCTCGAAAGCACTTTCGAAAACGCGGGCGAACATTATTCTTCATCACCGAAGGATGCAAAGATCGTCTTCTCCTTCTCCTTCTCCTCTTTATTCTCGCGCACACGTTGTACTTTTACACACGGCGAAGAAGGACGGGAATTGTTCCCTTAAGTCTCGACGACCTTCTCCTCCTCCTCGGCAATTTTGCTCTGGAGGTTCTCCTCTCTCTCTCTCTCTCTCTCTCTCTCTCTCTCTCTCTCTCCCCTCGGGTTATTCATCGATTTTACGCGATCACCTTAAGCACGGTAAATCATCATTGCCGAGCTGCGAATCGCGCTTTTAGAATGTGTATACACACAGCGCGAGCATATGATACTAGTCGCATGCGGTTGGGTATATATATATATATATATATATATACCTTTAAATAAATAATGTATAGGATACGTTGCACTGCGACTTTCTTATTTGCGGCTTTGGGTAATCCACGCGTTTTCAATGCGTTTTTTTTTAAAGGTTTTCTCTCTCCCAAGAGAGAATTGTTGTTTACCGGTGATGGGTTCGTTCGTTTGTTCATCAAGTTTATGCGCGCGCTTGTTGTTACTGTCTTGTTTTTGACTCGAAAGCGCAATAAAAGCGAAAGTTTCGAAATTACTGGCTTGTCTATGTAAATGTGTTTTTCAAATCGCGCGTTGCTTATGGTTTTAATTATTTTACGTTTTTAAAATTACCGCAAAGACGCGGATATTCGATTAGATTTAAGAATATAACAAAAAAAAATTCAGCCGACGCGTAATTCATGACTAAATTTACACTGCCAACAAAATATTTATGCGGCTTTAAAAAAACAATTGTAAAACGATTCCATGTAAAATGTCGATTTTCAAAAGAGTATATAGTTAAAAGAAATTTTTATACATTCAAGAATAAAATACAAACATCAGTAATATCTTTACAAGATATGGTTAAAATTTTAGCTTACTTCTTTGCAAAAGTCTGAGAAAAATTGCAAAACAGTCATGAATGAACTTTACCAAAGATCATAGGCAGTATGCATCCGGTAGATATATATGCACATACGTGTCTGGTATACGTGTCTTGATACCTATAATACCATGACTTCATATGGCGCATAAATAATACTTGTAAATACGCGAATGCATTGCCTACGCTATCGCACGAACTTTCTTCGTAAAATTTCTTTTCTTTTCTCTTCATAACTTTTAAGATATTTCGGTACTCGAATATAGTTTTTTTTCGAACTTGGTAAAAAAAGACATTGAATAATGTCAATTCATAAGATGATTGATTTGCATTTTATTTTGTCAAAAATTTTATAATATACTGCGTAATATTTTACAATAAAAATATAATTTTTATTTATTATTAATCCTTCCTCGTTTACGTACGCACAAACATTTTTATCCAGGCAGTTGGCGAAATTATTTCAAAGCTATGAACATGAAATTTCAGCTGAGCGAAGAAAAAATTTCAACTATTTTTGGTTGTTCAAAGCTGTCTTTTTATTCAACGCATTCGAAACTAGCGCAATTCCTTAATTTGTAGCGCATTCGGTAGACACACATCAAAATGCGCGTACATATTTTTGTTCTGTTTTCCCAAACGCTTCGTTCATTTATTTTGCAAGAACTTTTTCCTTTTATTCTTCCAAACGTCGAAAATGAAGCGGAGAGAGGGAAAGGGACAGAGAGAGAGACAGAGAGAGGAAGAGAAGAAAAAGGCTATTTTCGGAGTGTGCAGACTCGGAAAAAAGAAGCTCATTCAATTATCGCGCACAAAAGAAGTTGAAAGTTTTCTCTGTCGAGGCCATTAATTTACTAGCCCCCGCACGTATAACGCGAAAACTTTTCATCGCAAAACAGGTCTCTTTTTCTCTCTCTCTCTCTCCCTCTCTTACTCTCGCTTGCAATCTCCATTTTTCATACACTTCTGGATTTTGTCGCGTTCCGCGAAAATTTCTAGCCGTTTCGTTGCTTCTCTCTCTCTCTTTCTCTCTCTCTCTCTCGCTCACTCTTTCGGGGTAGCTTCTTCTTTCGTTCTATTATTTACTGGCTGTGCAAGTCTAATTAAAAAAGAGCCGAATTTCACGGGTATCAACGTCCAGTGCGCTCATCTCCTCGGACGTAGTTTTTAAAGCACGCGCCGTGGCCTTTAACAAACTACCTTCAAGTGCCGGGGGTTGATCTCATAGAGAAACAATGAGAACGAGCAAGTGCAAAGCAAGGTAAATATATTGTTGTGGTACCAAGAAACTCATCTCTTTTAAGCTTTCGATATTTTTTTTTCTTTTTTTTTATGCTTCTTTACCCTTTTTGATATTTTTTCACTTACGCACCGGCAGTCCTCCTTTCCTGCACAGCATCTATATATGCATTTAACAAAACTTTAGTATTTTATCTTGTTTATGAGTGCTGCTTCAATGCGTAAACAAATTAAAACAAAGAAAAAGAACTTGGAAAGTTTGTTGGAAGTTATACCGTAATAATTTATACGCAAAGATTTCACTTTAAATTCAATTGTAATAATTTGTTAACTGATGCGTACACATGTCAATAACTGTGTTCCGAATAATACGTAATAATTTCCAATATTGTAATTGAATTGCTCGTTAATGGTAAGTAAATTTTAATACAATTCAAATCAATAAGCTATGTCAAAAAATTACACAAATATTTATATTAAGATCAAAATACAAGAACAATATTATTGAAATATTTCAGTGACGAAGAAATTCACGAAAATCCAAAAATTGATTTTCATAGAAATTAATGTTAAATATTTAATTATCTTATCTTGAAACAAACGCGGTATTCATGAACAAAAGAGCTCTATTCTTCAACAATCTAGCGTAATAATACGAAAAATTCCAAAGCACTCAGAGAGAGAGAGAGAGAGAGAGAGTGAGAATACACCAATTTCCAAAAAACCGTCAGCTCAAGTGTTCCATGCAAAGCCGAGTTGAAACCTCAAAACCGCGGCATTTTCCAAACAAATAGGAAATAGCAGACTTGCATGTCTCGACGATATCTCGTCGTTTACCTTACAGCCCCCTTCCTCTCCTCGTCCAATAACCCATCAAACAACGAGCTCGTGCGCGACAAGTTCGTATACCCGTAGGTCTTAATCTTCACGCCGCTCGACGCAATACGCTAGAGACAATAATTCGCGAGCTCTCTCTATATGTATAAGTAACGGTGTCGTAGCCTCTCTTCCCCCCCCCCCCCTCGTTGTATGTCTCTTTGTCGCGCTCTCAATAACGCATACCTGTACCTACACGTTCGCAGCGTATTACACATATTCTCCGCGGAGCTCTCTTATCGTAAGGTAGAGAAAAGAGAGGGAGAGAGAGAAGCTGCAGCGGTCGCATCAACGCGACGGTAGCCTCGTAAACTCGCGCGGCGTAGTTCGTTACCGTATCCCGGTAATCACGGAGGATCGAGTTAATAACTTCTTAATGCTACTTAAGGTTGCCCGAAACTCTCTCTCTCTCTCTCTCTCACACACACACACACACACACACACATACACACTTTCCTGCGCACAGATTTACGACGTTGATATGCTGGTATATATGTATATACACATATACATGTAGCACACGACATAACTTCGACTACGTCTTCTAGACGCGAGGCTTTCTCTTCACGTACACTTGTTATATACCGTACTTCGGAACTTTTCGAACGGCTCTTTCTTCTCTCTCTCTCTCTCTCTCTCTCTCTCTTTCTCACTCTCTTTTGTACACCCTATAGCTTTGCTTATATAAACCTACGTATATACGCAAGCTACCGTTTATACCGAGACGGTGACTCTTGGTCTCTTTACGTTATAAGGATAGCAAAGAACGGACAAAGTTTCTACCACGCGTATAAGTTTATATGTATACATGTCGGATATTATCTTGAACAATTTATAGTTTTTTTTGAAAAATATTTATAATCTTAAGTATTATCATTTAAAATTCAACAAATTCGATTATTATAATATTTGAGACACTTGAATTTTAACGGTAGCTTGATTTTAATAAAGCTTGGAATATTATAAGTGGATAATTATCTTTAAGGGGTTACCCCCAGTTGTAGCTCAACAAAAAAGGCCTTTTTCATGAATTTTTTTAAAGAAAACTACAAAACTTTTTTAAACGATTATTATATCATCTTAAAGAATACATCTTGAAGAACTTTCAGTAATTTTTTTATTGCAAAATATTACATTGTTAAGTGGCAAATGGCCGCCAATGAAATAGTGTTTTTATTTATACGGTTTGCGGTGACCAACATTGCGGCGAAGTGGATCATTTGAAACAAAAAATGTGGATAGATTTAGTTAAATATAAGTATAAACTAGTCTTTAATCGAAGGATTTAAAAAAATATTCATTTTTCACAAAATGGCGGACAGTCAAAGTTAATGGTTCGATTTTAACGAAAAAAAATCGAACGATTAAAGACTACATTTTTATGTATTAAATAAGCATGCAAAATTTCAAGAAGATCGGTTTATTAGTGTTTGAGTAATCTTGATCACCGACTTCAGAAATGCCATTTCGAGAAAAACGCGTTTAAAGTTTTAATTGCCGGTTGTTTACACAACGGATTCTTCTCTTTCAACGCTCATATTTCAGTCAATTTTGTTCGGATCGACTTGAAATTTCCAGGTCATATTCTCAGATACTTATACTTCAAAAAAATGCAATTAACAAAAAATCGATTTTTTCAAAGTCGCAAGTGGGGGTAACCCGTTAATATTTAAGTACATATTAAATATGTAAAATTCTCCACTCGTTTTACTTATGTGCTTGCAATTTAATCAATGATAAAATATTATCTGAATTAGCAAAACCATATGTAGAACAAAAATGAGAAACATAAAACTTGCAAGTAAAAATATGAACTTAAGTTTGCCAATTAAAAATCAATGACTAAACTAATATGATCAAGCAAATCTTGAATTTTAAAAAAATATTATTAAAAACCGATGTTATTAAGAAACATGGGTTTAAAATCCATATTAGTAATCATTCATCGTTAATTGTTAAAAATTATCATTTAAAAAACTTTAATACGATTTAAAATATCCCTCAGTACTCACAGGATACGGAAAGCTTATCGATAACGCGCGACAAGCTTGAGCGCGTTCTATATTGCACGATATATACCTGTGTCGTCTGTGATAATAAGAGATAACGCGATCGGATTATCGATTTGTTCGCGGCGATAATTCTCGTAGCGTGATCTTTTGAGCGTTTTTTTTTTTAACCCGGAGAAGAAAAAGTTTTCTTCGATCCCACGAAAATTTAATAAGTATAGTTGGCAATCTGATAAATTGTTTGGATATGAATTTTGAATAAGAATATGATAAAATATAATTGAATACTTTGGTGAAAATGACTTTTTTTTTTATAATTCTCTTTTTCAGATGTATAAAAAATTGAGTAGATTTAACTATTGATTATATAAAAACTTAGTTAATAAGATTACGTTTGCGTGAATCATACCATGGTAGTTAGTAAGCCGATTAGTCATTGTTATATTTAATCAAAATTTAAGAACATTAAATTATTTTCCGCATCAATGTAATTTATTAAAAAAGAAAAAAAAAAAAAAAACACGAAAATCCCATCGAATGAAAAGAATATTGGTCGCAACGCGAGATACTTTAGCTGCTTCAATAAAGAAAAAGAGTTATTATCGTAGTTATAGCGTGAGCTATGCCGTTCGCCATTGAGAATATCTTACACTTACAGAAGCTATAAGTAACATTATCGGCAGAGGTCCCGAGACCCAGTCGCGGTGTGTATAGCTACGTCGTAACTTCTGCTATCTATCATAAAAACTATAAATCTTTTTCAAATTTTATAAAGAGTAAAAGTAATAAGATTTACTTTGATGTGAGCTTTTGGATGAGAAAAAAGAGGAGATTTTAGGGAAAAATACTTTTTAATTTTTTACCTTTGAATGTATTATTTGAATTTCACTTAAAGAACTTAAAAATGTTTTGAGAATTATACTTATTTTACATTTATCTACATTTTTATTTATTTTACAAAAAAAATTAATGTAATCAACGAGATATAAATTTATTTGTAGTCTACTGCAAACATGTTGTTAATGGCAAAGCAACAAAGTACCACGAATAAAAAATAGATTATCGAGACAAATTTTTAGTAATCAAAAGAACTTTGTTTCTACTTTATTTAAAAAAAAAAAAAATCTTAATGTATCACTTTTGTGTCGGAAAAACTTTTAATGAGTAAAAGAAAATTACAATATTCAAAAGAGTTTAGCGGAAAGAAACTTTTAAAACTCGAGTAAATTCATTGTTAATAAAATGCTTCTTTTAATCCAATCGGTTTATCATTTTATTGTAATTATTGTCATTTAATCTCAATCACATTTTTTACATCAATAAAATAATATTAATGAAATTAATTTTTTTTTTTTTTTTTAATGAAGATAATCAAAATAAAATAATATAATAAAATGATTTTACCCTATTAAAAAGACGTCTCGACAAACACAGCACTTATCTACTGACTTTAACGTTACGCTTTCATGGTACATGTACTATGTTACATATTGAAAACTATAGCGCTTCGATATTTTTAAACATTTTTTAAAATTTTTAGATTATATCTACGAAGAATAAACTTTGAAAAGCTTGAAAAATAATTTAAACGTCGAATTAAAACGAGCTTACGAATATTATTATAAGCAAAATCTGATCGCAGTGTGTCAACATACCTCGCGCGCTAACGAATAATCCCTGCCCATCCGATGTAAGTAAGCTCTCGTATTTACACACGCACGCTTTGCTTTACCGACAAAAGCTTCTCATTTCCTTGGCACGACTCCATCCTGTGAAACCGGAAATTCCTCTGCCATATTTTTCTTTATCCTTTTCTCTCTCTCTCTCTCTCTCTCTCTCTCTCTATCTCTCTTCTTTCCCTTTTACACACTTATTCTCTCTCTCTCTCTCTCTCTCCCTACTTCTTGGAATCTTCGTCTTGTTCTCACTTTCTTTTTCCGTCGTGCGCATGGGTAAACACACAATCTTTTCAGCCTCGTACTACTCGTGTGCTTTCTCTCTCTCTCTCTCTCTTTTTCTCTCTCACTCTAGTGTATTGTGCTTAAGGCTCGCGAGTACTAGGTTCCATCCTCGACATTCACCTCCTCGTATACATTTTTATGACGAAATTCGCAATATTTTCAACTCGTGAATGCGATTTATTATGTATACATATATATATATATATATATGTATACATTTGTATATGTATGTATACGCACAACGCGGGATGACAAAAATTTTTCATTCGTCTCAAACAAGTGAAAACTCGCATTATCGTACATCTTCTAAGCCATTTGTATTGCGAATACGTGGAAAAAATTTTAAAAGATCGGAATATGTTATATTGTTAGATATATCGGCCGCTGTTGCTAAGCAATTTCATAATTTATCGTTTAAATAACTTTTTAAATTTAATTTATGTCGTCAGAATTTTAAATTGCGGTTCGGTTCAATAATTTTTAAATGTTTACTTGAATTTTTTTTAAATACTTGGTATTTAAAATAAGAAATGCGCTTTAAGTATTTATTGATCATCATAAACTTTAATTTGGAAAATAAATATAATATCGACCAAAACGTATTTTTGTAAATGGAATTTTAAAATTAACAAAAATATATTTTCTATATAGAGTAAGAAATTTTAAAGCTGCAAATTTTAACCAATTTCTTCGTGTCAATATCGAAAAGTAAGCTAGCGGTCATACTAACGGTTATAGAATTACAGATAATATTAGCGGCACCTTACTGAAAATTCAATAACCGTAATTTTACCGATTATTGCATCTTTTAGCCGATTTTAAAAGAAAACGAAAGTTAAAAATTTCGCCGTCATTACGTTATGATCTGCCTTTACTTTATATCTACGTTTTGAAAATAGAGTTATTGTAAATTATTTTAGGTATCAAAAATAAAGCAAAATTTGTACAATTATTTACAGTATTTCACATTTATTATCCAAGATAAATTCAACATAAAATATTACATAAATGAAGTTACTTAATCATAATAATAATAAAATAATATTTTACTTATTTACTTTGGTAAAAATTGTTCACCTCGTATAATAAAAGCAACATCAAAAATTTTTTAATGAAGTTAATGCTCAAGAAAAAATTTTAGTAACAATTAAAAAAAGAAAAATGAAAATAAATGCAATTACATGAAAAAGTATAATATTTTACGCTTTTGAAAGACAACGTCACCTTTTCTCTGCGCATAATACACAGATAAAAGCAAAAATCTCACGAAATTCAGAATCGAGACAACAAAAAAAAAGGAGAAAAAAAAAAAGGAGAAAAAAAAAATACGGTCGTCTCGTCGTCGATAACACATTCGCATATAGGTGAAGTTTTCTTTCGCGCTTATTCGCCTCGCACTTTTGCCCGCGAAATCGTGGCACGCATTGAATTCCCGCGGAAAACTCGATAAGAACTCGAAAGCAAGGAGTAGGAGGGAGAAGGAGGTAACGAAAAGTGCCTCCTCGGCGCGAATACAGAGGAAGAGAGGAAGAAGGGAAGACAGGGAGACGAGGGAGAGGAAGACAGCTGGCAGAATCCAACGAGACACGGTGGAAAGATGGGCGAAAAGGCCTCGGAGAAGTTGTTGGGAAAAGAGTCGACGACGCAAACTGGCGGCGGAGTCGAAAAAGCCCTCTTACTTCCTCATCCCAATCCCTCTCCCCTTCCTTTTAGAGGAAAAACGAGCGAAGGAAGAGGAAGTTTGGGCAGTCAAAGCACGCGAGCTGTTGCTAGACTGTTGTTTTGCGCAGCTTCTTCCATTTTTTTCTCTTTCTTTTTTTTTTTTTTTACTTTTTTTTACTTTTTTTTGGTTAGGTAAGAAAACTTGTTGTCGACCTCGTGCTGGTTTTGTTTTTTCTCATTTTTTCTTTTGTTTTTTTTTTTATCTTTATTTTCTTTTAGGAGAATTCTTGAGAGGTTATCCACTTTACAATGTGTACACATGGAGTTATTTTTTTATATTTTTTTTGTTATTTCGCTACTCTTAAATTGTGCTTATAAGTCTAACGTGACTCTTATCGCTTAATTTCACTATTAGAAAGCGCCATCGCTGTATAACTGCGAAGAATTTTCGCAACCATAATTGCATACAGCTTTACGATACTTAGCGAGTATGCGTCTATTTTCTTCATATTCTTGTTGACAGCTATTTAAATTTAAAATATTTTTTTTTACATTTTATATAATTATTTTTTACACTTAATATATAATTTTTTTCGAATTACAATGTTTTAATGAAATTAATAACGCGCAACGTTCATATCATATAAAAATTTCGTACAAAAACATTTTTATACGCGGAACATTGAACGTTAAAGTACCTATTTATATGTTCTTTCTTACTTTCAGTAAAAAGATCAAAATACTTTTTTGATGTATAAAACTTTTTCTGCCAAGCGTTTATTGCTAATTATACTTAATAATTAATAAACTTTAAAATTAGTTTTCTGTAATATAAAAAAGTATTTTTCCTTGTTTTTTTTTTTTTTTTTTTTTTTTTTTAAATATTTCGTACAAAATATTTTTTATTATTATGCACAAGAAAAAAACAAAGAAAAATTTTATAGCAAAGAGTAGAAAATCGATGGTAAAAATGAACACGCTTTTGTAAATGACATAGCAAAGCGATGAAATTAATATTTTTAATATTAGCTTTTATTGATTAGCGCTGAAACTTTTTAATTAAAAAAAATACAAAATTAAAATTAGAAAATTGATCGCGCGGTAAACTTTTTAAAAAGTGATTCTAATGATAGTATCGTAATTTTTGTAATAAAATATTCTAAACTTTATTTTAAGTTTATCTTCCAATCTGTCTGCGAGTCAAATTAGCCGTTAAAATTGGTTTTGATAGGATAACCGACCATTTCAATTTTTTAATTTGCGACCGATAAGTAGCTAAATGAATTTTTGATTTTTCCTAATTCGCTTACTTTCATTGCTGTTGCTATGTAAAACTCATTTACTGAAACTTTATCGAAATGCTAACGTTTATGTATAATGCAGATGTTTTTATTGAAATTGAATATATTAAAAGTGAGGCTCTGTTTAGAAAGACAGCAGCGACTACATTTTAATTGTCTTCTGCGAAACTCACATGCAAACATAATTATTCTTAAAAGCTTTATATTAGTAAAAATCAACACTGGAAACTAATAACAAATATATTTTTTTATTGTTAAAACTTTTTTTTTAATAACAAATTATAAGTATAATAAAATGGTTTACCATGTGATAAAATCACAAAAATCGTTTAGTATAAAAATTTAAACTTTATAATTTTTACGAATGTTATTTTTAAAATTTTCTCAAAAAAAAAAAAAAAAAAAAAAACGCTTTGAAAAATAATTGTTGCACAACCAAGTGCAATAAATTTACTCGATATTCGTGTAACTTTTTTTTACGAAATTTCTCTTCGTAAAAAAAATAAATTTGTATTTATTTAAAATGTTTTTTTGATTTTACTCTTTATTTCGTAACTTTTAAAACCGCAATAACCACTATACAACAACTGAAAACAGTTCAATTACAATTAAAAAAAAAAAAATTTTTCTCAATAAGCCTGTAAGTGTATCAATTGTACGTAATAATTTTATACTAAAAAAATCATAAATTTTAAAGAAAAAATTCGGTTATCTAAAAGTTAATAATTATTAAAATTAAACTACTCACTTAATTTTTAAAAATTATGAGTATAAAAAAAGAAGAAATTGATTTAAATTTATCGAAAATTACATGTTTTAATATGAGTTGTAAGAAATGTAATAAAAATCATTAGATTATATATAGTATTTGATTACGCAGTAATGATCATTGAAATTTATAAAATAATTGCATAAATCTTTGTATTAACATACATGGTTAAAGTAAAATATTTTTACATTTAAATCATAAATTGTGGGTAATAAGTCTAATCATTACTACTAATTGTCTATATACTTGAATTTATTCAAATATATGTATTAAATTATAATGATTCTAACTATTAATGAACACTAAATTGAACATAAATTCTAAATTATGATTACATAGTAATATAATTTTCTCTATCAAAATAAATTTTATAGTAAAAATTACTAAATAATAATTTCTACGTAAAAAAGGTATTATTTTGTGTTAAAAATTAAACATTTTTATTTAATTTCCGTAAAATAATAAATTAAGAAACTTTATTTGTTTATAATATAATCACTTTTTTTTTGTTCTGTCTTGTTCTAAATATAAACGATATTCATAAGCACACTTATTATTTACAATTAACTGCATGCGATGTCGCATTCAAACATAAAATTTTGCAAATTATATGTTTTATGTAGTTTTTGAAAATGTTACTAACGGCAGTATTTTTATAAATGTACTGACATTTTTATAAATGTACTGAACAGTACATATGGTTTTGTGAATAGTAGGATATGTACAGACTCTTACTAAGTAACGTAACTTTAGCAATTTTTTGCCATAAAATTTTATTCGTGCACATTTCAGTAACACGCAGATTATCATTGCAAACATTTTTATCCGTTCTTTTTTTATGTATTTTTACATATGCAACATATACATATAATGCCCACGAAAATTCGTGTTTTTTCTTTATTGGAAAAAAAAAAAAAAAAAAAAAGAGAGAGAGATTTATTAATACACTAATACCGATTTATTTAATCGATAAAAATAATGATGGATGTGAAAATTGTACTTACTGATAGCAATACAATTTTCGTACAATTTCTCGTTTGGGAGCCTTAGTTTACTTAATAACAATCAATTTTTATTAATTGTACACAAGTATAGATCAGCATCATCTTTAATGTACTAATTAATTTCCGTGGTATTTAAGGGTGAACTCGTAGTTATTATGGATTTCAATATCCTTTACTTAACTAAATCAATCTTTAATGCAATGTTCGAAGACGTGATTTTTTTACAAAATTTCAATAACTATTTATTGAAAAAATTTACTATTTTATATTTAAGAATTACGTTAACACAAGCTGAAAATCAATTGTTTTTACATAACTAAATTATCAGGTATTTTGTTCACATTTGCATTAAATCAATTTAAAAACTTTGGTTACATATGTTGTACCATCTTAACGGCTGATAAAACGAGATTTATAAACTTTTAATCAACGAAAATTATTTCAATTATGCAAAATAGTTATTTTATCAAAATAAAATATTTTTTTAAATTAAAAAATTGAACCAGCTTTAAATTTTGTCATTATTTATCGTATATAATTATTCGAAAATTCAACTTTTCAAATTTAAAGCTAACGAAGAGAACGACAGCTATAAATTTATTTCCCATAGCTCAAAGTTTTCCTCAAAAGAAAATCTCCGTTTAGATTAATATGGAAGAAGCCTCTGCGCAACGAACGCTGCAATTCGCGCTAAACGTCGAATCTAACGGATTTACGCGGATGCATGTTGCAAAGTTCACGCTGTAAAATCCTGGGTATCTGGAGTTCGAAAGCCTGCCAGTCGTAGCGCAACCGACGTTTTATTTCACGCAGGCAAAGGTCGCGCAGCGAGTAAAGCGGCAACGTGATGTAGACGCGGGTGCGCTCGACCCGCGTCGGCATACCCGAGCGTGGCATATCGCGATATTTAGCGTACCAGGGCTCCGGGAAGTATACCTCCTGACCGTTACCTGGAAACCTGAAAAAAATAAAGTGAAACGAATTCTGGATGCGACTTTCGTCATTTTATTTATTTATTTATTAATTTTTTTTTTTTTTTTTTTTTCAATGATTTTTTCTTTTTTGCGTTTTGATTTTTGTCATCTGCGTGTGAACGGAAAGAAAAGGTAATCGAAATTTCTAAAATTTATTATCAATTTGATCACTAAAAACTTTTTTAACAAAAAAAAAAATACGTCAGAGTGAAATTTGGAATTTTACATCCAATTAAAACGTAAAGACAATGTTTATTTTTTTTTAAATCGCGTTTGTGTTAATGAATAAAAAAAGAAAAGTCAATTTAAGTTTAAAAAGCGTGAAAGTAACAGTTAAGAGGAAGCGCCAAGTTTCATTGTGTTTTTTCCTCTCTTAACGAGCGAAACAGCACGTAATAAGAAATGCTACAATAACATCTAATTTTCTCCGTGAACATAAGCAACAACTTTATCAAAGTATTTGCATTGATGGCACTTTTTAACTTTCGATTACCTTGTAAAATCGGAAAAAATGAAATCGAAAGAAATTTTATCAAGGAAAATAAAAGACAATCATTTTCCTTACCTATCTTGAGTCATTTCGTGGACAAAGATCCAAGGATGGGTGACGAAGGTGTTGATGTCAATGGAATCCCTGCATCCGAGCACTCGATAGCATACCTTCTTGCCCTGATAATCTATCCAGTAAACGCTGACGTTGTGCTTCGTTGTGTTGATGAACTTGACGAAGGCGATGTGCCGATTATGAATCGACCGCAAAATCGGCACCTGCTGCTGCTGTTGTTGCTCCTGATCATCATGTTGCTCCATCTCTCAGCTGAATCGAGCGAGCGATCTAACTCGTTTTATTTTCTTTCTTTTTTTCTTTATTATCCTACACGCTAATAGCCTCTTTGTCTTTTATTATTTTTCTTTATCTCTTTTTCTCTCTCAGTCTCCCCTTTTCTCCCTCTCTTAACTGCTCTTTTTTTCTTACGATCTCTCTCCCTCTCTCTTTTTCTCGGGTCTCTACGTCACGATCTCTCTACTTATTTTGGTTTTAACAAGTTTCGCACGCGATGTCCCGCGATGGTCGGTCACGAGCGGACTAAAATCAAAAGAAAAAAGAACAAAAAACGGTGTTGCTGCTGCTGATACTGTGTATGTGAGTACACATGTACATATAGCTATGTACGGTATAGTATATTTATATGGAATGGTCGACGAGGCTTAAGGCAAAAGATAAGAAGTTGAAAGCGTTAGTTTAAGTGCTCGGAGAAGGATTTCGAGGTTCTGCGGTGATACGAGATATTAACGCAGGAATTGGGTTAATGGATATTTTTTTAGATTGTTCGGAAGTAAATTATTTTAAATAATACATGAACTATTTTTTGTTCAATTACAAAAAAGCATTTTAACAATAATATTGATAAATTTATTATTATACAGAGGTTATGCTTACAATTGCAGATTTTCGAACTTAAAAATACATATTGAATAGTTTAAATCGACACATAAAATATATAAAAAATGTTAATTATCTTCAAAATAATATAGCAAAATAAAAATTATTCTTAACATTTATTCATAAACAAAATAGAAAAAATATATTATTAAATAAAAGCTAAAAAACTTTAATTATGTTGCGCAAACAAATTAACAAAATAATTTCCGTTTTCATAAATTTTAATATCGAGAAACATAAAAAAGAATAACTTCCTAATTGATCATATTTCACATAACATGAAGAATATTCTTTGAATAAATTATCTTAAATAGCGTATGATAAAATATCAATTTTCACATCTCTAATGCAATTTAGTATCTCCATATTATAATCATAATTAAGATAAAGTTAATGAGCAGAGTTATTATTTAAAGAAATGACTTGAAAAATGTTTTGAAACATACTTAAATAACTGTTGAAATATATTGCATTAAAATTACCGACGATTTTCTATAATTCTACGCGAATAATGTAAATTTTTACAAAATATATTCGCCATACATCAATGTATGTATTCAAAATTATTTAATTGAGATTTAAACTAAAATAAAATAAATAAGCCGTCGATGGGTTAAAACAATTTTCCAACTTTATTTTAAAATGCTAATTATATTTTAAGCAAGCATAGCGATAACACGAGGAATTACGAAGACAACATTCATAATCCATGATTAACAGATAATTTCCGGGATGATTCCGACCCACGAGAAGACTATTGAATTAATATCTTGGGACTGGTTCATGCAGTAAGAAAGTTACATTGCATAATGCCGCTTCACGACTATTCTCGTGATCAGAGACATCGTTGGGTTTACCTATCACGTTTAATTATCGACTATTTTTTTTAAATTTATTTTAGCGAAGTAAGAGAAAAGAAACTTTTCTTTAATAAGCCCATTAAAAGAACGTTATGTACACATCAAAGTCATTTTACTTGTTGCTTCACGGTTTAACATTTCCGCGAGTATTATGCGCGCCAAGTTTGCAAATTTTATTCAGCTTATTATCAAATATTCACTTTAATTAACACATTCCTTGATAGAATAAAATTAAATAAAGATTTCTTCATAACAATAGGAATTGAAAATGAAGAAATCAAAGGAGAATTTTTAAATTACTTTACTAATACCAAAGTTAAAGTACAATTAAGCTTTAATCGATGTCGAAAAGAAAAAAAAACGATTCTAGTGCACTTGTAATTAAAAATTAAATCTATAGTTAAAATTAAATTTCATCATAGCGAAATGTCGTTTGGTTTTAAAAAATTTATAGTTTATTCGAAATAAAATTATTCCAGCTATATATTTACAAAATTACAAAATTGCCGATCTAATTCTCAACTTTAGTGCACCTCTACGAGTAGAATTAAAGCCAACAGAGTGCCAAATAAAAAAAAAAAAATAAAAATTAAGAGAAGATAGGAAAAGCCAACGAAGCAAATCCAATTTCTCAGGTCGATAAGTATGATACCGCTTAAAAATTAAAGTTCCAAGGCTCGCTTGCTCTCACCGGTGCAACGAATTTTTTTTCCTTCTTTCTCTCATCGACATCCTCCAACTCTCGAAGGCATAATTCTCATTGGCGCGTCGTGATTCGTAACGGTAATTACCGATCGCATCCCAGCTGCATCATGCTCTCTTTTGATTTTCTTACTTTTTTGTTTTTTGTTTTTTTTTTTTTTTTTTTTTTTTTTTGTTTATTTTCTCCGAAAGAAGAAACCTCTCATTCTCCTTTTCCCTCCTTTTACTTCTTCGACGTCTGCTACAAGAAAGTCCAACGTCGCCAGGTTAAATCCCCCAAGAGAACGAGCAAGAGCGAGAGAGAACTGGAGAAACAGAGATAAAGAGAGAGAGAGCGAGAGAGAGAGAGAGAGAGAGAGAGAGGGGGAAAGAGGAGGAGACAGTACGCGAAACGCGGGCCGGGCTTCATTTACAAATCCGAGCGTTAATTACTTAATTCGATTACGTCTATCCTAGCGCTCGGAGTCTCGAGAGCCGATGGCGGCAACGGGGCGACGGTGGCGGTGGCTGCTGCTGCTGCTCGCTATCGACTTTCTCCAACTCTCGTGGCCCTCTCTCCCCGTCCTCGATAATTAACGTCGTGCGAGAAACTGCTCTTCGTGATCCTGCTCTTACTCTACCCTTCTCTCTTCTCTTGCTCTCTTGCTCTTTCTTTCATTCTCTTGCCGACGCTTGGACTGGTCTTGGAGAGCTAGGGAGAGTCCTTACACCGATTAAATTGCATTCGAGCCCGACGCCCGCTGGTCACTGTAATTTGCGTGGCAATTCGCGAGTCGTGCGACCGCACACGCCATACCATATCGACCTTCCTTCCTGTCTCTTTTCATTCTCTCTCTCTCTCTCTCTCTCGCTCTCTCTCTCTCTCTCTCTCTTCTAACTCCGTGCTTCCACGCTTTCTGTGTGGCAGCTGCTGAGGGTCGAAGAAGGCTTTTGCAACGAACTCCTAGGAATGCGAGAAGAGTAGTAGAGAGAGATAGAAAGGAAGATGGGTTACGTATGTGGAAAACGGAGGACGAGAGAATCGGCTCGAAAGAAGGATTGTAGAGAGAAAGGAAGAAGAGGTGAGAGAAGATCGAACTAGAGGATGGGGTCAACGGAGTCGGTTAATCCTTCGGCGCCACTGACGACCGTTCGGTGCCTAGCTCCGATACTCTCATTAACCGCTATTTCTTTTTTAATTTATTTTTCTTAATTAGTTTTGAATAATTTATAACGGAGATTCGTGACGCTCGATTGAAACGTCGAGTTTTTTTTTTTTTTTTTTTTTACATTTTCTGAGCAATTTAAATTTAACGTGCATATATTTAACGAGTTTACAGATATAAACCCAGTATCATTTTACTAAATCTAACGAAAACCAGATAAAATTTTGAAACTATAATCATTGTATTCGTTTATTATAATTTGAATTTTTACTTGAAATTGTGACAAAGAAAATTTGGTGTGAATGCATTTAAAATTTGGAAATCATTCACAAATCTTTTACTACTTTGACAGCAAATTATAATTTATTATTATGCTAAAAATAGTTATTCTAGCTAGATTTGCGTAGACAACTTTTATTCTAAGCATCAGACTACTGTACAAAATTTTACTTTCATTTTCATTTCCTGTATAAATCCAACAATTAATCTTTCGTCATTGTCACATTTTGAAATCGTCTTGCGCAATAAAATTATTTACCCATTAAGTTAAAGTCAAATATTGCTTGTCTCGCTCTAGTCAGTCTGTGCGCAGAATTTTTATATAAAGATAGAAGCGTACTCATAAATTTTTATTGGTATGTTAATCTTCTGTAAATATAAGTGCAAAGAAAATCGTATTGACATTTCTGCTATCTCGTGGACAGCAATACTTCATCTGCAAATATATTGCTTACTTCTTCTTTGTTATTTTTTCTTTCTAACTATATTCTATATACTTTTCGATTATGTTTCTCTTAACTTTCTTTATTTAATAATAAATACGTATTAAATTTTAATCTAAGCTATGAAGTCACTTATATTCCACATTTTTAGTACCATAATTAGGCTTACATATGATTTTTAATTATGATAACGAAAATAATTTAAAAAAAGTATTTTACTAGTATAATGTATATTTCCATACTGTTATTTCAATTTTTTAAATTTAATTTCTACATTTTACTCTATTAACGAAATAATTAAAAATTTCATTTAAAATTTGTCATTTTAAGTTTTCTCAAAAATTAGATTATAAATATTAATTATACTTAATAATTGGAAATCATTAAAATATGTTGATAATTTAATGAGAAAGAAAGGTGCAGATTTGAAAAAGTAAAAGAATTGATCCTTTGAATGAATAATGGATAAATATCTGAAAAGTAAAATAAAAAATTCTAAAAAAGGTCATAGAAGACAAAAACTTAGCAAAAAAATCTGTGTCTTATGAGAAAAAATTGGGGTTAAAATGAAAAAATAAAAAATTAGTAATATTTAATTATTTCTATGCTAAAATTCAAATGAAAGATTAAAAATAAATGCATTCAATCAATGAAAATAAGTAAATTCATTTATATATATATATTTCAAATTGGGGTGCTCTATCCCCAACTCCTTGCTCGTCGTCCTGATGTCAACCCTATATTTACAAAAACCACGTACTGGTAATAAAAAATAGTGTGTGTACCTCATATGAATTTAACGAAAACAAATGCGCTTTACAATGTACCATTAATACATGAATACGATACAATATTCTATTAGTTCAAGAAACGGTTATTATTGACCTCTGTAATTTCATCAAAAATACCTATTTTCCTTTTAAGCAAAACGAGAATATTTCGAATGAAATATGGGATCGTAAACTCTATAATCAAATCCTATAAGTCACAAAATCTTCAAGGTTTGGTAAATTCATCAAAGCAGCTCTAATTATATTACGATAACAATTTCAGCTCTCACTTGATGTAATCAGAAAATAGCCAAAAAATAACAAACGAAAAGAATGTGACACTTTGCAAAACTGCAAGAAACTACTAAGAATTCACGTTTCGAGCACTTTAGTTGACTCGGCAGCTAGACAGTTGTGGTCGAGCAATCAAGTTGCACTATCTAGTAATTGCGTTCAAGAACGTCGTTACCCAAGAACTAGAATTATTCAGCCGTACTATTCAATTGTTTCGGACAAAGAGTACGAGACCATCAAAGTGGACCCTTCAAAATTACAGTGAAATAATTCTATTTTTAAAATTAACCGTATAAAGAAAATTGTAGCTCTGATAGTAACATGTTTCGTGTGTTTCTTCATTTCTATGTACATGTGTTGTAGAATTTCGATTCTGAATTGAATAACATCGTTTAAATATCACTGATAATTACTACGTATTTTCTAACCGTTAATTATCGTATTTTTAAAATTGAAATATCGTCTTAATCTAATTTGTTTTAATGCTATAAAAATCAACGACAGAATCGACAATAACAATACTCAACGTTATACGATCATTTTACTGTTTACATTATATTTACCCAACCTTACACGATTTCACTTGCGACATGCCGCAATACTGCAATGCTGTCACTCGTAAAGAGCCCATAAAGATTTTACAACTTTTGCATCGCATGCAAATTTTTCAAGAAAGAGGCGAAGTAAAAAAAAAAAAATAAGATGCGCATTTTTCATTTTAAATCAGATTGAACATTTTGATGGTATAAATTATAGTGTTTTTTATTCGAGTTATAAAATAGAAGGAAAATTCGCGAGGTATGCAGCTGACAGGATCTCTAAAACTTCCTTTTTTGAAATGGAATTTTTTTAATTATGATTTTTCATATTTTGCAAGAGCCAAGTTAAAAGAGATGCGGTAAGCGAATTGAAAGAAAGAATAAAAGACGAATGTGTGTGCTTGAAGATTGGAGGGTTATAGGAAACCTATTGTAACTGTGAAAGAGAGAATATTCAAAGGCAAAACAATAGCTATCCGGAATTCTCGAAGTGAAAATACATTCTTCTTCTTAGAATTTCTGCAACAAAGTGAAATTTTCAGTACAAAAGGGCAAATTTTGATTTTCATTCAAAACACAGTCACTTCGGTATCCATATACATATTGTATTAAATTCTTAGGTCACATCAGCAGTATATAATCAGCAATTTACAAATCAGATGAACAATCATTCTAATTTGCAATTTATTTTCCATTCTACGAGAAACTTGAACCGTAAAATTATCTAAAGTCAAAAAGCCGGTCCGAAAAAAAAGGCGTGAAAAAAGTAAGGATGCCATTATAGGTATTAAGCAAAAAGAACAAAGGAACTAATAAAAAATGAAGGGAGAGGAAATGCATTCAGGAAGGAGGAAGCGTAAAGCAAAGAAAAAAAGGAAAAACGAGAAATTTTCACAGAGAGAAAGGGAAAAAAGGTTAAAGTGAAAAAGTAGTGGGAAAGGAAAGGAAGGGAGAAGTCAGCGAATAATAAAATAAAAAAGAAAATGCAAGGGAGGTAGAACGGGACAAAAAAACCACGTGACAAAGCGTAATGGTCGGCTTGAATCGACCACCGTAAAAAAAGCCGAGATAGGAAAAAGAGAACAAAAGTTTAGAGAAAGGGTGAATGAACGGTGCGATGTGTGGTCAGTATAATAGAAAAAAAATACACAAAAATTAAGTTAAATCGATTCGATTCAACAACGTTATACTTTGATCACGATACTTTTAACTATAATTATTGTAATATCTTGAAAATATGTTTAAATAATTCTTTTACCAAAATTCTATTATTTTTATATTTGTTGGTGTATCATACGATTATATTTAAACGTAAATTTTTCATCGTAAAAGTGAATGAAAATAATATTTTTCAAGTATTTAAAATTTAAATATCGTTAAATTTGAAATTCTATTAGTAAATAAAGAATAATTTAAATATTTTTATTTTACATTAAAGTATTTATCAAATACCGTTGATCTTCGGTAAAATATAAAATATGCTTTTATTTGTTTAATAAAGTAATTCATTTTCAAATTGAATAAATGTTAATTATATATAACCTTTTAAATTTTTACAGAAAGAAATATATTTAAATTTGTAAATAAATGTATATTAATGTATTACTCTTTTTGGACTACCATATCGATTTCCACAAAAGCTTGATTATAAATTTTCTGTTTAAAATATTTTCAAAATATTTTATCGATTTTAAATTAATGCATACAATTATACATTTTACATTTATAATAAGAAAAAAAAAAAAAAAAAAGAATGAAAAATAAAAACTCACGAAAAATTTTACTTTTCGCGATAACATTTTTCGCGAGTTCGAAAAGGCGATCATGGATCTTCTTTGCAAAAATGAAACAAGACCGAAGCAAGGGAGAATAGAGCTTGAAAGAATGACGAAGAGAAAACGAATGAAAATAGCTGGGACAGAGTAAAAAAAAAAGGGACGAGCAGAAGAGAGAGAAGGTGAGAGAGTCAGAAGAGTGGAAATTACCGGCTGTTACGAAGCAGTCGTTTCATCGGGACGATCCGATTGATCGACGACGGGAAACGAGAATAGAAACGAAGTATATTCGAACGAGAGAGTGAGAAGGAAACACAGCTAGCTGCTGTTGCTGTTGCCGTTGCAACAACGATAGCCACTGCAGTACCATATACGATAAAAAGAGGGAGAGATACAAGAGACTTACACTTTGGCTTTCGTACTTTATCCGAGACTACGCGGCAGAAAAACTAAGCGATTTGTTTCTTTTCTTTTCTCCCTCTCTTTCTCCCTTTCAGCCGATTCGAAGGAGCAATCGTAACTCCTTATATCTTTTTTTTTATATCAAGTGGATCGAGACAAATAAAAAAAAATTATAGAAATGCAAAGATATCCGGTGGTGGTCGGTTGTTTACTTCCTTGTTTACTTCGTGGAAGACTGTACATCCTGCTACTTGATGAATGGCTTTGCTGTAGATTTTCACTTGAGCTTGAGGGAATAATGCTCGAATGCGGTAATGAAGAATTATTGCGTGTATTTTGCGTAAATATTAGTTGAACGCGAGGGTATATAAATGAAGCTTTAGTATACACATACGAAAATTAAACGCGCATGCAGATAATCAAAGATAAGATAGACGGGAGCGATTTAACACTTTCGACGTATTATACTTTTTGTGTATTTGTTTTGCCAACGATTTTTTTCCTTTTAACGGAATAAATTACCAAAACCGTAACGACGTAGGAGGAAAATTGTTTTCTTTCAAAAAAAAAAAAAAAAAAAAATTCATTTTTCAGTTAATGCTTTCACTTTTTAAATAAAATACATTTCGTATAAAAAAATTTAGATTTGGAAAAGTTTCCGTGTAAAAAATCTAAAAATGTAATTTTTTCTAGAAGAAAAGTTCGGAAAAAAAGTTAAAAGATGATCAAAAAAATCCTTATGTAAAAAAATTAATATTTAATTAAATTTCGAATGAATTTTTTATTGAAATGTAAGAGAAAATTAAAAAATTTTTAACATCAATAATTTTTCACAAAAATGTATAATTTGTGTATCAATTTTTTAAAAAATTAATATATGTGTAAAATGTAAAATATAAATTAAAATAATCAAAAAATGATGAATTATAGTCAAAATAATGAAGTCGCCCATGCATGTTGGTACCCGAATTTTAGTTTTGTATTTCGGCTAAAAATGTTTCCATAATAGCAAACGCCGGAACTCATTTTTAAACTTTTTTTTAACGTAGGACTTTCTGATGATGCCGTAAAAAAAATTTTTACGATAATTTCTCCATTTTACATTTTATACAACGGTTTTTGCGAAAAAGAGTATTTTTTTTTTTTTTGTTTTTTAACCATTTCAACAGCAATCGATAACAAAAAATTTTATATAAATAAAAATAAAAAAATTTTCAAAAAAACAAAAAAAAAAATAATTTTTTTCGGTATTTTTAAAATGTATCAGAAAATACTCTATGCGAGTATTTTCAGCAAAAATACGAAACTTTAAAATTTAGATTACAACACTCATTGGTGGTTATATTATTTTGAATATATGATTGTATTTGAGTAGATTATTTATTTCTATAATTGCTACTTCAAATTAATAATTTTAATAATATCTTGCGAAAATATTATTATTAAAATATTACAATATTGCTTAACAGGTTTTTTTTTTTTCATTCATTTGAAAATCATAATAAATTAATTCTCTCTATGACATTTATTGATAATAACTGATAATACTCGATGCAATAAAAGCTTAATGCCTTGTCTCCGATGATGAATTAATTTAATTAAGTGAATAATACATAAATTTTATGCTCCATTGATTTTTTATGCAATAAAGTGAGGAAAATGAAAGAAAAAAAAAAAGATTTCAAGTTGGAAAATGCAGAAGATAAATGGGAAAATATTGCACAAGGGTCAAAAGTGCGATCCTATGAAGTGGCAGGAAAAAAAATTGAATGAGTTCACACGCGGCACTTTGCGGATGAGAGAGAAAGAGAGAGAAGGAAAGAGAGAGCGAGAGAGAGAGAAGACTAAACGGAATATAAATGAGAAGAAAAGGCACGCGAGACTCGGAATTGCTTGACTCCTCTTCGCTCGACGATAGCACATTTCCAGAGCATTCGTTAATTGTGACACGCAATAACAAACCTCGTGCTCTATACGCTAACGAAAGCCGAATTCATTGCTAATTTTAAATATTTATTATGGACCTTAATTTCGATTAATATGCCAATTTCGTGAGTAATAAATAATATCTTTCATAATAATTAGTAAAACAAAAGAATAGCGCGTTCTTTGTATGATTAATATTATATATAAAAAATTAATATTGTACCATTAGACGTAAAACTATTTTTTAAAATAATATTTATCTCAAAAAATTCAACTTATATCCGTTGTACAATGCAAACGAATTTATTTTTATCTTCGTTAAAAACAAATTTTAAAAAGGCATTTTCAATCAATTTTATTTGCATATAAAGAGAGAGAGAGAGAAAATGGAAGAAAAAACGAGAATTTTACGTTAGATCTAAACGCGAGATCAAAAGCGGCGCAATTTGAACTTGAATTGTCATGTAAACTGGCCGAGCTATCGCCGCGATGATGCATCACGAGTCAGCGGCTCGTATAATTACAAACTAGAGTGCGCCATTGCGGAAGTTAAAGGAGCCCATCATGGTTCAACACATGCGCTGCGTTTTATCGCAGATAGATGTGCGTTTAATTGATTCGTTCCCACTTTCGATTTTCCATTTTATTTCTTTTTTTCATTCGGCCCTTCGATTTTTCATCGATGTATTATTCGTATTTGTCATTTGCGATAGCTTTATGGTAATGTAATTAACGTTAAAAATGTCATTAATTAAAATAATATTTAATTTTTCCTTCGATTTAATTATCACAATTTTTTGTAATTATCTTTCTTTTTATCGTTTACATCGACTTGTTTCGCTTGTATAGATATTTAAAATTTGCAACTTTAAGCTACTGTAGACTACAATTTGAAATTTTCTTTAAGAATAAATATAATCTTCGCGGCTATGTTAATATAGCTGTAAAACATAATTTTCAAATTAATGTTTAGACGCATTTAAAAAGTTTATTTTGAATAATTTAAAAATTTCGAATATATTTTTCCGGTCAACGCCCAAGCGATCTACATACAATAATTTTATGTAAGCGCAACATTTCACGAAAAACAATCGCGAATAAAAACAAGCTCATTTTAAAATACACCAAAAAATGTTAAGAAATCGAGCAAATAACCGAATCCGTTAACACTTCATATTTCATAGGTTTCCATCTCATTTCTCATAATCGCTCTCATCGCACTACTCGAGGAAGAAAAAAAAAAAAAAAAAAAAAAAAAAAAAAACGAACACGTGCGCGCCCGCGCGCCGCGTCCCTTAAAGAGCGAGCTCATGCATTCTGCAAAGCAGTAGCAGCAACAGCGGCAGCGGAGGATCAAATAAACTCTTAATGAATAATAAACAAGTCAACACGTGCAGCCGATAAAAAGAAAAGCTCCGGGCACGAAAAAGCTTGGAACAGCTTCCGCGTCTTCTGCCAGAGCAGCATCACCGCCATATTTTTTTTTATCTTTCTCTAGCTCCCTTTCTCTTTTCCTCGACCTATCTCCCTTTCTCTCTTCGCCGGAATTCCTCGATTTTCATTCAACGAGGAGGCCGGCAGCAGCAGCAGCAGCAAGAGTGTGCGCACTTTCTACTTTTCAATTTCACCCTCGGCGCATTCGCGAAAAAGCACTCGCGAGCCCTTTAAAAATGCAGGACGTCGGCTCTTAAGCTCGAGCTCTTCTCTTTCTCCCACTCTCTCTCTCTCTCTCTCTCTCTCTCTCTTGCTCTTCTTCTCTTTTCCTTTCCTTCTCTCTTTTTCTGGCAAGTCCGAGGATTCGCGCATCTCACCGGAGCTTATATCCTACCTTTTCCTTTATATATGTATACTTATACATATACGTGTGTATATGTGTGCACGTGTAGATAAGTGTGCGCAGGAGAAATTATACCGCTCTTACACTCCAGCTCCAACTCTCTGCGGGTATACTCGTACTCTTTTTTTTCTTGTTTTTTTATACTTGAGAGAGGGAGAGAGAGACAGACTGGCTTATTTTGGAGGTCTCGTTGTGAATCCGTTTAATTTTTCTTTTCTGCCCTCTTTTTTTTCCCTCCTGCCGAACTTTATATATTTTAGCTTCGTACGTGTTTCGTAAATATTAGACTGAAAATTTTATATTGCGTAACGTAAGAATCGAGCCATTTTGCAACTTGATTTAAATTCCCTTTTCAAAGTTCTATGGTGAGCGAATGAGGTAACTTTATAATTGTAGGCGTTTTCGTTTCGATGGTTAATATTAAAGGCACATGAGCTAATTTATGTAAAAAGTTTTAATTGCTCTTGGAAAACTCTACGCACGATAAAAATTCTTATTTCTGCTTTTCGAAAATACAACAATGACTCGTAAATAATATTCATGAATAAGTACATAACAAATTAATTTTATGTATATAATTATTGTTTCGAAAATAACATATCCAACAACAAATAACTATATATTTTTTAAGTAAAATTTTAAAATTTATTTTTCACCTTCGTAAAGAAATTACATCAAATATTAAAATGAAAATATGAAAAGTGTCAAACGTCTTTTTACTCTCAAGCAGCTCCCACTCCCCTCATTATACCACCAGCAGTAACTTCGAGCTCGAGACATACGTTGCCTCCTTTGTCTCAAATTCCCAGCGACGGTCGGTTTTGCGAGTATGCCGTTTTACCAACGTTGAGTCTCCTCGGAGCATCTCCTCGTACGTTGCACGGTAACGTTGCGGGATAATAGCCGCTCCAGCGCCCGTAGAGCCGACTTCAAAGCCGCCCGGTCAAGCTCCCGGTCGGGAGCGAGGCAACACGGCTCCGTAACGTCGCCCACTGAAGACGCCGCTTCCGTCGACCGACAACGTTCCAGGTCCTGCTTCAAAGGAAACGATGAGCTCTCGCTCTGTATACGTGTTATAACAATGTATACACGAGTGTACATATTGTGTATGCGCGTAAATGTGAGCAAGTGTGTATACTACGTAATATACGTATAGTACGTAAGTGTATGCATTTGTTGATATGAGTGTATACGGGAGCGAGGATGTCTAAAAGGGATGTTTCTCCTGCAAAGAGATACAGAGATAGAGAGACAGAGAGTGTGTGTGTCTGCCCATTCCTGGTATTATGATGACGTTTGCATTGTGAGCGTCTTTTGATCGTTGACAATGTTTGTAAAAGGACTGAATGCCGCTTGGTATTTATATATTTGATGAGAGAAAAGAATATGTATATATATATATATATATATATATATATATATATATATATATATATATATATTTTTTTTTTTCAAGTGAAAGAATTTCAAGATATTACGTTCCCTACTCTCTCCGTCTTTCCGAAAAATTCAACGTATGCAGTGTTTAATTTATGTATATATCATATGCCTATGAATACATATATGACAATATATCTAAAAATATTACGTTACGTATACGTTACATCAAAGTGATGCAAAGTAATCAAAATGATCTAATTGAATAAACATGTACGTTTTGGAACGCTCTATTATATAGCTATATTTATTTTTTTCAGTTGAAGCAGCTCTTAAGTTAAATATTATAATGAACACTTTTGTCAATTTCCGAATTTTTTATTTTGTATTTTTTCCAGTTAAAATTTATTAAAAAAAAAATTGTTCATTTTTATTTTTATCTTCAATTTCCTATTAAGCTGTTATAAATTTGATTAAGAATTTTTATGAAACTGATGAATTTAATAAAAGAATCATCGCAGTCTTGAAGAATTATAGTTACACATTAGTCGCAACTCTACCCACGTACTTATAGAAGTCGTGTAGTTCACTACGAGTCGTATATAATTCATTGCATTAATATGAAACTATAATTCTTCTTGAATTTCTCGAAAAAGAAGTAAAATAAAATGAATATGTAGCATTACTGCTTCTACTCAAAATTTAAAAAATCTAACAACTTCTAGTTTTATAATTATAGTTAAATTTATAAAATTATAAATATCTACGTTAAATTTTTTATTGATAAAATTTTTATTTTTAAAATATTTAACATATTTTGATTGAATATTAGGTAAAAATCAATCAATAATTGCGTTCGACTTATTAGAGTAAAATTAATATTTGTATTCATGAAAATCGTTTTCGTAAACGTTTCATGAACTACAATAATTTATTAGTGTATACATTAAATGATGAAATGATAGATTACTTTCCATGAATTTGAATTCATGTTTAATTGAAATAACCGCTATAAATTTTGTGCCTGAATAATAATCGTGTAGCTGGTATTCGATTGTATAATGATATCATTTACTCTGAATAAATTCAATTTGTTACTACGAGTACTATAGAAGCAACTGTAGCAAGTATGACATTACATAATATTTTTTTTAAATTGTATATATATGCCTCTGTTAATGTGATTAACATCGTAACGCTATTTTTTTATTCAATAAATTAGTGTTTTTTAAAACACATTATAGAAAAATTTAAATAAAAGATGTTTTTATTACTATACAGATGCATTTAAGCACAATATTTTTGTGAAACAAGAGATATCCAAATCCTATTGTTAGAATTTGAAATTAATAAAGATTTGAAAATTGCAAGTTACAAGATTTTGCATGAATAAGTAATAAATTTTCAAAATATGAAAATAGAAGTCTAAAAAGCTATAAAATATTTCATACGTTGAATAAATTGTTAACAAATCAATATTTACTTACGTACTATTTATACTACCAATTCTAATTAATTATTGATATAGAGAAGGAATAACTTTAAAATATTTGCTTTTATTATTAAATACAATGTCAATCGTATAATATTATATTGATTATATTGAAGATCTTTCAAACTAGGAGTGAATCTTTAGTATTCAATAATCAATTCATTCATTTGAGAAAATTTAACAATGTCTTACTCTTATTTTAATGATAAGGATAATCGCTATTATTAGTTCTTAAAATGTACTTTTTTTTAGAAATCAGACGGCTTTTTACTGTATTTTTAACTCACACACAGACACACACACACACACACACACACACACATGTATTAAAGTTTTATATTGCATCAACCGTCGTTTAACTTGAAAAGTTAGACAGCTAAAGGGAGAGAAAGAGAAAGATAGACCGTCAGATAAACGCAACGAACTCGGCAACTCCTTGTTTTTGTAAAGCTCGACGCGGTATAAGAGATGAAGCAGAGCGACTTGGACTTTGACTACTCAAGGATGAAATTTCAGCGAACCAATTTGCGAAAATGAGTTTTGCTCGCTTACTCTTTCAAGCCTTATTTTCTTCGCTCTCTATTCTCTCTGTTTTTTCTTCACTCGCTGCGTCTCTTTACCAAGACCCATACATGTGTATACCTTATAAAAGATCCAACTTTCACACCATAGCGCAAATGTTTACGGATGCGATACTTTTGAAATTTAAGCGTATTTCGATCTAAGTAAAGTTTGAATAATTCATATGAATGATTGAAAAAAGATCTCTTGTAAAAATAAACTTTTACTCAATTATTTATCTTTAAAAAAATGTATAATAATGGAAAAAAATGATCAATCTGATGGACATAATGAAAAAGTTCAATTTTAAAACTATAGACAACAATTTTTTTTTTAAAAGAAAAAAATGATTTTAAAGAATAATAAAAATAAATTAAATGTATGCACCAACGAATTGCGTGAGTTTAAAAAAAAATCTTTCGAACGAATTAATTAATTAAAATAATTAATCAAAGTTATATCCATTAAAGAAAATATATATCAAAATATTTGTTGCAAACTTACTTAATTAAATAACAAGGTTATAGAAATAAAACAAATTATAGACGACCGATTACAATTCAATAAAATTAATAATCCAATAATTTTTCAATGCAAATGATACATTTTCATAACTTTTCTATATCAAGATTTGAACAACAATTCTTCATGCCTAAAAGTAATTAAAAAAGCAAAAACAAAGTTTGTTAAATATTGTCGATCCAATTAAAAGGAGATTAATCATTTTCGAGAGAATTCTTTTAATTGCTCTAATTGATGCGTTAACCTGCAATCAACCACCACGTAGAAGAAGTTTAAAGTTACACTTTCTCCGGTATCCTCTCTAATGAGAGAAAAAGAGAATGGAAGAAAGAAAATTAACTCTTTTAAGCAAGAAACGCAATAATTCCCTTATTCATTTATCGCTGTTTAAAAGTTTTTTTTGAAGATCAGCTTGAAATCGACTCCCTTACTATTGTTTAAGTTATGTGTATGTGTAATTAATTTGTGAAAAACAGATTTTTCGATAAACTTAATTAGCGCGGTGTAAAATTATTCCAGAAATATTAAAAGATAATAAATATTATTGATTAAATGATGATTATTTTTATAAATAATGTCAATTTATAAATTTTTCTTTAATAATAAAAAATTAACATTTATTGAATGGTATAGTTAAAATGAATGTACGAATAACTTAATAAAGAAAAACTGAAAAATCGCCGTAATTCATACATTTCTGAACAATTTTTTTTTTTTTTTTTTTCTTTTTTAAAGCACAAAATCAAGCACCAATAAACAGCATACGTGCGCGCAAGAAAACATAAAAAAAAACGTACGTCAAAGATTTCCATCATCTTCCGTCGTCGTTCCTCCGAGTGCTCGAGTAATTTCCTCGTCTCTCGTCTCCTCTCCTCCAGGTCTTTATCCTCCTCGCTTTGCGAACGAGCGATCGACGACTCGACCGATTGAAGGATAACCTTGGCCTCCTCCAGCTTTCCGCACATGTAAGAAAAGCGCAAGCTCGGGTATATGCGAGCGCGCGTGTGTATACATAGCTTTCTTTTTTTTTTTTATTACGTACAAGCGCGAGACTTCTTTTACTTTTTGTTCTCGTAACCATTTTCAAAGAGGGTGAGAGAGAGAGAGAGAGAGAAGAAAGTGTAAAGTAAAGGATAAGAAGCGACTTTCTTTATGCGGCAGTTACGAGAGAAGGTAAAGCGAGCGATGAAAAGTAAACACTCAAGATCAGAGTACGGACACCGAAGCTTTTTCCTCTTTGGATGCGCGCATATATAGATATATACGCGTACGCATACATACACATACACACATATATACAGATATTGAATGATTGTAAAAAAAGAAAAATTTTTCTTTTAAGAGGAGCGCTTTATTTTTTTAAAAGGTCTTTGAAACCCTGTGTGTTAGCGACTTTCTTCGTGGCATTTTTTATGAGTGTTACAAAGTTATGATGATAACGGAATAACGGTGTAAATTATCGGATAATTCATTTTTACACATTTGATCTTCGATTACTTTGACTTTATAAAGTTGGGAATTTTTTATATTTTTCTAAAGATTTTATGTGGAAACTATGTTGTTTATTAGTTTTCTTTATTTTACGTTCGATTACTGAGTGAATTTCAACATTTAATACGAAATTTGTTTAATGAGTATTTCTTTGCGGCATTTCCTTATGGAAATTTCATTACTAAACATAATATTTTTGACTTATGAAAAGAAAAAAATTTAATATTAAAAACTTATCGGTAGCAATTTAATACACTACTACATACTGATAATAACTCAACAACTTATAAGTTTTATAGTAATTACAAAATCGTTCGATCATTCTAAGTCATATAATTAGATTCATGATATATTTTTTACAATTGCAACAACTAAACGTAATTTTTCAAATTTAAATTTTTATAATTTTGTGTATCTAGTAATTTATTCTAAAAAATTTACGTCGCATCGTACGAATTATGCAAAGTGTAATAAAATATATTTAAAAACTGAATGAATTTTAAATTCACCAAGAGCTTTTAATAATAGCTATTTTTATTTTATGAGCTTAAAAAAAAAAAAAATTATTAAACCTTATATAAATTATTAAATCTACATAAACTTATTACGGAACTAAAAATAGAAAAAACGTATTGTAGTTCGCTTTTTTTCGTAGAAAATCTATGTTTCATTCATTTATTGTGTATACTATACATGTGCTGTTTTATCAATCATTTTGTATCGTATTTTTTTCTAAAAATTTCACAATCTCGGTCAAGTATAAAACTGTTAGATAACAAGAAAACATTTAGTGCCTTATTGACGTTCAGAGAATGAAGTTTCTACTATTTCTTTTGCTGCTTTTTATCAGCACAAGACATTTATATGTCGGTCAGTATGCACGAGAGTTAATTTCTAATATTTGTGATCTTTGATTTATTTTATTTTACATATATTTATATACGAAAAACATAAGAAAATAATATTTTATTAATACGAAATATTAAACGAACATAGTTGAACCTTTAAATTGGCAATTTTTGTAAACAACTAATGTAACAAAGTCAGCAAAGTGTGTTTGTTGACTTTTTTTTTAATCAATGAATTTGTAATATTCTTTATCGGATTTTTCAGAAAAACTTTCAAATAAATCTAATGTATTTTTTATGTGATTTTTTTTTGTTAAGATGCCATGCAAGGAGGCCTTTTTTATGGAATAACAGAAGTTCCATATCAAGTAAATATTTTATTTTTATTTATTTCATAATAAATATAAAAAATAACTCTATAATGAATAAAAATTTGTGTAAATCATAAATTTATAGGCTCAATTGTATTTCGAAAAAGAACGTGGATTTATTACATATTGTGGTGCTTCGATCGTTTCTGAGTATTGGTTAGTATCGGCTGCTCATTGCGTTGGGTAAGTAAGCATTGAATGAAACATTAATTGTTTTTTTAAAAATATAAGACTTGATGTATCATGCGATTGAAATAAAGCTCAAAATTATTAATGAGCTTACATGTATGAATTTTCTTTGAACAGAAAAGAGGATACTCTGACCAATCAAGTGCGCGTTGGAAGTAGTTCTACCGCGGCCAATGGTGACTTGTTAAACGTAACCAAAATTATCGTTCATGGTGACTACGATGAAATATATGGCTGGGATTGCGATATTTGTTTAATAAAGGTAAGCAAATAGAATTGTTAAAATTTCCAACAAAAATAATATATTGCAATATTTCATAAAGAAATGTACAATTTTATAAAGAAATGTCAAAATTTATTTGTTTAATAGGTCGCAACGCCGATTGAATTCAACGAGTATCGGCAACCAATCCCTATCGCACGTCAGTCACCAAAAGTTGGAGATATAGTTACTGTATCTGGATTTGGAGATCTGCATGTAAGTTTATTTTCTTTTTTTTTTTATGTTTAAATTTCACCTAATTAATAATAGATTTTACTCATTTAAGTAAAAAAAGAAAAGGTTTGTTTAATGATAACACAGCCTGTGCTAAAATTCTTTTAGTTTGTCCAAAGAATTGAAACTACTTTTTCAAATTATTGTACTAAATATCAAATTATATTAAATAAATTTTATTAAATGATATATTTAACAAAATTTTTTATAAAAGTAACGAAGCAATTGGTTCGACGTATCGAATGGATCTGGCCGAGGAGATCATACCGTTTTTATAAATTCATTTTTATTATTCTCTATGGTGACGCTTTTACAATTTTTTTTATTAATTTTTTTCATTAATTTGATTTTTCTAGTTTTGATTATTTTCTTATTTTTTAAAAACAAAAATCATACGAAGCAACCCTATCTATACGACTATCGTTCATGAGAAACATTTCCAATCTCCACACTGAATTTCCCTCACAAATTTTCATGGTTCATCGAAATACACTACACTCACACGCGATTCTTTTCAACCAGCCTAAAACTATATATAAATATATATGCATTTGCTGCAATGTTTTCTCTTTCCGTGACTATGCTTATTTAATTATTTTTTCTTTATTGATACAGCCTATAATTGACAAATTTACATATAATCTGTTAGAAATAAGTTATGAATTGTTTTATTAAGACAAATAGTGAATGAATTGTATCATTTAACGATAAATTATGAATTGTTTCATTAATTTTCAATTAAATATGTACAAACATATTCGAATTTAATGCAGAGTCATTATAATTATTATGCATTTATTATTATCCATTACTTCATTGATTAGAACTACTAATCAATGCTGCATATAATTATTTTATACAAAAAAAGGAATCATCAAAATTATTTATTCTTTGTTTAATAAAATAATGGCCTACCATAATTTATTAAAAGTATAAAATTTTTTCAGTACAAAGTGCAAGGAGCAACTCTACAAATAGGCAGAGTGCCTGTAATAAGTAAAGAAATATGTAGCCAAAATTACTCATCGCTGACTAACAAAATGTTTTGCACGAGCTCGGCCGATATAGATCTTTGTTTTGGCGATTCTGGCAGTCCAGCCGCAATTAACGGCGAACTTGTTGGTGTCGCTTCGCAGGGATGCGAATATACGGCTCCTAATGTTTTTACCGATGTATCGAGATTCTACAATTGGATTTTACATCATACTGGGATAACGTATGATTGAAAAATGAAGTATAAGGGTATCATCTGAATCATCTAATAAGATAAATTAATGTTAACCTAAAGATTAAAGGTTAAAGTATTCGAATTATAATGCTATGCAACATTACTAAATTTTAAATTCTTGTGATACATTAATCATTAATTTTTTTTTTTTGACTTTAAAATGATTTTCACACGTCACAACGCGACGAAACTATATAAGATTCACATCATAGAACTTAAATATAAATGTTTCAAAATTCGCTGTATAAATTTGCTGTAACAAATATTCAAGTCTAAATACGTAGGTGAATTTTGTAAATATTATATACTCTTCTTCGTTGTTGAGAGTATCATTTTTTTTACTGTGTATAATGCAATACGACTTTGTATCTTTTTTTCAGAATATTCGATACTGTACTCTACTCGTCTACAAAATATCGTAAAATACGATAAAGCAGCTTACGTAAAGAAAAGCTGATCACTCATTATCTTATATTTTAAAATCCGATATTGCTTTTTTTACAAATAATAAAAAATTAATAGAAAATAATCGCAAGTTTTTCATTTACTTTTTTTTTTATGACGACGATACAGAATTTCAAAACATAAAATAAAAAATAAGCTTATTTTTTATACTGGTTTATTTAGTAATATTTTATAAATTTTTACAAATATTTTTTTTTGCAATATCATGACGAGCATATGCAAGACGAAAAAAATTCCATTGACATCCAGAGGATTCTGAATGAAGAAAAAAAGAAGTATAGTTTCTTTATAAAGTTTTATGTTAAAAGAGTTTATTAAAATAAAATAAATAAAATATTTAATCGGTTTTTACAAAGCCTATTATTAATTACTTCTAAATTATTAATTAATTAATTAAGCCTATTATTAATTAATTATTACCTAAATTACTTTTAAAACCATAACTCGATACATCAATATAATGACATTCAAATTATTCTTCGTAAAAAAATCATAACATAATCGAATATACGTATATATTTCCAGTTTGCAAACTTCCCTAAACCACATTTTCGTTCTCTATCCCTCTCTCTCTCTCTCTCTCTCTCTCTTTCTACTTCTCCGCATATATTATACACGAGTAAATAAACGACACGCATAAGTCTCACATTATAATCGTATGCGCACAACAACGTACCCGTCATAACGCACCAATAACGCGCCAATAACCCAATAACCCTCGACTCTACGTCGTCGTTAAATCAATGAGCATAAAAGAAAAAAAAGTAAAAGAAACGAGCAGCACATCGATCACCGAACGAGCGGCTCGGTTTATGCGCGGGGCTCACTCGAGAGGTGAGTAGCGAAGTCGAGCACTCGAGTGGCTCCTTCTCGTTCCTCAGACATTCCCTCGTCTTGGTAAGCTCGCGCTCGCGCGACGCCAACTCTCGCGCCACGATCCCGGCCACGACGAGCTGCTCTCCCTCCGTCTTCTTATTTTCCCTCGCTTTGCAACCATCGACTCGTGGTAGCATGCGACTCTCGCTCTCGGTCAAGTTCACGCTCCACTCGGGCTCTTCGGCGATTAGGTCGGACAATGCTTCGTAACGTGTCTGACGAAATAGCAGGATTTTTGATCTTTTTTACTTTTTTGTTTTTTCTTTTGGATGATGATATTTTTGTAGTTTATCAATTAAGCAAATATGCTATATTTTATTTTTTATCGATAAATTTTAATATATAATTTTGTAAATATCGATAAACATTCATTGAATGCTTCATTTCTTTTTTTTTTTTTTTTTTTAAATTATAAAAACAAATTTTATGATGTATACAAACCAATATGTTTATTTTCAAATCAGCAACTGCTTCGTTTAGATAACAACAACAATTTTTCGAGCACGGATCGAATGATTTTTCATTTTTCGCAGGGCACGTATCGTCGTAACAATAATTCACAAAAGTTTGCACGTTTTTAACTTCTAAATTAATATAAAAGTTATATCGTGATCTTAGTCCGGAGTAACGCGATAAAAATAAAACATTTTAAATTCGTAAATATTTCATTTTTTATAAAGTGCATTTAAAAAATCACAAATGACAATAAATCATTACGAATTTTGTTTAAATCGGAAATGATTCTAACCTTTCTTTGTGCAATTTTTCATATTTTCTGCAGCAATACTTCGATTTAATAATAAAATTTTAAATTCACTTTTCTTGGAAATTTAAATTGCACGCACGCGCAATGTGCATTATAAAAATCCTCAGCACTTTTATTTTCCTTTTATAAAGGCAGTTAAATGAAAGAAACTAAAATTTCTCGTGAAACTATATCCACGTAAATAGTATTATTCAAAACAAAAAAAAGCAATAAAAAAAAAAATAAACGTTGGATTACATATAAGTGAACAAATTGCTCATATATACTATTAAACAAAACTAAAGTAAAAAGATTAAAACCCATAAATGTGAATTATCACCGTTGCATAAACCGGATACCGCAATATCCTACAATATTACCCGATTTAAAATAACACATAATTTATATTCCCCAGATATCCACTATTTTTCATAATCTCATCTCAGCGGGCATTTCCTGCATCGGCCATAAAGAATTGCGAGCGTTCGAAAAAACAAAAAAAAAAAAAAAGTCGAGACACTCGTACATTTATACGCATCATCCGTATATGAATCGCATAATTCTCCGAACATTCGTCTGAACAAAATGAGGGCTCTTGCCTGAACAAAAAAAAAAAAAAAAAAAAAAAGCAGGAAAAACGTTGAAAAAAGGAGGGGTAGAAAAAAAAAGCGACTCTTCACGAAAATCATGAACGCGACTGTATTTATATGTATATATACACGCACACGCACACACAAGTCCACTATCGGATTACGGCGAGAGCAACAAAAGCTATCCCGGAAGCGCAAAGAGCGCAAGACTTCAACCTGGTGAAGGGAATGGGAATATAAAACTTGCCGTCTGCAAAATATACGCTGCTCCAAGCTCCCTTCGACTCTTGCTGCACCTTTTTTTACAACCCTCGTACTTTATCCCTACTCCCAACCTCGGTACTTTAAACGATATTATTATTCTTATTGTCAAAGGGTACCACGCGGGAGATTTCGAGATGCAGAAATGTCCGACGAATTTTCAAGAGTCGTCGCACACGGCTAAATGAACGAAAGAGAACGCTAGCGCGTTTCACGATTTTAGAAGGAGAGGAGAAGATACTTTAGAGTTAATCTAGCAAGACAAAGCCAAAAGGAACGGACGTATATAGAGGCTGAAGAAGGAAACAGACGACGACAGCGGACCGTCGACTGTAAGTCGACTGCGAAGCAACTGAGAGTTAACATACATATATATGTTACATACATATACCGGTGTTTCTTCCGTTTCTGCTATTTACGATTTCCTTCTTGCTCTTCTCTTTCTCTCTCTTTCTCGGTTAGTTCTCTAATCTCGTTATCTCTTGTTTCTTTCCTTTTCTCGATCATTTTTCTTTCTCTCATTTACTTTCTCGCTGTTACTGCAACTTGCTATATTCGCTATGGAATTTTAGTTTCACCGGCTTACGAAACACTTTTTCGCACTTCTTCGATCTTTCTATTTTTTTTCGACACAAAATGTTAAATCATTTTTATTAATATTTTAAATATATTCTTCCATTTTAATTAAACGCGTGTAAAAAAACAAATTAGCGATTTTAAATTATAAAATTCGATCTATTCACTAAACATAATTGTACTTTTTAGTAAGAGCAGTATTTTTTAATCGCTTAAAAAAACTAAACGGCTTTCCAGATGAAATACAACTGTCAAGAAATCAGTTTCATGTAAAAAATACTTTATAACAGATAAACTGTTCATAAAATTTGCAAAGTGAGCATATGAAATTTAATAATACAATTTATGTTATTATCAACATTTATCATAAGCAGTTTAAGTATTCGCGATCAAAACAATGCTACAAAAGATGCCGTAATTTAAAAGCATTACAAATTAAATATTTTAATATTAAAATTCTATTAAGGAGAACATTTTGATTAAGATTCGATTGAGGAGAACATTTTAATAACGTTATTTTTAATGCTGACAAATCCTACGTAAATTTCACATATCAATAGAATAATTTAACGGTGAGATATTAATTATTTTTGTACTTTACGGTAAAGTATTGTATTACGAAAATACATATTTTGAATACAATATTAAATCTCTCATTATATTTTATCCATTAATAATTATTTATGTAAATACTTTAGAATTCAATAATAATATATCTTTTGAAAATATACAAATCAGGTAAATTTGAATTTAAATAATAAAATAAAACATTTATTTTATTTTAATAATAAGCAATTCCAAATTCAACCGAAACTTTTATATGCTTGCTTTCATAAAATCTTTACTTCTTTAAAAATAATATTTATTTAATACCTTGATTCAAATTTTACAATCTTAATTTTACAATAATTTATTTGTTTGATAAGCGAATTAATTTACACGCGGTATAATATATTTAAATACATTGCTTTAATTATGTATATATTCTACAAAGCGCACTGAATTTTGTATAATATTGCAGTATCGTTTACAATTTATATTTTTATATGCTCAAAATAAAAAAAAATAATAATTTAAATAAAAGCAAAATAAAACAAAATATTTAATGTTCCATCGACGCTATGGGTTATTCATAAAAGAAAATTCTTTTCACGCAACACATAACAAACGTTATTTTTTTTTTTTTATTAACAAATTAAATTCCCTTCAGATATTTACGTATATTTATATAGAAATTTTAGAACGAAAAAATTCTTGCTCGTAAAAACAAAGTGAATATCTTCAACACGAATTTCTATTTAATATATTCAACGCATCTCTTATAATTTAAATAGTACGTTTCAATGAATTTCCAATATTAAAAAAAGTTAAAGTACTTAAGCTACCTGTTAATAAAATTAAATAAAAAATTCTTTTTTTCTATAAAAAGCAACTTCAAATTGATGAATAACTATAAAATAGTTTAATTTTTTTTTTTTTTTTTTTTAAATAATAAAAAAGAAAAACTAAAAACTTTATAACGGTATAACTTCACCACATCACGTTTACCGCCGCTTCCGTATACAAAATAAAGAAAAAAATACGTTATATTTCACCACAAACTAAAAATGGAGATCGAGAAACGAAGCGGTAAGCTTTTTTTCCTTAAGCCCGTGCACAAATCATCGAAAGTGGAATCAAGCAGAGTCACGCGCGCACTAACCGGTGAAGCTAATCGTGACGAAAATTCCGCTAGACAACGACGACACGTACTTCTCACACAACCGCGTCGAGTGTACGCTAAGTCGAGAAGAGCTGAAATAATTGTTCTGGAATTAAATAAAAGAGCGATACGGAGAAAAAATAAAGAGAGCCGCGCACTCTCGAGAGATCTCTTCTTTCTCGTCGTGATCGCTGGCACTTAACAACAACGCGGGAACAATGCCCCCTCTTCCCCTCATTTCTTTCGGCTTTCTGTCGCGCGCTTTTGTTATCGCGAAAATTTTCGCGAAGAGCAAAGAAAAGGGACGTCGCGTTCGCGTTTATTCTCCGGTGGATTGAAAAGCCTTGACGATTTCGTCGCTCCGCTCGTTTCTCGCGCTTGTATTATTTTATTATTTCATCGTTGGCCTATACATCTTGAATTATTCTGTCATTCCTGTTTATGCTTTTCGAAAACGAATTTGAATTTATTCAACTTATTGTTCTACGTGAGGTTTTACTGAAACTTTGAAACTACGAGTGTCATCGTGTTACAATGATACTTTAATCTTTTGCCGTGTTTCGTACACTTATTTATTAAGTTATTCTAAATATTATTAACATTGTATTCTATATTTATGTTATTTTCTTTAAAATAAATAAATTCGCAAATTTGAATACGATTTAGTTGCCGAATAGATTCAATGATTTTTAATAAACCGAGTAAATGTGAAAATAAATTATCGTTTCGAAATATTCATATTTTGAATTCAAACACATCATAGTGAAATTTTATAACAATTTATAATTATGTATAATTTATGATTATTCAAGCAGTATATTCATATATTATTTATTGTTTGTGAAACTAATATATTCGATTATTTAATGGTATTCTTAATTAATTTTTTAATATTATTTTTAATAATAAATCATTAACGATATTCGGCATCAGAATTAATATTTAATTGTATTTGCACAAATTCATCGCGAGATCATTTCCCGTAAGCTTTAATTCTTGTGTAGGTATACTTATCACAACGTAGTCAAAATTATTTAAATTATCTCTATCGCTTTACGCAGCATTCAAAAGCTATTATTCTTCATCTTCTTCGGTGAGCGTAACGCAAAGCAAATCGCGATAGCCACAATTTTCTTCCTTAACGATGGAACAAACACATATAGTCATGTAAACGTATACGTACACGGATAGAGAAATAGTGAAAAGGCAAGAGAAGCAATCTACGTAAAGTCTTTATAAACGATCGGCGAATAGTAATGGCGTTAGTTCGCGCTGAAATTTGCCGGGAATACACGTCAAGCTTATCATTGCTCAAACCGATCAAAGCCACGAAGAGGGAATTCCATCTCTTCCGGACGGCTGAGCCTATTTTCGCTCCCGCGAATAAGAGAGGAGAGAGGGATCATAATTTCGTAGGTGGAAAGGAGGGGCCATGAGCGTAAAGGAGGAAAGGCATATTGCCGCGGTCGACGATTACCCGACTCTCTCTCTCTTTCTCTGACGTCCCGCCGAAATCAAATGCTACGTGAATATAACGAAACTTGGAAGGTATTGCGTGTGGCATATGAGTATATACGCGCGTTTACGTCTGATCTTGAATTATCGCGCGAATAGTAAGCCTTGTCAACGTTAACGGGTAGGTTTGCTTTTTTCTTTTTTCTTTTCTTTTGCAAATTTTTTAATGTTTATTTATTAAATCTATTAAAAAAACATTAATTACACAAAAAAAAAAATGTTTAAAATTTGTTGTGAAACCTATGTTACGGTAATAATATTTTAATCAAATTGCGTGATTATCTTTATCATAAATATTTTTATTTATTTAGCTTTTTGATAAAACCATATAAAAAAAAAAAAACTTTAATTACTTTCTGGGTAATCAATATTGCTACCAAAAATAAATAGTTACGGATATGATTAAAAAAAAGTATTTATTTTTTCAAAATGTGTGAGTGTACAAATCGCAATTAAATTTTCAACTCAACATTATTATTTTAACAAAATAAAGCCTTTAATCAAAACTTTTTAATAAAATCTACTAAACGAATATCGAAAATATGAAAACTGCGTGAAAATATTTCAATAGAAACGTTCGAGTATTTTCGAAAACGTCCACTGCCCTCTGCAAATTCAAGCGTACAAAGCATTTGTCCGCTTAATTCCTCCGTGATACTCGCGCCTTCAAAATTTCCATGCTCGGAAGTTCATTTTACGGCTACGACAACGGACCAACGCAACAGCGTCCAGCAGAACAAACGACAATAACGTAAAGAGAAAGACGCGGAGCTAAAGAGAACGCGATAGAGAGAGAGAGAGAGAGAGAGAGAGCGGCGTCGAAAGCTTTTCAACATATCTAACAAAAGTAGAATGGTTGCGGTGTGGAGACTCGAGAAGGCAATAAAGCCCGCGTTGTTCACGCGCGCGAGCGTATTATGTCTATTCGTCTCCCTTGCGCTCACGCTTAATCTTACACCCGTATCCTGAGCGGCGCTCTACCCGTCCGAAACGAAATTCCTAACGCGCGAGCGTCATTCCTAATATAACTTCTACGATAGCGTCGTCATTGTTGAAATCGCGCAAATTTAGTTATGCATCCTTATATTCCCTTTCTCCACCGAACCTTCGATCGGCAAAAATTTTTTCAATTTTAAACCAGCAGTCGCCTTTCTCTCGTGCGCGCGCAAATAAACCCTTCTTTTCTTGCGAATCATTTAAGGCATTCATATTTACTGAAAAGTTTTTCTCTCTTTCTCTTTTTTCGAAGATTTCGCCCATATGCGTCAACACTACACTATAATAGTACGTGCATATACACGCGGTTGCGCCAAAATCGATGTACTATTTTCCGCGTTTTGTCTTGAAAGTACGTTGCTAAAGTATTCGAGTAGTTTCTCTTGCTCTTTCTTTCTGTAATTTTGCTTTTGAAATGTACGAAAACGTCCGCGGGTTGGATGATTTATATGCGCGAATGTCGTTTTGAATTTAAAATTTGAAAATGTGCCTTTTTTCTTAAGTAAAATATGTTGCTCTGTATGCTTCTAGATGCAAAATAGAAATACAAATCATGTTTTGATTTTTAAGAATGTTGCAATGTCAACGTTCACTTGTTACAATTATTATAATACATTGTTATAAAAAATATTAATAATAGTAATCCCTGTTTTTTTTCCTGAATTGGGCATTGTTTTATTTTAATTTTTTATTTATTTCAAATTATAATAAATATAAATTTTGCCATTTCAGTATTTATTTTTGATTAGTACTAGAAAGACTAACTAACATTTAGTATTAGCAATGTTGCCCTAAAGTGGCTGCTGACTGTTATTTACAAAAAGAGGAAGGTAAATACAACTATTAATATATGAATATATATAATGTATAAAAATTATTAAAATTCTGAGAAATTCCTTGATTATAAATATAATTTTTTCGAAAGAAAAATAAAAGGCAGTCAAAATGAATTCTTTGGACACATTGCTTTGTTGTTGAAATTAGTTCAAAATTAATAAAAATAAAAAATAAAAAAAAAAAACAAACTTATGAAAACATAAAAACATTAATAAAACAGCTTGTAACCACAAAGGTAAACCTTTTCAAACAATAAATTTCGCAATACTAAAGGAAGAAAAGATGGCATAAAAAAAGCTCAGGACGCATAAAACTCAATCATCTAAAATATGAATACGATAACGCACTTGGAAGAGCGCGCTTATCAAATCCAATTCTTCTCGTTCTTACGGAATCAATCGTTCCGTACACAACGTGCGAGCGAGCCCTTCCACATGCCCGAACACGCACAAAAAGCCCGAAGCGCGCGCGTCTCCTGCCGGTCCCTAATCTACCTGTCGATCATGAAACTTCGCTTTCCCTTTTCCTTTACCGCGTGCTCTAACCGCCTCGTTCACCGCAAACCCATCTACCCGCCGGTAACGTACAATCCATTCATCCATCTCCGCGAGTTTCGACCCTTTCCTTTCCACCCTCCTCCTTCTCCTCTTCCTACTCCTCTTTATTCCCGTCCTCCTACTCCCAGACTAGTCACTGAGCTTCCTCGTGGCGGTGATAGCGATAGTACCAGCGGCGGCAGCAGCTCGCTCGAATAAAGCTCTAGCGTCTGCAGATGATGCATCCTTTCCGAAGCCAATCCGGCGTCCCGTATCCGACCCGAATGAGGGGAATGTGTTTCCCAATGGTACGCGAACTTGCGAATCAGGACACGGAGTAGCATACTCTGAGGTAGCTAGGCTATACCGCGCTCTCTCTCTTTCTCTCTTTCTCTTTCTCTCTTTCTCTTTCTCTTTCTCTCTCTATCTCTCTCTCTCTCTCTCTCTCTCTCTTTCTCTTTCTCTCTTTCTCTCTCTCTCTCTTTCCCTCTCTCTTTCGGTATCTCTTTCTCTGTCAAGAGCGCGCGCGAGAGAATAAGCCCACGGGAATATAAGCCACCGGAGGCAGAGAGAGGGTGGAAAACAAAGCCGCGCGGCCACAGGGATGCACTGGCAGAAGCCGGCCGCTCGCTTTGATTATGGGACGTTAATTAATTTCATCAATTACACTTACATCTAACGTGCGAGTCGTGACTCGACTCTCGCGGGCGCGCTTACTCTTTGAGCATTCGCACGTGCATCTCCATATATATATATATATATATACACACACACACACGCGCGTAGCCACGTCTGTTTGAGTGTGTATAATACGCACGGCGTATACATGTGGACGCGAACAGATGTATATATCTTCACAATAGTTGCGAGCAGACCTATATACATTCCTCGAGCTCACGGGGGGACGAGTAAATCCGCGTGTGTATGTACACGTATTTACATATATATGCGGCGATTCCCTCGGCATCCTTTCATTTCATAGGTTATTCCTGTATTCGCGCAACCCCCACTGCATTATCTCTTTCCGTGGCTCTTTGTCGTGGACTCCGTGGGCTGTCTTTTCCGCGCATTATTTCCACTTTGTCCTCTTTTTTTTCATCTCTTCCTATTTTTTTTCTGTCTTTTTATTCGTTTTATTATTATTTATTTCCCTTCATTGACTTTTTTGTGCGATACGTTTGTCGGCTCATATACACGCGATATCGGACTTACCATAGAATGAGACTTTTATCAAGAATGTATAAAGTTGCGTCGCGATATAAATTTGATTTGAGAGACGAGTTGCTTCATCGTATATAGTATAAAGTTTGAGAATCATACAAAGGGACGTTGTTTAAATTGGCGGATCGTCTTTCTTATATTTCGTAGCCGCAATATTTAAAGTTTAAATATTAGTAAAATATATAAAATAGTTACTTTATCTGAATTGAAACATTATAAGAAATAGAAAAAAATGACTTACCGATAAGTACCAATTTTATAATTATGCATTTTGAATTTTACATTCAATCAATTTTATAGATATTATTAATATATCATCATTCAATAATATTTACTGTAATTTATTGTAATTTACCTGAAATACAATAATTTTCATTATTTAAAATTTTAAATGTTGAATTTAAACGATTTTAATAATATCAAATATTTTAATAATACTGAATGCAAGAGAATTGTGATAATAAACAACGCAAAATCAACAATTAACATAAAAAAAAAAATTAAAAACGACATCAAAAGCCTTCAATTATCAAATTGAATGTATTTTTATTTGAACAATTATAAATATGCAACTGTAGTTATTTAATAACCGATTGGATCTTATCAACTTTTCTACTTATTAAGAAAGTTAATTACTAATTAATGAAAATAACTTTATAGTTGTATATATTACTTGCAAAAAATTTAAACGTTGTGTTTTTGATAAGAAAAATAAAATTTTTTTCACGTAATGCAAAATATAAGAAGGAAAATATTCGTAACCATATTGATTGTAATATCATCAAATTCAACTCTTGATCGTAATGATGTATGAAATTAGTTAATAAATATAATTAACGTTTTGATGTATCGATATAATATATTCTCGTACATTTGTAACTTTAATGAAAAGCTTCATAATTGATTCATTTGAAAGTTAATTATAAATTACTCGCAAAATTAACAAAGCCTTTCATCAAACTTGAGTTCATCTATTTCAAACCATAATACGGTATCGCACGCGCGCTTGCCTATTGCTAAAACAATACTTCACGATAATTAACAAGTGCAAAATACCCGTGCTTTCCGATAACGATGATTATGACGGGAGACCAGGGCGAATATTTTCAGCGTTTGGTTGTTTTCAAACAAAGCATCAAAATTAACAACGCGATATGTTCAACCGCGATGTTTCACCTTCGGCGCCTGATACGTTTTCGCCTGAGCGTTACCTCTCGGTTAGGACTATGACAAGCCGAAAACCATTGCTTCCGTATGCGCCTTTCATTGTTTATCCTCACGTTGCCTCTTCGTCTTGCTTTCGACGTCTCTTTCGTATCGTTGCCGAGGTTGACCACCGCCTGTAGCGCGCGACTGCAACGAGCCGCGGTTTCATCTCCTCTTTGCCAGATTTTCCCTCTCTGATTTTCTCTCTCTCTCTCTTTGTTCCTCTATCTCGTGGGTCTCGGCAAAACAAACCGTTCTCCTCCCCTATATCCTTCTCCTCCCATGCCTATTACCTCTTGACATATCTGAGCCTCGGCGCTTTCAGCATCGTCCCGCGACACAATGGATCGCGATATCGCCCGCCCGCTTCGTACGTATATATTCTCGCGTCGTGCCTGTATATATTTCGCGTCGCGAATGAGAGAGAGAGCGAGAGCGAGAGGGAGGGAGGAGAAAATGCGGGATGGAGAAGCGGCGAACACCTGAAACACACCGGCGTCAATCGGTGAATTCGCTAGCTCGCGCAAGAGACGGACACCGTATGCGTGAAATGCTTTGCGTTCACGCTTCAATGCTCGCATATGGCTTCGTGTGTGGAGCTACGCTCTGTGTACGCTCGCTTTGCGAACATGCTTGTTTCTGTCGTACGTTTGAATATTGTATTTGATTATTGTTTTTGACCTCTTTTATTTAATAGCAATGTTTTAAATTGTTGTCCAAACAAATGGTTGAAAAATAAACGAAAGTTTTTTATTAAAATTATTTAATTAGCCGAAACGATTATAATTTTATTTTTAAATTTTACAGTTTCAACGATTTTAACATGTTTTAAAATCTATCAGGTGAAAGTTTAACGTTATCGGAGCATTTTTATAGAAATTGATTTACTTACCCCGTAATTTTTTATAATAGTTTTAATATAAATATCAATATTTTATTTTATTGCATTTAAAAAGGTTTAATATATTTATTAACAATAGTATATTATTGTTTACGGTAGAAACAGAAAATTAATATGCGTTTAAAATGATGTTAAAAAAATTTTCACATAAAAAATTACGATATTGTACTTATTACTATTAGACATCAGCAAAATGCAAAAAATCAAATTCACTCTAAATTTAATCTTCAACATCACTAAAAAATATAGATTTAAAAATCTAGTATTCTAAAAATAATAAAAAAACAAAGCAATGAAAAAGAAAAAACAATAAGATTCAATTAAAACATAGCATTCCTAATAACAAAATTCCATTTTAAACTCCGTGACAATGCTAAACAAACGAAGCCCGTCAATCAAAATCCGTCAGCCTAAAAACTTGCCATAAAGCGACAACTTTTCCCGTCTGACCCAATGCGGGGTTGATCCACTTACGCGTACACATACATACAAAACGTCAAAGTATGTGGCATTTTCGATCAAAGCTCACCTGTGCGTGCGCGAGCGCGCGTAAATAACAAACGCTACACGCAAACCGCTCGCGCGCACGAGACATATGTTTGTGCGCAGATTGTGGAAATCTATCCCCCTCCCTTTCTCGCCTCCTCCTCCTCCTCCTCCCCCCCTTTACCCTCTCTTTCTCTTTTGAGTTCCCTTCCCACTTCGACCTCCACTACACCTAGGGCAACGGCGGTGGCGTCGAGCAAAGGCTTCCGGATCGAGCGCCGCTGACGCGCGACCACCGTACGGATGTCCTTGCGGTTATTGGTCCGCCGCAGGACCACAAACCGTAACTCAATTAATCCTGATTGATCTGCCGAGCATACATTTTAGAGTCAGTCTCTCTCTCTCTCTCTCTCGCTCATTCCAGCGAACGTCTATCGCACCCCCCGCGCGCGCGAAAGCTCGACTCCTAGTGTGCGAGTTCTGCGCGACTGCGTCAGCCCGGTGTTGGAAGTCGCGCTCTCGTCATCGTTCTCGTGTCTCTCTCCCTCTCTTGGCGCTATGTTATGTCGGGTACGTGCCAGCCAGCCGACCAACAACCACCTGGCTAACTACCGCCGTTGGCTCCGTGTACACACACGTACGCGTACGTGTGCGTAAGCAACTTGTATATATATAGACACGAGTGTGTAGCTCTCGTGACGGTACTGTTTAGGGACTGGGAATTACACGCGCGCACACTACATGCACGCGGCATTTCGGGATGTTCCCTGTGTAATGTTCTTGCGGGTATACTTTGCGGCCCGTCGTGATATCCCCCTCGCGAACTTCGTGTGAATTCTTTTAGCCGAGAAAACGGGAGGGGAGGGAGAACAGAGGTATAGTTATGCGCTTGAGTTACACGCCGGATGATAGCGAGTATTTACGAGCGGACGAGTACGCGAAAATTTCAGGAATGTTTTTGAATGCGAAGAGAAATGTTTCGTCTACGATTTAAATTGTGTATATTTTTTTTTTTTTTTTTTTTTTTTGACGTCTTGTTGCCATAGTACGGTAACAATTAGAAGATATTTATTTAGACGCGATGCGAGAACAATAAACTTTTTTATAAATTTTTACGTTGTTGTCGTTTATCTTTGATTTAATAAACAAAGATTATACATTAATCAAGCAGTTTGTAAAATTTTCAGTTGTAATGCGAAACATTCTGTCTGTTTTTTCACGCTAGTATATAAAAATTGTATTTTAAGCGAATGAAAATATCGACGATGTTCACAAATTTTTATTTTTATCAAACTTATTGATATTGAAAACAAAACTGAAATACCAAAAAAATATTAAAGGAAATTGTGTATATAAATATTTATGCATTGCTAAAAAAATACGGATATCGCGGTTGAAATAAATATACAATTTTTAAAAATTGATTTTATGTTTGATATATTAAAAATTAAATACATAAAATTACGTATACTGTTTAAAAAATTTTATGAACAAATTGGTCGGTTTTTTTTTTTTTTTTTTTTTTCTTTAATGCGTGCATTATGCATTTTTGTACAAAATAAAATTCCCACTTAAATTTCCATTACGCGATAATCGTAATCCTAAAGTTTTGAAAAGTACGATAAAAATGGCTTCGATAACATCATAAATATTATGGTAATTAACATGAATTTTCATCACAAATGCAAGCATTCATTATTATACCTGCACTTTATAACGCGTTTTGACAGTAAATTTTATCTTAATTTCTTCAAAATTAATTTTTTATAATTAAGTAACGTAAAAAAACTAATAATTAATTAAAAAATATCATAATATGATAATGAAAAATCATTGTATTATGTAAATAAATGTATACAAACATAACATTTTTAATTTGTAATTTCAGTATTGTTGAGCAAGTAATAAATGATCCTATTAAACATTTTGTAAAATAAATTTGAAAAATGTTTGAAAAAACGAACATAAATTTTAATTTTAATTCTTTACGGCTTATTTGGTTTAAATTATAATTATTATTTAATTTAATATGAAGATTACCTAATTATGTACTTAACGAAATAAACGTAAAATTTAAATCCAAAAAGCACCGATACAAATTTAACAGCACTAAACCAACCCATCGTGGAATCCCATGAACAAAAATTTGTAAATAAATAAACAAAAACCACACCTGAATATTAAAATCGCTGAAGCGTTTAAAACTTCATTAATGCTCGTGGCTCAATCCCCCGAAGTAATTAAAAAGCCTCAAACCGCTAAGAATGTATACACATATACATTTATTTATACACAAACACACGCGCGCATACATCCTTTTAAAACATAAACTTTACCGGTACGCGTAAAAACTCAGCTTTCCTCTTCCACTCATAATATTTTCACCCGTATCAAAGTCCGACGAAAGCGCGAAAGCGATCTCCCTTCTCCCCTCGCCCTTCTCTCCGACTCCCTCATCCTACATTCCCACTTCTCCGAGAGAAAATCTTTCAGCCGCGAGAGAACGCCGACGCTAATAATCGTCGTAATAAAAATGCGGTAAAACACGACTTAACTACTGAGTTAATTAAGCGTAAACTTTTCTGCTCACTATCACCGTCCCCCCCTCTCCCTCCTTTGTTCCCTTCTAAGAAAAGTAAATAACGAAACATAAACGAGCGTTTGCCCTTAGCGTTATAACTGCCGGGAAAAATAAGTCTTCTCTCAGGTTGCAGTCAAATTTTCATCGAACGCTCGAGAAAATTAACCATTCGAGTTACTTCGATACCTTTAGGCATCGTTCGCATATACGCATGGAGGTGTGCATCTCTCTTTCTCTCTCTCTCTCTTTCTTTTTTCGAATAACGAATGGAAAAAAATCGTAGCGAATTTTTTGCGCTTAACGCGAGCGTGTATATATAAAAAAGGGAGACGGAAAATAGAGAGAGAGGCTTTCTTTTAACGTTTCCTCGTGTATACGTGTGCTTCTTGTTTCTTGTTGAACGATTAAGTTTTGCTTCGACGCGTACCGCGAGAGCACTTTTACCTTCGCTCTTTTCCGTTACGACCCGCATCACGTTCGCGTGTCGCTTTTTACCGACTCTCTCTCTCTCTCTCTTTCGTTCTCTCTCTCGTGTAGTACTCCACTACTGCGTTTTTTTTCGTATCTTTTTCATGCCCTTCGAGTGCCGTCGACTCTCTTTTGCTCTCTTTTACTTAATTTTTTTCGGAACCTTTTTAAGCTTGTGTTTTACACCTATGGTATTCTAATAGTGTTTCGGATTAAATGAATTACGCATTTGTAATTCTTCGTTGCTCTATTGATTTTGTGTTAAAATACTGAAAACATTGTGCGTGTTTTCCTATTTATAGGTGAGTAAAATGAGTGCTGACAATTATTTTTTATAAAAACGCCGATGTTTAACAATGCGTAAATTAATAATTAATTACAAACAAGATACATTGTAAACATAAAATTCTAAAAAAACACAGATATTTTTATTTTTTTGTAATAAACAAAAAAAAAAAAAAAAAAAAAAAAAAAGATTAAGTTTAACAATGCATATAAAAATAATTAATTAGGAAAAATTTACATAGAATATTTACAATTGTAGAAAAACCGAGATATTTTTACCATAAAGCAATTAATTTTATCAAATTTGTTTGAATATTCACTATTTTTTAATCAACGTAATTTGAGTTTAAAAATATAAAACATCTCTACATAAAATTTTGAAAAACTATGAAAAATTGATGTATTGATTTTTCAGAAGATTAATATACAAAATCAAACTTTCAGAATCAAATATAACGCGACCACTTGCTGTTTTTAGTATCAAATTTATTGAATTCATTAAACATCGATTTTTTGTTAATTCAATGGCGATTTATTAGTCAAATACCATTTTAAAATTTGATTTTTCGAATATAACTGATAAAAATAAAAGGATTGATAATTCAGACATCGTTCTAACATTTAATCAAATTTCCACGATTACTATTACCGAAGTAAGAAAATATTTAAATTGACAGAATTAAAATAGAAAAGTAATCGAAATTTCAAATAAAATAAAAAGATTTTTAATTTTATCAAGAAATTCGCTTACCGCTACTTATTTTAAGAAAAGAAAAAGTAGATAAAAACTCAATATACATGGATATGTACAGAAAATGTCTATTATGATAAGATATTCATATGTAAACAAAGAAACACGTATATAGTCGCGGCTGCTTAAATCCCTCTTTTCAATTCCTATAACTTATTCCAATACTTATCCTCTTACATCTTAGTTTCATCCAATATCGAAAACTTTTTATATTTCGAAGGAAAAAAATTTTACATTACATTTTATGCTTTTACGTCTACTGCAACATTCATAATCCTTAGAAAAAGCATACGAAAAGTTACGTTTGTATTTAATAATAATTCAAATTATAGTTTATTTCGGCATTTTAGTTTTATTTAATGTTTTTTTATTTTTTTTCTATAAAGAATAAATAAAAATTCCATTTTCCGGCTCCTCTTTCGTCTCGGTTCGTTATCGTACCCTTAATTCTCCTATCGCCAGAATCTTTTGATTTAGCTCTAATTTTCCTCTAACTTTCTCTCGCTCGGCCTTTATTCCGCTTCGTCGTTTCTCCCGACGTTTCTTCTTTTTTATCCCGTCTCTTTTTCCTATCGCGCAGAAAGCCTCCCCTTTTTTTCTCTCTTTTTGCCTTGCGTTTCTGTGGCTTTTCGCCGCTACTCCTCCCTCTTCCTTCTTTCATCGAGAGCGCACAGTAATTTCCGATTAACGGCTCGCTCGAAATAGGGTAAAAGAAAAAAAAAAAAAAAAAAAAAAAAAATAAGTAGAAAGCAGAAAAAAATCGACGGAAAGACGAATTCCACGACGACTATGACGATGTTATTGGCGAATGCGTTAACCGTAGAATATCGAATCGGATGTAGTACGCGTATATATGAAGAGCGATAGCGAGTAAGCGACAAATCTCGAAGAGAACGCATCTGTTTGACTTGCTGCACAAACTTACGTTACAAACACGAATGCGAGTTATCTCGCATAATTGTGAGAGCGAGACAGAGAGATGGATTATGGCAACGCTTCTCGTTATCACCGAGAGACGTATACCTTTTTGCGCCGCTTTAACTCGACCGCTCTCCTTCGTTAGAGCGGTCTTTTTAATGGGAGGTAAGCTTTGCCGCAGGTGAGTATCCGCGCTACTCGAGCTTTATATCGCTGTACGGAATACGGAATACGGAACTCAAGATGCATTAATGTATATGTAATATATATTTTTTTTTTTTCTTAAACTTGTTACTTGGAGAATCTTTACGCTATAACATAATTGCATATGTTCACGTACAGATTTTATTACAATGATTTATAATCGATAAGTAATAAATATTTGTCATATACGCGCTATGATTTTTTAGCTTTTTTTTTTTGCCGTGTTTATTTAACTTTAAATACGCGTATGTAATTTATTTAATTACTAGAATCAGAAAATTGCTTGTATAAAAATAAATATTGTCGTTTTAACTCGTTACTTTGTACGATTAAATAAATATATTTATTTAGCTACATTGATCTATCCAATACAATTGATTAATTGATTAAAAAAAGAATTTGTTTTTCATTATGTAAGATTTTTTAACAAAAAAATTGGTTCAAACATAACGTTTCGAATTGTTAATAGAATAAATGTAACTTAATTCGTATCAATAACTATTAATGCATAGATATATAGAAATAAGCTATTTTAATAATTATTACAAACTTTTAGATACATTAGAAATATTTATTTTTATAAAAATTGATATATTTTTCATTTTACAGTTTCTCAACGTAATTTATAATTTTATCGGACAAAAAATAAAACATACATTTTAAAATTTTATAATCTGTGTATGATAAAAATATCGTTTATCATTACAAAAGCAAAATGCAATAATAATTTCATTATTTATTTTATTCTTTATTTGGATCGATGAAATTCATTTTTCTTTATAAACTGTGGAAGTCTTAACATAAATTTAACAAAAAAAAACTATAAGAATTTATGAAGTTATAGGTCTATTAAGCAAAGAATTTTTATCAAAATTATTATTTTTTAACAATGCTTGAACTTAATTCAAAGTCATCTTATACTTTTATCGACAAATATAGTTTTTAATCCACTTTTGTCACATAGTCAAGAAATTCAGTTTATTAATTATTCAATTCAAGTTACCTATTCCACAATAATCGATACAGATGCAAACATTTAACGAGTATTAAATGTTCTTAATTGAAAAAAGCAGCTTTATAAACAAACAAAAATAGATGATAATCAAAAGGCTCTCTTGCATCATCTTAGGTAATAAAAAAATCGTCGAAACAATTCGAGAATAAAATAAAGAAACAAATTATTATTCCGACAAACCCACGTCTTCCCATATCTAAACGAAAGCCAAACAAGTTCGATGAAATTTACGCACATATGTAGTAAATTCAAGCGTTGCATGAACAACCATTCGAGACACGGTTATATCGCGTGTTATTGTTGTTTCGTCGGAATTCACTATATAAAGTCATATTTGAGGAGAAAATACGCGATATCGCGGATAGGAAAGAAAAGGGACGATAAAAGGAGAGAGCAGAGAGAATTGCAAACGGTTTCAACGACACGACTTTTTCTTTCTTTCTCTCTTTCTCTCTCTCTCTCTCTCTCTCTCACTCCTTCTCTTTCTCTCTCATCGACTGGTGTATGCAGTTTATGAGGTAAACAAGAGGCTCAGGTAAAAGCTGAGCGCTGGGCGCTTGTTTTTGTTTGGCATACATTAAGGCTTTTGTGCTACGTGTAAGCATTCATCCCCCTCCTCCCTCATCCATCTCTCTCCCTATACCTCACGCTAGCTACACACGCGCACGCACCGCACCTTGTATAAACAAAAACAAACTTTATCTCGTTCCTACCTACCGCTCGCTCGCACTCACGCCCTCTCTCTCTCTCTCTCTCCCTCGCTAACTCTCGCTCTCTGTTTTCGTTGGTTTCCCACCGCACGCGTTCCTTACACACGTGCAAACACATATATATATATATATATATATATATATATATGTATGCACACCTATTTGAAGAATGAGAGAAGGGTGCATACAATGGAAAGGGAAAGAGAGGAAGAGAGGACTGGCATAATATTTTTCGGGCAACATTGACACCTTCATTGGCGCGGGATAGTTTTCGCGTTTTTCCAGGTTTCGCTTACCCTCCTCACCTTCCCTCCCCAATGTGGCCGACACCGCTTAATCCGTGGTCATTTTTCACGAGTACCGGCGGGGGTGCGTTATTCCGTTCGTCTTCCCCTCTTTTTTCGTTTATTTTTTGGGCATACCGAGGAAAAATGAGCAATCGAATGCGCAAAGGGCATAGTTGATGAGGCAATTTGTTTCTCCGTGTTTTCCTTTATTTTCAAATTTTTTTTTTTTTTTTTTTATTTTCATTCACGCGCAACTCAGTACCTGGAATGATTTTATGTTATTGTGTTTGCAACATTTTTTTGTTATTTTTGCGAGGGTGGCAGAGGTCCCTTGTATTTTTGATATTTGTTAAAAATGAACACGCGCCCGTCCACGTGGTCTCGAGTTGCACGTGATATATTGAACGTAAATGCTGGGCTGCGGGATCAAAATTTCACAAGACTTTAGATAGTTTTATTCGTTTGAAAAAAAATATTTCTGTCAAAGTTATTAATGCACTTTTAACTGTTATAAAATATCTAAAAAAAAAAAGAAAACAATTTTTAACACCGAAGTGGTGAAGAGTGAATACAAGAAATCGAATCAATGTTTTTGAAAAATACTTTTATAAAATATGGAAAAAAATTTTTTGTAAAAAAAAAAAATTATTCTACATTGTTTATTTAAGAAAAATTGAGTTAAATTGTTGATGTTAAAATAAATCAAAACTTATAATCGTTAAATTAAGGATTAAAAATTGATCTATTGATAATTATTACGTCAAAGAAAAAACAAAATTTCTTACCTAATTGAGCTTTTAAAAATTGTATATTTTTTCTAAACAATCAACTCGCAAGAAAAAATTATTACCTCCTAAAGAAAAAAAAAAAATCGCATTAAACAAACCAGCAAAAAGGTAAATACTTCCAAATATGTTCTTTCATAATTTATCGCGCACAAGCCTTCGATAACGTCGATTTACCACTCGTCGCGCACATCATAAAAGAGCAAAGAAAAAAAAACAAAAGAAAAAAAAGAAAAATAATGAAAGAAAAGCCACGAAAAGCGAGCCAATGAAAAATTCAAGCGTTGCCGCAGCCGTCATACGGCGCGAGAGATTTCAAAATTCAACACACAAAGCCACCGGGATAGCGTAGGAGCAACAACTGCGGGATTAAAATTGTACGAAGTCCCAAAGCGGGGACAAACCGAACGTTCGGTACGTTATAAAGGAAAACGTAACATATATGTATATATATATATATATATATATATATATACACACATGGCTAGATATCCGTTGGTTCGATCGGTTCAGCCTCGTACCGAACTGTATCCCCGTGAGAATACGACACCAGTCAAGATTCGATTCTCTCGCTCTAATTCATAAAGGTTGTGCTTGCTGCCATGAGCTGCTGCTGAGTTAAGAAACAGGCCGAGTAAATGTAAAGTAAAAGAAATAAGAGAACTTGCTGCTATTTTTTGGTAAATTATAGACATAATGTTTTGTTAGGACGTTTGAACGTTTTTTCATATTAACCCAGTAATTTCATTAAAATTTTCACAAAGTTTTATCAATATTTCAACTAACAAATTTCAAAAGTTATTTTTTTAATATTTTATTGTATCAAGTAAATAAATAAAAATTTTTCAAGATATTCATTAATAAATAGTCGACACACCCTTCGAGAACAAAAAAATTAATCCGAGCTTCGTACATCAGTATATCAAAATCGATCGTACGGATGCGTCGACGCGAAAGATTGGCTGTTCGATGGGGGAGTAAAGAGAAGGAGAAAGCATAACGAGGAATCCGCGTATATATACTATACATACATATATATATATATATATATATATATACACACATATATACGCACATAAACGCATCTCCTCGAATAAGTCATGAGTCAGGGAGCCGTGCAATCGACGAGTTGCTCACGGTTTATATTTATCCTTCCGTGTTGCGTCGCTACTACTTCTCCTTCTCCTTCTCTTTTCTCTTTCTCCACTCTTCTCGTATAACTATGCACGTACGCGCGAGACTGAATTCCCAACGAGCCTGAAGGAAAGGCCGCATCCTATCCCGTTGGTCCCTGGTCGCTCGGGTATTATAATAATTCCTTTGTGCTGGGAAATTTTACGCGGGGGAGTGATTTTTCCGATTTTCCGAGGAGTCGCAGTGTTGCCGCGAGGTTTTTAAAGCGCATACGCGCTTACATTTCTCGCGCGCTTATAATACATGTGCGCGATATGTTTCCTCTCAAGAAGAGAGAAAAAGAGAGAGAGAGAGATAAAGTTTTCCGTGGCAAGAATTGTTTTGGCAAACTTGACGAACGCACTTGAGTTATATTAACGCAGGAGATTTTGTAAAACTTTCATTTCATACGCTGATTGAAGAGATTTTCATACATATTTTACCTTACTACTTTAAGACAGTTTGCTTTTAACTTTTGCATTTTAGTTTTTGCTTTGTTTTTATCGATATAAAATTATTTTCAAGTAATTCGATATATATTCACAAAAAATTTTAATTTTTTTTTTTTTTTTTTATTTATTACTGTTATAAAATTCATAATAACAAGTATTTCATTCATAAAAAAAGGTAAATATTTATTTAGATCGAAAAAAAAGAAAAAAATTAATTTTAATAACGATATTCCGCAGTTTATTTATTTTATCTTTCCAAATTTGTTACGTTCTCAAAATACCAAATGAATGCGTTGCCTGCACGTAATATAAATATAGCTTAAATTTAAACCCACGCTTCGAAAATAATAGGCGTAAATAAAAAAATTAAAAAAAAAAAAAAAAAAAAAAAATAGCATAAAATTATGCGGACTTGGTTCATACACGTACTACACCTGGTTATATTTCGGTATACGTGGAACGATAACGCAACGAAATCTGCATTTTCGACTAAATACAAGGTATTCCATTGCACGTTTTATAGCGAGAGAAAGATAGAGAAAGAAAGAGAGAGAAAGAGCGAAATCGAATGAAATTCAGCTTCGAATGAGTGGCATCTGATTCCGCGAGATTTAGAGCCCAATTATCTTTAATAGCGCGAGGTTGAAAAGCACACACTTGCCAACCATCATATATAAGCTTTTGGCCTCTCTTTCTCTATCGGACAACTGCGGCACAACCGCCATCGTTATACCATAGTCCCCTTTCTCTACGTACGTTCGGCTGGCCTACGTACGCGGGCTTGTTTTCAGCGTCGCAATTTATATCGTGTGCCCCGTGTTATAATAGTTCTTTTGTTTCAAATTTTATAGGCAATTTTTCGGGCTCGTTAACGTTGATGTTTATTTTTATCGGTACCAGGACATTTCAATGCGGGTTGAGGAAGCGCTCGGTGCAGAAAGAGAGAGAGAGAGAGAGTAGAGGGGTAGGTAGGCGTTAGGGGAGAAACTCGTTAAATTCGTTAATACCGTTAAATTGCAGATTTGGAAGCTCCGCATGTAGCAACAACGCCACGAAACGTTACTTTCTCTACTCTCGGCTTTGCGTTTGGTTGTATTTGATAACTACGTTATGGAGCCTTTAATTCTAATTTGTCTGTTTTGGATATATCTGCGGGATTCGTTAATGATTTTTAACGACGAACATAATTACGCTTTGCAATTAAAATGTGTTTGAAAACGAATGTGTAGACTCTTATTTTAGAGATATATTTTTCACGCTTTTAATGCATTTTATACATAATCCATCGAAAGTTCAAAGTGTTACGATGGACTGAATTATAATACATCGTACGAATTTTGCGTGAAAATTTTCAACAATTTATAGCAGTTTACTGGATATAAAACCGGAAGCCTTAAAATGAAATTAAAAAAATTTTCCAATAAGTCGCATAAAAAATTTAATACGCAAATCCTGAACATAATTTTGTGAAAATTTTTTTTTTTTTTTTTCATCCACGTATCGGATGGAATTCTCATTTTTCATTTTATTTCTAAAAATTGTTCAATCCAGAAATGTTTAAAGATTTAATCGCAATTTTCGTATTTGAATAAAATCATCTCTAAATAAAAATCAAACCCAACTTATAAAAGACCTAAAGAAGACTCTTAACATACATGGATGATGAAATCTTGGTTAAATAGATGATGCTGGTAATACCGTTTCTGAGAGAGAAGTTTTGATAAACTTTTCGGATAGACCGCGCGTGTGTTCCCTTCTCGTTTAGAGAGACAGAGAAAGAGGTAAAGTGGAATAGAGAGCGTTGAAAATTTCTTGAATATGCATGAAATTCTATTTTCCGCGGAATAAAATATTTTTATAAAGTACAAAAACTTTTCCGTAACGGTGTGAGTTTGCTTTTCATTATTCGATAAATCAATGAAATATAAATTAATCACGTTATTGATATAAACGTTTACTTTTGAAATTTTTGTTCGCGTTTTTTGCATTACCAATAGATTTTTCTTCATATATATTTTATATCTTACATACAAGTCGTTTTATAATATTCCGATAAACATCCGATTTAAATAAATGTTTAAAACGTAGAATTTAATTGGAAAAATATTCAATACATATTTGAAATAAAATGTACAAAATCATTTTTTTTTTTTAATTTTAAAACAATTTCCCGCTATCGAAAAAAAAGTGCTATATGATAAAGAATAAACAAATTTCAAAGTATTTTGAAATATTTCAGATTTTATGATACAGCTATGGCTTATGTGCGTAATATATCACATCCCGCGTAAAATTATATCATAAATTGCCGAAAAAAATTGGAAATCGAAGCGTCAATGAAAATTCAAATTTTGTTAAACAAATGTTTAAGAATGCAAATATTACTGTTTTTTACTACATACTCCGAATATTTTCATTACATTTCTTTTTACTTTTTAATTTCTTCTTAAAAAATAACAAAAAGTCAAATGAATTTTGTTTAAAAAACATAGTTCAATAAGTTTGCACATGCAAAACACTATTTATGACTAAAAGCATATTTTACGAAAAACAAGAGAATGATACACGTGGAAAAAAGAAACTAACGCACTAAAAAGAAGAAAAAATAAAAACAAAAGCAACAATCACGGCGGAGGATAATTGACTAAAACGATTAAAAAAAAAAAAAAAACAATCGCGTATAAAATATACAAAGACTTACAAAGTGATCCGCAGATCGAGCCATTAACTTTAACGCTCGGGAATTTTTATCAAAATATATCGACGCGATATATCTTCCCGCGACTCAGCATAAACTAACCTCGTTTCTCATCTCTCGTCGGCAAAACAAAAAAATATAAAAAAAAAAAAAAAAAATCGCGCAAATCGTCGAAAAGTCGCACTTGGCTGCTCTGCAGGCATATCGATTATTCAATTATTTTCCTCTTCCATTTCAATCATACTTTATCGTTAGCACTCGCTTGTAAAAAGCGACACAACGTCGAGACGACGACGATGGACGAGATAAACGGACGCCGGTAATAACACTGGCAAATCCATTAAGATCATTGGACTCGCGCGAGGTCGTGAAAAAATTCTGATTTAACCGTTTGCCTTCTCTCGTTCGTTCGTATTGGATTCGCGAGGTTATGTACGAGCTATGTACGATTCGCATACGCGAATACACACGCGCACACTTATTTATATGTACATGAGAGCGCAAGAACATATATATATATCAAGGTGGCGGGAGTTAGCTTAGCGATAATCAGGCGCGTTTTCTTTAAAGAAAGAGTATAACGAGATTTAAAAGATTCGTTCGGATGGATTTTTCCCTTTTATACGTGTCCTTTGTGTTCGCTGATAAGGTGAGATTTCGCTATCTCTCGTTTCTTCTCGATTCGTTCGTATTATGTCCTCGTGCTCGTTCCTTTGCCTTTACTCCCCCCCCCCCTCTTTACATTCTTTTACGCGCGAGAAAGTAATCCGATGTTGCGAGCGCGCGCGCGCGCGCGTTCCCGTTAAAGCGAGAAGAAATTTTTTTTTATACCCGATAAGGATGGGTAAGGCTACCGGAAAAAAGCGGGGACGGTGATGGGAGGCGGAGTACGGACTGATTGCGCGCAGGAAGTCTCTTTCAGTTAAATCGAATTGAGCTTTCAGGTGCGACTTAACTTCGTTATGATTCATTTGATTTTTATCGGGCTAATACACTCCGAACGAGATATAGAGGCGGAGGAAGCTACCGGAATTTATATCCATCCGCGCTATTAATTTTAAAAAAAAAGTCAGCGTTGTACTTAAAATATTAGTAAGATAGCTTTTGTTTTTTACTCGCAAAGGGAAATTAATTTCTTTTTTCATTATTTCTATCGCAAAAAGATACAGGTTTTATATGGATTACAACGAAGCTTTTTTTTCATCGATTTTATACAGGTGTTAATTTTAAATTTAATCGACAATATTTCACTCGATAATATTGCGATGAAAAAAAAAAAAAAAAAAAAAAAACTATACAAACTTATAAATTTTGCGGTGAAAAGTACATATACGAAGTTTGAAATTGATCGATTAAAAGTTCACACATACCGAAAGAACCTTTTGTCGTTCCAATATTTAGCTTTCAGATAAAGTGTTTTAAAGTTTTATAAGCTAATGAAATTTATATAGCAAAACTTAGACAATATTGCCTTTAACGGTTTTATCTTTTATACTATTGTCTGTGGTGCATATATCGCACGTACTTTATATATTCCCAAGAGAAAAGATGATATTTTCAAATGAAAATCGATGCTTTTGCATTTTTCTATGAACTTCGCTTAATTGAAAAATAAACTTTAGTTATAAAAAGTTCGAATCGAAGAATTAATAATTTTTCATTTCAAACCAAAGATTTCTCCTCGTTAAACAAAAAGAATTAATAGGCTAGATAGTGTTACTAGTAAATGTAAGATTTTTGAATGGGTAAACTTAAATCTTTACTTCGTCGATTGAGCTCATTTTAAAGTCCTTTAAGTTTCTTGCCTCCTCTCACAGTGCGAAGGTTCAAACGTGAAAATCTAAAATTCTTGATGAGGGAATCTGTAAAACTTTCCAACTTCACCAATGTTACCTTCGTAGATTCCCTTTTTTACTTTCACAGTCAACTTTGATGATACTTTCTTTCGATGAAATAAAAAAAAGAAAAAGAAAAGAAAAAAACCAATGAAAAAAAAAAATAAATAAAAGTCGACCAATCGAGTGTTTCCTCTCGACCGCTGAGAAGTAAGGTAAAACTTAATTTACGCTTGTTAACTTTTTAATTTATCAGATAAAGCGAGTCACTCTCGCAATTTATTTCATAACGAAAAATTTATTTTTTTCTCAACTTTAAGATTAACTGGGATAATTTACTGGTTAAAAGCCAGAAAGTTTTTAATCTTTATTATTTTAGTTTAAAATGGATAATGCGAATATTATTTAAAATTAAAACGTCGGCGTGAGTAATTTACATATTTTCTCATATAAACTTTTTTGGTTCTTTAAAAAAAAATTTTATTATCAATATTTCAAAAATGATGCGTATTTATTTTAACCGATTTACAAAAGCAATTAAATTTTTATTATTATAGGTAACGATTTTATTTTATGCGCCAAATGTCATTTTTTCTTTCGTGATATATACCAAATTTTTATTGGCAGCGAGCCTAAATTACAGAAACTAAAATGGCAAATAAAGACATCGACTCGCAATACGCTTGGCATAAAAAGATGCCAAAATCAGCACTTCTTACTAAAATATCGTTTTGCGATATATACGAATGAACGAACAGTCGTTGCGCAATTATGCGATTAAAGAAGAAAACATCGCAAATTCGAGAATCCTTCATGTACTCGGAGAAGCGCGCGACATCGGGTCGAAACGCGCGCATAGCGAAATGTAAATCAAGCTTAGCGCAGAGAAAAAGTAAGAGAGCTTCGTAAAGAAAGATGAGTAGAGACCAATATTTGCCGACGTTAAATTTTGCGCGAAATCAAAGGGGAGCAAAGTAAGGTTACGGATGAGGAGGGAATCTCTCGCGTTAATCCGAACGCAAACTTTCTCGCGTGTAAAACGCGACGAACGAGAGCAGAAGGGGAGCAGAGCAACGTTTCGAAGCTCTAAGCTGATGTTAATAAAACGCGCACACATCCTATACCGATACCAAACCTCCGGTGAATTCTCGCGTATGCGCGCGCCCTGACGCGTTCGCGAATACTTTCACACGCATATACGTATGCCTAAACATACTCGTACACACGTAAGCGAATATACGCCCGTACGCGACAAATGAGCAAATCCGCCGATATAATTGTATTTATCGGGGAATTAGCCGTGACGAATACTCCCCGTGCGGTGGACTGCCGCGCTCTCTCACATAGATACGCCGCGCAAATTGTAATACGTCCTGATGGCGCGCATACGTGCGCTCGTCCGTATTACTCTGTATGTATTATGCGTCGAGCGGGACGAGGGGAATTCCCCAGTGTTTCATTTACATATACATATATATATATATATATATATATACAAAATACATATATATACAAAACACCATATTTTCGTGTAAACAAAAGCGCGGCAAATCGCGCGGCACGGCTTTGAACTAGCACGTAAGTTAATTCGTGTTTATATAACAAGCGGAGAATTCGTGCGTTGCAGAATCTTGTTTTGTTATACGTACAAACGATGGGTATTCGTGAGGCTGACCGTTCGATGAATAGATTTCCTGAAATCGTTACATGAATTATTTCTTTTATAGTTAATCATCCATTTTTGTAAATTTTATAAACTTTAGAATACTCCTGTCATTGTCTAGTTATCGTTGAATTATAATGAATTATTAAACCATAAATACAATTCTCTTTAACTTTTGAAATTCTAATGAAGCAAACAATGAATTAAAAAAATTCCATAACAACCGTGGTAAATAAAAGTTTTCAAAAGTTTCGAAAATAACAATTTTCGTCAAAAAATTAAAAACTTTCGCGAAATTAATCGTTGCATATTTTTTATATGAAAAACCTTCGCATTTACCATTACGTTTCACGGCGGGCGTTTATTCTTCTCACTCGGCCAAACGTTACGCACAGGTATACGTGCTACAGTAGCTCGTCGCGCAAAGCGCGATAGCGTATTCCCTTGTGTAGCGATGAGCGGCGCGCCGGTAAGAGAAACGCGCGTATTTACATGCGCGTCGCGTATATACGTAAAGCGTCGCGATTGCGACCGTGGAGGGAGAAGGAGTGATAAATCCTACGAGGTGTACTTTGAAACTTTTCGGAATAAGCGAGAGAGAACGCGCACAATGCATCTATAGCATCTTCCGGTCTGTCGAGATTTGAGTCACTAGCACGTAGAATCCGTTTAAACTGCCGGTTGGAAAACATTAGCTAATCGGTTGACCAACCGATGTTTTCATATGTGTATGTGTGTGTGTGTGTGTGTGTTTGTTCGTATACATGTTAACGTACACAAGTACGACTCGTCGGCAATGCATTTCATCAATTTACCAACGTTGCTGCTGCGGTACGTAATGTTCGCGTCAATTGTACGCGTGCATTTAGCTCACCTTCTCTCTCTCTCTCTCTCTCTCTCTTTCTCTTTCTCTGTTCAATAGCATATACCGCGGTGCATTAATGTAACCCATCGTGGAGAGTATCTTTATATATGCGAGCGTAGAAACGTCGCTACGCGCAGGTAACTCCCAGGTAAAGTGTAAATACGGACAAAGTCCGAGATTAACTATAGCTCGGCGAGTACATGCGTCGCGAATGTGTGCATAGACGCGGCTTTCGCGTTATGTAAATTGTAAATATGTACATATGCGGAAAGAGGACGGGAACGAAAGAAGGAAAGAGCAGAGATTGCGGTGGTGTATAGTTTAACCGTACATCGCGAGCTTTGATAAAACTTTTTGCGTCGTGTTTCTCGTTCTTCTACATTCGATTTCTGTCCCCTCTCTTCCCTATCCCTTTCCACGTATCTGTTGCCTTTGCTCTCTCGTGCGTGTATATATGTATATACGAGTACATCCACGTGCACGCGATGCGGACGCTTTCCCAATATTTTATCGCGGTGGCGGCGGCGACGTCGGTGGCGGGACGTCATGCGAAACGCCTGATTGTAGCCGCATTATTCGCGCATGAATCTCCTTTCATGCGCGCCTGGCGCACGACGAAAGAGAGAACCGTATAGGAATGGGGGTGGACCGACTCTAAATCCGACGGCATGGTGCGCTGTGTCTATACTTCCTTGCTGGCTACCATCCCTTTGCATACGCGCACACGCGCGCGCGCGCGCGCGTGTGTGTGTGTGTGTGTGTGTGTGTGTGTGTGTGTGTGTGTGTGTGTGTGCATTTATTTACGTATGTATATACGTATACACATACATAGCCGCAGACGAGATTTGGTTTGGAATACGTAAGTGTACGGGTGCGTGTGTGCGAGAACGGATGACTCGAACGGAATCCAGAAACGAAGGGATTTTGCCAATCGTTGCGAGATTTCGATTTACCGATTTTGAAGCTGCTAAATTTTCATATATATTTTTTATTTTTTCGTCTTCTTAATATTCCTCGCTCGTACATTTCAAGGGCGAATTTTATTAAGCGCCGACAGACGATTCGCTCGAACTAGATTACAATCACGAGTTTTACGATATTGATGAAATCGTTGATGTTATTGATACCATGTACCAAAGTTTATATTTGACATAAAAAAATTAAGTTTTATAATATAGGTATAAGTATAAATTCATGATAGACTTAATTGTACTATTGCTCATTATAGCTCATTACTTAATTTTGTATTAAACTAATCACTTATTGACTATTTTTATGTTTCAGTTAAAAAACTTCAGATCTACGAAATAAATTTCAAGCTGATTTAACGAAATAATTAATAGTGTTCGGATCAAATATCTTGTTATTAATAAATCCATCGACATTAAATTTTTAATCACTCACGTAATTATTAGCGCGCTTTAAATCGCAGCTGTCTATCTCCATGCAGTTCTCAAAACTAAATTAAATCTCACTTGTGCAATATTCGTTAATAAGAGAGTTATCATACGTGAATAGTGCAATACTGTTTACATAGTTCTGTCGAGTTGCCAAAAGTGATATTAATTTCTAGCAGTAGTCGGGCTGTCTAACTATACATATATATATACACACACACACATATATAAAAGCGCGCGAGACGCCGCCGGCTGACACGCCTGATTAAAACAGTGTTGCTACTAATGAAGTACATATGTAAGTTTTCCGTCGTACGTATGAAACTCCGTCGAAAACTTTGTCCATTCAAATATTTGAACTATACTCGCCGCTCGCGCCGATTTAACGCGTCCGAGAGGCCGGCCAACAACTTTCGCATTTACCCTACTACTACCTTCATAACCATAAACATTTGAAAACTTGGTAGATATGATTCCGGCATTAAGCGCCGGTACATGCCGAAACCGCGAACGAAATTTTGAAAAGCCCAACGATCATATATGTATGAAACAATGCCTTTTAAAATGGCTTTTAAACGAAGTCCTCGTGAAAGCGCTAGAGAGTTTAAAATACCCGTAAGTATAAACAAATTTTTATTTAATTAGTACTTTAGAAATGTTTACTTAATAATATATTTGTTTCTTTTTTTTTTTTTAGGTCGACTTTACGCTATACCTTTTAGGTTTGACGGTTACGGTAACGAAAACACAAATAAAAACAGGAATGCAGTAATTTGATAGACTCCAACGCTCTAACGATCGAATCATCACACGGTATTTTAATTACATTTAAGGATAAGATACAGAAAAACTTTGCTTTTTTAATATCTCTTTTTATCAGTTTCTGCAACTTTTTTAAATAAGAATTAATGTGATTTGATTTCATGATTAATTTGGATCAATCTTAAATCTTATTTAATTTTATTAATTGCCCTTACAAAGTTAGATACTTCTCTTTATAAAGACCTTCTTACAACAATAACAACAAAGTTCATTCAAAGTTAAAAATCTAAGCATACAAGACTCCGTACATCCATAATCTGAAAGAACAACCAATCGATGCAATCATCATTTACGAAGCTTTACAACTGATCCAATTTTTCAACAATTTTTCCACGCGACGCTCCGCGTCATAACAAAGAAGCACACCGAGAGATAGTTTTCTCTCGTGTTACACGGCTACTCTCACAAACGTGTCATCACGGCGCACGATTCCAATTGCGAGCTCGCCGCATCGCCCCCCCCCCCCTCCCTCATCCGCGATTGTGCAAAATTTCGCATTACCGTACACGCAAGCAGCGAAGAAGAAAGGGTGAGAGGGGGATAATCGAAAAGGAGTGACGGAAGAATCAATATTGGTGAACGTGATATTTGTTTGGGCGCAATGCGACTGGCTTCGATATTGGAAGATCAAATTGGACGACGAGAGAGAGAGAGAGAACTCTCCAAACCTTTCTCCACTTTATATACATTTCTCTCGGTTCTCACGCACGCACACTTGTGCACACATACGTGCTCGATTCACGGGCGCGCGAGATGGAAAACGCGTACACACGCGCGTATATGCCATCGGACATGCCGCTATTCTAACTTTCTCGTGTTTGTAAGCAAAGGGACAAACAATGTCAAAACGGTCTAATAAAAGCTCAAGGGAAAGAGACAGGGGCAGCAGCAAACGCTCGTATAGAAATGTCGAATAGTTGCAAAATCTCTCGTCCCGGTGTATACAATACATATGTTTGCGCTTTCAAATTTCGAGAGACTCGTTTAGCATACGCGTGTTATACCTTCGAGCTTGAAGGTAATGAGAAACAACTGGTCTCTCGCCACTAGTCTTCCCGTCGACGATTTTCTCATTTTGTCGAGCGTCGCACCGCTCGCGCTTTCCCGGTCGTAATGCATAAGCGTCTTTGTATATACCATACGTACCATACACACGCAAGAACGCGTATATCTTATCCTTACCGTAACCGTTGAATATAAATTGAAAATTTGGCTTTCCGCGCCCGGGCAAGTAACTGCTCGCGCGCACGCGCGAGAATATGCATAAATTCGTTCGGTGGTGCTCTCCGTATGGGCTTTTCCCAAGCGCGTTATAGGAAAATCATCTCACCGCTATTGGGTTAATGTTCGACGTTTATGCCGATTTTCCGTTTACTTTAAATGCTCGATAAAAATTCTAGAGCGCATTGTTTATGTTCCGAACGATATGGTATATAACTTTATCCAATCGTATTTTTTATCACATCGAAAATATATTTTATTGACGTTGATAATAATAATTGAATATTGATTTTATGATAATTTAATTTAAAAAACTTGTTCAGTTTTACTCCAACTAATTGAAGTGTTTCCATTGTCCTAGTGCCTAAAAATTTAGAATAATTATTATTCTACACTTTATGATTCTTTATATAAAAATAAAAAGTAATTTTACTGTTGTACGATGAATATGCTAAAAATATCGATACTTTCAATGAATAAATTTTAAAAATATTATTTAATTTTTAAATTTAAATCTTATAAATTTTTTATTTTGCATTTTTTTTTTAATTTTCGATTCAAATTTTAATGTAAAAAGCTTGTTTTCAAATTTCCATCAATCGATAATCGTTCCATTCAAATCTAGCATCTCTTTAACCATCTTCAGTGCATTTATTCAGTACAATGCAAATAACCTTTCGAAAAGAATTGAAATTTTAAAAAGATCAAATTTGATCCAAGAAGCTTTTTTCAAAAGTTTTTCAAAAATTTTTAGTTTTGAGAACATTTTTATTAAAAAAAATAATGTTTTAACATTGTAATGAAAAACAAAGTTTTTAAAAAGAAAAAAAAAAATAAAAATAACGGCCTCTACTCGACAATTTGTTAATACGGGTTAAATTTTAATTTCGTCCATAATAATAACAACTTTCCTCGTTCGGTCGAAATAACAAAATTTTCGCAATTCCCATAACAATGGCTTGCGCACTATAACGTGGGTAGAGCTCACTTGCATGTATAAAATGGAGATAAAGTGGTATAATTGCAAGTAGCTTCTCCCTCTTTCCCTCTTTTCTGTGCAATGAATTAGCTTGAAATATCGAATCGATTTACCGCATAGTCACACCGTGAAATTCACCCTTCAATTTTTTTTTTTTTTTTTTTTTTTTTTTTTTTATAATTCTATAACATTTTTACGCATTTATGGCATATATTTGCAGAGTATCAACATGATTTCGATTCTTTTGTAAAAACGATTGATATTATTTAGAAATACTTTACATCAAGTAAATATAATTGTTAATCCGCGATTTATTTTGAAAATTAGTCTTAATGGTTTTTTTTTTAATTTATTATTATCAAAAATACAATTTGTTTAAAAAAAATTTGCAAACTCAAAGTTATTAAATTTTAATTTAAACACCATTGTGAATTATATTATTTTAAAGATCAATGTGTAAATTTAATCTACAAATTTAATATATAAATTTAATCCATAGAAAAATAGATTACTTGCTAATATAATGCTATATTACAAATTGCTCTTGTATTTCAGATGATTACTTTTATAAGCGGATTAATTTTAACAAATTCAAAAGGTAACCACAAGCTTTTTCTTCGTTATATATCCAAGTAATGTACGTATACATCATACAAGTAATTATAATTAAAATATATTGATAGATATTTTAAGATAAACATATATTCAGTGGAAAGTATTAAACTTTATATCGAAATAAAGCTCTTTTTCTCTAAAGTTTGTTGTTAAACATTGCAATAATTAAATAAAATTTCATTGGAAAAATTGCGTGCATGCGCGATATAATTATGGAAAATAATTTTACGCCATAATTTTATACGAACGCATAATACTGGAAAATATACAATTTAAACATATAATTAAGTACGCGGCTTGTTTTAGCACAATATTATACAAAATAAATACATAAATTTCTTCCCTCTATCCGACAAACGCGCCTCGGCATAAACATTATAACACTCGTGCATTTATAATATAAACAGCTTAATTGCTCTGATGAATGCTCAGCTGATTGCGCAAAAGCGCATTAGTCAGACGCGAAATTGCACAACGCGAGCTTTCACAGAGAGAGAAATTCCCTTACGGTTCGACGTTGCCACATACGTGTTTCGCCTTATGTGTACGCACAAAATATGCCGTTTTGAATTTGCCGAAACCTTTACGAAAAGAAAAGCAAAAAAAAAAAAAAAAAAAAAATGCATTGAAAAGAAACAAAAAAATAGTCTTTATAAAATCAGTTAAAGATTAATATACAAAAATTTGATTTTGATTACCGACACTGGGGCATCCAACTCGAAATTTCATGAATTTAATTAGCGCTCGTTGAGCAACTCGCGCGTTCCAACGTAAAAATTGTTTCTCGTGCGTAAGCGGCAATAAAAACCTCGGTATACTCGACGATTCCATTGTTTTGGGTGTTGCACGCGCGCGCGCGCGTGATGAAAATGTGGCGCGTGTATTTATTCGCCGGTAAATAATTAACTTTTTGGTATAACTCACGAGTGCGTGGATTTTTGTTTTGGAGAAAAGTTATTACGTAAATTTTTTTATAAAGTACGAGTGTTAAATATTTTATTTTCAATTTTAGTCGATTAGTTTAACATATTTTTTTTAGATTTAACTATGTATACCGCTGTGATAAAAGTAATGCTATAATCAAACAAAAGGAAATAATAATCAACGTTTCGAATGCTTTAGTTGCAACCCAGTAAATTATTTTCGAGATTAGAGTTTAATTTCATAATGTGCTTTAAAATGTACACAATAACATGGCAAGCGCTTTCTTATTAAACGTAACAAAATCAAAGCCGATTAAAAAGATTTTAAATCGTTTCCAAAATTTCAAAAATAATTTTTAAATAAATATTATAAAATATAATAAAATAAGATAGTGTCAAATAATGTGAATTTAGATAAAAAAAAAAAAAATTAAAAATTTTAAGCAAGGAAAGTTTTCTCTTTTGCGAAATAGAATATATTTGAAACAACATAAATCAATGTATGAAGCAAAGTAAATTCTATGACTACAACCGCGCAAATCCCACTTTATGGCGCAATATTGTGAACGATTTGAAATTTAAATAAAGCACTTTTTTATACTGTTAACTATTTTAAGCTCGTGAAAATTCGAAAAACTATGACCGTGGCGCGACCGTCAGGCCATTTTAAACCAAATAACTTTTATGCTCTGTTAAAAATATATCGGATGACTTTTATTTTTAAAATACTTCTTTCCACATTTCAAACATCGACAAATATAGAGTTAATAGTCGACGGATGCTACTTTAATCCTACCGCATAAAATTTTATAATTATTCCAAATCTCAACATAAGTATATCAAAGCTGCACGACATCATTCACGACATTTCCTTTCAAAATCACACAAAACGTGTACCTACCAAAATTTCGCAAAAGACGCGTATATCCCACCATCTACTCTCTTCATTTCCTCTTTCAACGAGGCGTTGCTATTGCTCTCTCTTTCTTTCTGTCTCCCTCCTATTCCTCTCGCTAGCTCTCTCTCTCTCTCTCTCTCTCTCTCTCTCTCTCTCTCTCTCCCTCTCTTCACAGTGCGAAGAGTAAAAGAGCAGCCAGCCAACGTACACGGACGAAAAGCACATCTTTGAAGATGAGGCTTTTCACGCGCAGCTATACATTCTCGGGCTGAATTAACTTGGCCGCGTTGAGGCCGGGCTTTAATTCGCGTTTAATTTGCCGTACGGACGTTTCTGCTATAATGTATCGCCATGTAGGTAAAAGAAAAGAAAAATGAAAAAAAAAAAAAAAAAGAGAAAAAAGAGAAAAATAGGAAGAGCCTGGAAACAAAGCCGAAGAGAAAGGGAGAAGAGGATGGTTAGCATCCGTGCAGGCTTCGTAAAGCGATTAGTTCACGGAAAATAGAGAGAGAGAGAGAGAGAGAGAGAGAGAGAGAGAGAGAGAGAGAGAGAGGCTTTTTTTATCGTTTAGCAAACGATTCCACATTTGCCATCTCCCGTGGGTTGACTTCTTTTTTCTCTAACCTCGGGATATGATTTATCGCGTGAGAAAAAAGGTGAAAGTGTATTTTAGATTATCTGCGATCGATAGAAATTTAAATAATGCAGGAAATTAATTTAAAAATTATTAAAAACTATCTTTTTTTTACTTTATAATATTTTTCATTTTAATAGTATGATACAAATGTTTTTGCGCTTCGTTAATTTACATAGTTTAAAGCGTGTAATAAAAAAATTAAAACAAATTTTGCCTTTCAGTGTAAATAAATACAATTATGCAATGTAATGTACGCAAAAAGATTTATTTTTATATAATAAAAAAAGAAAAAAAAAAATTGGAAAATTTTTCACAAACAAACAATAAAAAGGAAAGAAATAAATGTTTACGTGGAATTTAAATATTTACATCGGCGTGCAAGCTTGGTAGCAACAAAGTTTGCGAATGTATAAACGAAAAAGTTCAAGGGATTTAACAAAGTTAATGAAACAACCAAAATTTTCGGTAAAATTAAGCCAAATATGTCCCCCTCTACCTCATCCTCAAGTCTCATTCAAACGAAAATTATTCATCGTTGATCGGTAACAAATAACCTCGCGGATATATAATTGCGGATTAGAAACAAAATTAGTCCATTCGAATCGACAATTTCAAATTGAATCTCTCTTGATTTCCTTCGATTTCTTTGTCGGGCGCTCGTATTCGCCCCTGGATCACCGCCTCTAAATTTAATAATAAACGGCTAGGTCACCAATACGCGATCGGAACCCCGAAGCAATCTAAATTTAATTAACAGTAAATATCGCGCGAGCCGCGTACACGAGAGCGCCTTGTCAACCGATAAATAATGCATTCGAAATACGTTTAACGGAAAAGTAACCGATGGAAAAGTACATTTATTCGATTGTAATTTGTCAAGCGCGCGTATATTGTTCGTCTGGCTAATGCACCGAGCACGAGAAAATCGTTGCGGCTCGTCTATTATACATCAATGGAAATTGTGAGCATATTTTCTCTAGATTCTTTCTTTCGTCTCTTCCCCTCTCCCATCTTTTGTTATCTCTCTGTCTCTCTCTCTCTGTCTCCTTCTTTCTTTTTCTCTCTCTTCCTCTCTGCCTCTATCTTTTAGGGCCGATGGTTTGCGTGCAGCGCCACGCACTGGAGAGTGCTCCGAGGATTCGCTGCGTCACCTATTTAGGGTGCATCGAGAGAACAATGGCCATTTCCCTATTCGCCAAATCAAGTTCCCATTGTTTTTTGTGCTCGGATATCAATCGACCCTTCTACCTTTCCCCATCTCCCCCCTTCATTCCTCTCGTGATCTCCTTCTTCCTTCGTCGTTTTTTGCATCGAATGGCTGACTGCGCCGATTCCATTGCTAATGCCGCCGTTGCTACCGCCGTTATATAGATGATATAACGAACGCGAAGTCGCAATTAACTATTAGCTCTTGTTTTTTTTTTCTTTTGCTTCGAAATAGTTTCAAGTGAATTCCATTAAACGTTAAAATGTTGTAAGATAAATCGTGTCAATTATTTTGCTAATTGAAGTAGGAAAAGTTGGGAGTGTAAGTGAATTGTAATGTAGATGGTAATGAGCTCGACGTCGTTTCAATGAATAAATGGCGATCATCAAAATTGCAAGTGCTTTTAAGCACGCTCTTAAAATAGAATACAGATTAATCGTACATAATTTGCAATAGTAATGTATAATCTATGCTTTCTTCATATCCGTAAAAAAGTTAGTATTATGTATATATTATTAACTTAAATTTAATTTTACAAAAGGTAAAAATATTAATTTTAAGTATACAATTAAACAAAGTAATTAAACAATTTGCACTTTCTCGGCTCAAATTGCCATATTAAGAAAATCCTTTTAAATAAAGCAAAGTAAATCTCTTATCTCATAGACGCCACTTCTTAATTCCGCGAGACAATCTCATTTAATAAAAATAAATAAACGTCGTATCTCTAACAATAAAAATAAATTTCGACATCCTGCTTATCTCAAATTTCTTAAAATTTACATTTTGAAAGACATCCCGTGCCGTCGTCGGCGAAACGAGCCACAGAGAGGCAGAGAAATCAAGCAACCGTTGAATGAGCGCCGGAAAAAAATAAAAAAAAAAATGAATACGAGAGAAACGTAAATCGTACGTTCGCGCGCGTGCATTTTTGATAATGCTGAAATACTTGGCGCGCGCGCGCGAGCGAGCGCGAATCCAACGACCGCAACGTAACTCACGATCTCGCGGCGTTTGTTCGTTTCGTCACTTCCCCTTGATTTTCCAGACAAGTCGTTCTATCGGCCGAAAGGCGCGCGACGTCGAGATCGCCGACGGATATCATTAAACGCCTCCCGCAGGAACAAGTACGCGGTTTAACGCGTTAACGAGTTGCCGCGATTCTTTTCGCCACGTTCATATACTACGCGTACACGTATAACCGACCCACTGAGATTAACCGGCGATTAATGAATCTTTAAAAGGGATCTTGAAGAAGAACGTTTTGCAACGCCGCGTCAAATTGTGCTTGTACGATGCTTTCTATAAAATTATTTTTTGTTATTTTTCGTTATTTATTATTATTTTTTTTTCGTTAAAGTTTCTATGTTATAGAGCTGATTAAATGCGATTTTATGCATCGACGCTGGAGAAATCATTTCTAAAAGCATGTAAATTGGATTGTATGTAAATCACAACGAGATATTAATAAGGAGAAATGTAAATTTTTTTTGGAATATTTAAAACGCAAGATACAATGACGATTAAAATAAAGCAAATTCAGCAAACCTTTCATAAAAACGATATAATTTTTTACTTGTTTTGATTGTTATTCTATTATTATGCTATAAAATACTAAGACTAAAAAAAATAAATATAAATTTTATTAAATAAAAACAGTTTTTAAAAAATTTCGTTGGACTCTAACGTTGGAAACTTCAAACCCATATATTAAAATTGATTTTCGACAGATGATTTTACATTCAAATTCTAATTTTCAATAAAATTAGATTTATGAGTTTAATGATTTAATTACGGTAATGTAAGAAAATGCAATTGTAGATGATAATAGACTTTTGAAAAGTATTGGAAATCATAATTTTGTTGTGATTAAATTAAATTTAACTATAGTCAACGAGC